>SJYT01053104.1:285533-316047 GCA_006410635.1 Cephalophus harveyi
CTGTATTGGTGTTTTTCTTTCTGGCTTACTTCACTCTGTATAATAGGTTCCAGTTTCATCCATCTCATTAGAACTGATTCAAATGAATTCTTTTTAATGGCTGAGTAATACTCCATTGTGTATATGTACCACAGCTTTCTTATCCATTCATCTGCTGATGGACATCTAGGTTGTTTCCATGTCCTGGCTATTATAAACAGTGCTGCAATGAACATTGGGGTACATGTGTCTCTTTCAATTCTGGTTTCCTCGGTGTATATGCCCAGCAGTGGGATTGCTGGGTCATAAGGCAGTTTTTTGAGGGCTCCAAAATCACTGCAGATGGTGACTGCAACCATGAAATTAAAAGATGCTTCCTCCTTGGAAGGAAAGTTATGACCAACCTAGATAGCATATTCAAAAGCAGAGACATTACTTTGCCAACAAAGGTCCATCTAGTCAAGGCTATGGTTTTCCTAGTGGTCATGTATGGATGTGAGAGTTGGACTGTGAAGAAAGCTGAGTGCCAAAGAATTGATGCTTTTGAACTGTGGTGTTGGAGAAGACTCTTGAGAGCCCGTTGGACTGCAAGGAGATCCAACCAGTCCATTCTGAAGGAGATCAGCCCTGGGTGTTCTTTGGAAGAAATGATGCTAAAGCTGAAACTCCAGTACTTTGGCCACCTCATGCGAAGAGTTGACTCATTGGAAAAGACTCTGATGCTGGGAGGGATTGGGGGCAGGAGGGGAAGGGGATGACAGAGGATGAGATGGCTGGATGGCATCACCAACTCAATGGACGTGAGTTTGAGTGAACTCTGGGAGTTGGTGATGGACGGGGAGGCCTGGCGTGCTACGATTCATGGGGTCACAAAGAGTCGGACACGACTGAGTGACTGAACTGAACTGAACTGAGAGCACCCCAGGCTCCCCACGAGCCCGACCTGGCCATGGTAAAATTCAACGACGAAGAGTCCAACGGGCAGAGTCAGTAAAAGAAACCCCGGCCTTTGTTTTTGCTTCTGAGAAAAGACAGAGCTGACCCGAATCAGGGCACAGAGACTCCTCATGGAGCCCTTCACTTTCTTCCTTTTCTGCCACAACCTACGCATGCTCCAGAAACTCCGGGAATGCCATCCCTGAGTGAGACCCACCACCCTCCTCTCCTGGGCCACTCGGTGACCCAACCAGAGAAGGCCGTTTCCTTCTCTGTGTCCCCTCAAAGACTTTCAGCTCCATGAAGGTGGCGGGGCTCTGCTTTGTCCCCTGCTGTGGACGAAAGGCCCCCAGGGGACACTCAGCGAGGCCGGGGACCCTTGGCTGTGACAGGGCAGGGGGCGCTCCTGGTGGGCCACACACTGCGGAGGAGAGGGCTTGGCCCTGCCGGGGGCTCTGTGCCCTGGGCTGGAGCACCGCCTCCCTTGAGCCTCTGTTTCCAGCGGTGACCACCGCCTGGCCTTCACCCAGGACGGTCCTGACGAAGAGATGAAGCACTGGATCTGGGCGCAGCGTGCAGACAGCGAAGCGCCGGGCCCCCAGGAGGGCCATCCCTCCCGCCCCGTTGGCTCTCCGGGCCCAACGCCTTCTCCTCCAGGGCGCAGTGCCCCTGGGCATTTGTGTGGCTGGACTTCCAAGGCCCACATGTGCAGCTAGCAAGCATGCGGGAGCCAGGCAGCCCACGGGCTCCAGCACGTTGCTCGGAGAAGGCAGGAGCCGGCAGATGGCTCGTGGGCAGGCTGGGGGCCCACCCGTGTGGGCAGGCAATGCGGACGTCTGTGAGCTGCCTCCCCCATCCCTATCAGGAGACACGTGGGGAGAACCGGTCGGCCCGGGAGACAGGCCTCCAGGATCTCAGCCAGGCTGCCAGTCCTCCAGGAAGCCTTCCCTGACCGCCCCTGCTCCCAACTGGCCAGCTCTGTGGTCTGAGAAGCTGAGCTTCCTCACCCCGCCCGCTCCACTCCACGGACGCTGAGGGTTTGCCCGTCGTCACCCTTCGGCTCCGTGAGAGCAGAAGCTGCTTTTCCCCTTTGGATCTCCCCCTGCCTGCCTGCTCCCAGCTTTAAACTGACTGTGACTTGCTCAAGGAGAGTATTTATAGAATGAGGGGATGGATGGATGGATGGAAAGATGGATGGTTGGCTGGATGAGTGGGTGTATGCCTGGACCATGAACACACCCCACACACAAGTGGAGGCCTAACCTGAGATGCAAAAAAGCAGGTGTCCGGAGGCTGGGAGCCGAGGCAGGAAGCCCCGGGACAGCGGGCCTGGGGGAGCAGGGCTGTTTGCTGGGCAGAGCCAGGACCCAGGCGTGGCTAAGTCCCCGGAGCCCAGCAGCCCTTCCGTCCTAAGGGTGTTGATCGGGGATGCCCGTGGGGGAGTCTGAGGTCTGCACAGCTCCCAGCCCCCACCCCGACCTTCAAGGTCCCAGGGTCACAAGCCCACCGAGAGTCTTCAGGAAACAAGAGAACCTTGAGCCCACAGACCCTGCTGAGGACAATTCCACCGACACTTTGCCCCTCCCTCCACCAAGGAAAATTTAGGACCTAAATACCGAGGGCTTTAAGCTTCGCCCAGTTCAGGCTGCCCACAAGCACTCTAGAGGCCTCGGCCCTCACCCATGGCCCAGCCCCCTGTTTCTCCTTCCCTCTGATCAGCTCGCCCTTCACATGCCCCATTCACCCGAGGCCACACAAGGCTGTTTGTTCAGCCTCTGCCTCTCAGTCCCCAGAAGGGAGACCGAGGCTCCGAGGGGTGGGGTGATCTGCCCTGGCTCAGAGGGCAGAGGCTGGAGCTGACCCCAGCTGTGCTGTGGGCCGCTGAGCAACGTCCCTGCCTCCAAGCACACGGCCGTTGTGGAGGATTGCCCGTCACGCGCTGATGAACCTGGACAATCTTTAGCCAAGGAGGCGGGAAGAAGGCTCAGGGACCGTCCAGAGCCAAGGGCGCGGCCCCAGAAGCCAGTGGGCACCGGGAGCACGTGGTCTCCCTAACACGGGCACATCTGAGGCCGGTGCGGTCAGCCCGGGACACGCCCATCCTGCCCACAGAGAGGGAGCCCAGCCCAGAGAGGACTCAGCACCTGGCAGGGGAGGCTCAGCTCCAGCACCCCGAGCGGGCTCCACAAGCCCCTGACTGCACCCCACCGTCATCTCCCCGAGAGGCAGGAGACGGCCCCCTCCTGAGGGCGGAGAGCTGCGTTCCTGGGCTGGGCCCGGCCATCTCTGGACTGCCCTGGGCCCCGCGGGGACGTCAGCATGCTAACAAGAACGGGGCCCTCGTGCAGGAAGGGCAGGAGCTGGAGTCCGCCCGCCTCGCCTTCGCTGGCGACCCAGTTTCTCGAGGTGGGGGTGGGGATTCCGTGCCGAGTGGGGGCGAATTCAAGCACATTCGTCGCCGTTCGGCAGGCGTGCAGCCGGCAGGGAGGCCAGGCCCCGTCTTCTCCGGGTTGCCTGGAGCCATATCAGCTGCAGGAGCCGCGCTTCCGGGGCGCAGCTGTGGCGGATGGTGGG
This sequence comes from Cephalophus harveyi, assembly GCA_006410635.1. Lineage (NCBI taxonomy): Eukaryota > Metazoa > Chordata > Mammalia > Artiodactyla > Bovidae > Cephalophus > Cephalophus harveyi. Next base: position 289,023 of record SJYT01053104.1, read on the forward strand.
GGCTCCCCCACCCCAAACGGAACACTGGCCCCTGCCACATGGGAGCCGGGTGCACACTCGGCCCTCAGCCAGGATGACGCGCTTTGGGAGGACCCTGCCCGCTCCCTGGAGGCGCCTCCCGCTAAGGGGGCGAGAGCCGGCGAGGCCTGCAGGGGCTCAGCCCTGGTAGCCTGGGCGGCAGGCAGCGGGCAGCGGTCAGACGGCATGGGGGCAGCGCTGAGGCCCTGAGCCGGGGCCGCATCCAGCCTTCTTCCCCAAAACTCGCGCACCTTCAGAGCAAGCCCATTCCCATCGGCATCCACCCAGGGGGCCCTGCTGGTCTGCCCCCTCAGGGTGGTGACCATGTCACCCTCGAGGCCACAGGGACACAGAGGCTGGCAGAGCAGGGGGGCTGGGACCCAAGCCCCGGAAGCGGCCCTGAGGCCGTGACTGTAGAGACCAGCCCGCGGGGCTGCAGAGCCGGAGGGCCGGGAGAGCCAGGGGCCGCCGAGACGGCCGACCCAGGGCAGGATCAATGGTGGGGGCTCCTCAGGGTAAACCGGGGTCCTGGTGCCGGGCGCCAGTGAGGGGACTGGCTCGTTGTCTCCAAGGACAGGCGTGCCCCCGGGGGCCCTCCCCACGCCCCTCAGCTGGAGAACACCCCGGCCCAGCAGCCCCCAGGCTGCACCCCGGCGGGCGCCTGGGGGCACTGCAGCGTGTGGGAGGGCCCTGAGCTCCCGGGGCAGCCCCCAGACCCGTCCCGAGGGAGAGCCCGCGCCCCAGGCCAGCTCCCAGTGTGGCTCCACCCAGCCTCCTCCACCCGATTCCCGGGGACCGCCACCCCTCACCCCCAAGTTCGCTCCATCCCACACCCACGGCCCCAGCGCCCCCGCCGGCCCCCAGCCCTCCGCTCCCTCAGGGTCCGGCTTCCCTTCCTCCTAGGGAGCTTGGTCTCAGCCCCGGAAAGACGCCCAGGGCTGCCCCTCACGTCTCTGACCTACCCACCCCCACGCCCTCCCAGCCCGTGTCCCCTGGACGGTCCTCGGCCGCCCCGGCCCTCCCCACCAGCTGGCCGCCCCGGCCCACCAGCCTCCTGCTGCACAGGCCCTCTACCCACTCCACCTAGGCCCCGCCGTCTGTGTAGACGAGGGCACGCCTGCACTAGCCCGCTTACAGCCGTGTAGACGCTCACAGCTGGGCCTCAGCTTCCTGCCCCCTCCTCCTGGCCCCCTCCCCAGTCCACCCACCACCTGGGAGGTTCCCGCGCCCCCCGGGGACAGTCACAGACTGGCTGTCATCCCCTATCCCAGGCGGAAGGCAGTGGCAGGGACCCTCCCTTCCCCCCACAGGCAACCGGGATACAAAGTCTCTGGCCTCAGGAGGGCAGACAGAGGTCCGCAAGGGGACGCCGCCCCCCGAGTGAGCCTGCCCTGCAGTGAGCTGCCCAGCAGAGACAGAAGCACCTCGCAGGATGAAAGGCTAGGACCCCACTGAGGGGTGAGCCCAGAGGTCCTCATCCAGGAGCAGCCGCTCTTCTGACCCATTAGGGCCCAGGGGCTGCATCCACGTACTTGCTCAACCCACGTTTCCCTGAGCGCCCACGTGTGCAGGGACCCCGCCAGGGCCCGGCTCGGGGGCCCGGCTCACGGAGCGCCCACGTGGGGGTGCTCACTGGTGACCGTGAGCCAGGGGTCACCCACAGAAGGATGTGCATGGGGCCCCCCGGCCTGAAGAGGGGAGTGTCCCACAGGGCCATGGGCAGGGCAGGGGGCAGCCGGCTGGGCAGGATGCAGGGTCTGGGAGAGGGCGGCAGGGGCCACTCTGGGCAGGCCTGGGCACAGCAGCTGAGGCGCTCTGAACAGAGGGCAAACATGGTCAGGCTGGCGAGGGGGGAGGACCCTGCCCGGGAGGGGGCTGTCCCGGGGTCCAGGGCGGAGTGGAGACTGACCGCCTGGGGCGGCGGGAGGGGCAGGGGCAGACAGCTGAGCAGAGGCCGCGTGGGCAGGCCCGGTGACAGGGGCCTCGGGGTGAGGGACAGCGGGGCCCCCAGGAGCAGAGATTTCTAGAGGAAGATTTCTAGGGGATCAGGGACCGTTTGGGGGGCTCTGCAGTTTCGTGGGAGCTGGTGTCGGCCGCCGGCGGGTGTGGGGATAGGCACACCGGACATGGCCAGAGGGGCCCCGGAGTGACCTGCGGGGCATCAGGGCCTCAGCCACCTCCATCCCGTTACTGCGGGGTCACCCCTCCCTGCTGAGCACCCCAGGGCGAGGGGGCGGCTCCTCTCTGCCGGCCGAGCCTGCTCTGGGGCCATTTGCTGAAGGAAAGAGTGAGCTGAGAGAAGGCGTGGGAAAGTCATGGGATCCTTTCTCCCACAAAAGCAATGCTGTCGCTTCTGGTCGCTTCACTTCAGCGAAGACAGAGCCCCCTCGCCTTCAGGCTCTGGAAGCGTTTCCAGATTTTACAAAGGGAGCCCGGGTGGGTGTGACCGGCCCTGTCCCCTCCCCACCCCTCACTCACCTGTCCTCAGACTCTTTTCTCTGTTCAGAGGCAGGAAATCGACCGACCAAGCCGCTTAGAGCCGTGTCCACGAGTGGGTCAGAACCAGACGCTCGCAAAATGGATTTTCCAGAAAGACAGAAGTTGGCAGTCTTCCCTCCAGCTCACATCGGGCGGGAAGAGCTGTGAGCGATTTCAGTAATGCCCGGAGAGGAAGCTCGCCAGCACCCCGGCTCCCCTCCCCGAGGCTGAACAAGGGCAAGCAACCCCGGGGAGAGGACGCTGCCTCTCCGCCCAGCGCCTCTGCGCCCAGGAACTCACCGCCGTCTTGTAAAGCGAGCGCAGAAGCAGCCTGGGAGGGCCAGGCAGGCGACCCCCGTGCGGTCTCAGGACCCCGCCCACGGACACCGAGCTGGACTCCGGGAAACTGGGAAAGAAACGCACAGCAGGACGGGCGCGGGTGGCCTTGCTGGGAATTTTAACGCTAAGCAGGAGCTCGCTTTGTGGGGTGGGGGGGAGGTTGGGGGGGCACTTGTGTCCATTCACCGTCTGGACTCGGGCCCAGAGCAGATGAGACGCACGCATGACGCGTCCACGGGCGCCCCTCTACCGTGCCTACAGATCTCAGCCGCAGGAGTGTTGAGAATGCAGGGAGCACCGGCACCCCGAGGCCGCACAGGCTCCACCCACCCTCCCTCCACACCTGCCTCCCCACCCCAGGGGTGGCCACCAGCCTGAAGGGCGTGTGCTGGTTGCCTTTGCTGCTGCTGAACAGGGCTGTCTGCCGGACGCGTGCGGAGGCCATCCAACACCCAGCCCGCCGTCGTGTGGATGACACGCCCGGGCCCCTCCGCTGTCCCAGCGCCACGACTGGCCCGTCTTTGCCCGGGTGCTCAGCAGCACCTCACAAGCCGTGCCCCTGCGCGTGTGGCCTGCTGTGGGACACATCAACGCTCGGCTTTACAACATGAGCCAAATTCTCCCAAAGTGATTGTTCAAATCCTTCCTGGTGGCTCAGACAGTGAAGAATCTGCCTGCAATGCAGGAGACCCAGGCTCGATCCCTCATCGGGAAGATCTCCTGCAGAAGGGAATGGTGACCCACTCCAGGATTCTTGCCCGGGAAATCCCACGGACAGAGGAGCCTGGCGGGCTGCAGTCCATGGGGTCGCAGAGTCGGACACGACTGAGCGACTAATGCTTTCCCTTTCGTCCTCCCACCAGTGAGAGAAGGTCCTACAGACCAACCGCATTCGCCATCCGGCGGGCTCCAGACCCCGTGCGAGCCGGAGTCACAGGCGGTCCTCGTCTGGGCTGTCAGCTGCCTCCCCACGTCTGAGAGAGGCCTGCGCACGGCTTCTGCGCGTCTTGCTATGGGGGCGTGTGTCCTTTTCTTCTTGGTCGGTCAGGACTGTTTACACATGCTGGGTCCCCACCCTTTGTCCATTATTTGCAGTGAGAATCTCCTCACTCACTAGCTTGCTCTTTGTTCTCTTTAATCTGTCTCTTCCTTGGACGAGAATCCCCATGAAGTGATGGGACCAGATGCCATGATCTTCGTTTTCTGAACGTTGAGCTTTAAGCCAACTTTTTCGCTCTCCTCTTTCACTTTCATCAAGAGGCTTTTCAGCTCCTCTTCACTTTCTGCCATAAGGGTGGTGTCATCTGCATATCTGAGGTTATTGATATTTCTCCCGGCAATCTTGATTCCAGCTTGTGTTTCTTCCAGTCCAGCCTTTCTCATGATGTACTCTGCATAGAAGTTAAATAAGCAGGGTGACAATATACAGCCTTGACGGACTCCTTTTCCTATTTGGAACCAGTCTGTTGTTCCATGTCCAGTTCTAACTGTTGCTTCCTGACCTGCATACAGATTTCTCAAGAGGCAGGTCAGGTGGTCTGGTATTCCCATCTCTTTCAGAATTTGGGGTCGCAAAGAGTCGGACACGACTGAGCGACTGAACTGAACTGAATCTGTCTCTTCATAGACAGGAGTCTTTTCTTTTTTCACAATTAATTTATTTGGCTGTGCGGGCCTTAGTGGCAGCACACAGGCTTTCCGGCCTTTGCTGTAGCGCGTGGGATGTTTAGTTGCGGCATGGAGGGTCTAGTTCCCTGACCAGGGATCGAACCAGGGCCCCCTGCTTTAGGAGCTCAGAGACTCAGCCACTGGACCACCAGGGAAATCCCCATAGACAGGATCCTTAACTCTGACGTCTTCCAATCGGTCCAGGGCACTGGGGCCTCGGTCCTCTCGGGGCGAAGCAGACTGTGCCCACAGCTGAAGGGGGAGCAGAGGACTCGCGCCCCGGCACGGGGGGCAGACAGCAGCTGGGGACTGCCCGCGCCACGGCGGAGGCTGGGGGACCCCACACCCCAGAACGCCCGCCCCCAGGAGAGGCCGAAGGGCTGGGGAAGAATCGGCCTCAACATCTCCCATCTCCCATCTCCCGAGGAAAAGCGACCGGGAAAGGGCACGATTAGGCTCCCCAGCCCAGGCAGGCAGAGGGACCTCGGAGCCCGGCGCACTCCCGGGGACACAGCGAGGCCCAGGCTTTCCGGCTGAAGTGTCTGCCCCGTGTCCGGGCCTCGGCTCCTGGAAGGGCCCCCAGCGGTTCTGCAGGCCTCCGTGCTGGGCTTGCCCAGGGGCTGGTTTTCTGTGCTGACTCAGGGCGCCTGCAGCAGGAAGGGGCCGGCCAAGCGGTTGCGGCCCACGCCTCTCGTGCGCAGAGGGTCCAGCGTGGCGTTGGTGCTGCCAAGCCGGCGGCCAGGCGGCAAGAGCGGCCAGGACCCCACGGCCCGAGCTGGCGCCTGGCATCGAGCCCTGCAGCCAGGCCAGGAGGCTGAGGTCTCCACCGGGCACACCGTCCCACAGCCACGCAGCTCCACCCCAGCTGCGGGCACAAGCCTCCCATGCCCCCAGACTGACAGGGGGCTGCAGGGCAAGGTGCCCAGCTGAGGAGTGGAACAGAGCCGCGCTTGAAAAGGCAAAGAGAGACAGGCGAGAATTCCGATCAGATATCTCACTTAGCCAAACCCACCAACTGTCAATGTGCAACCTTTCAATGTGCAACCAACATCAAAATTATGAATGAGCTCTTTGCATGTTTCCCTACTAAGCTGTCAGCACCGGGGTACGTCGGTCACTCTTAATCCGGAGGTCCGCACGGGGCTCAGAGGGGCCTCGTGGGACTTAAAGGCAGAAAGGGCGGTGGGCGGCGGGTGAGAAAAAGGAAACCACAAATGCATGTCTCAGAAGCGAGAGGCCAACGATCGGGGCTGGGGGTGAGCAGGAGAGGCCTCCCACTCAGCTTCCGGGGGCCCGGCGCGGCCCCGGCTCCCCAGGGGGTGCTGAGGGCTGAGGGCTGATTCCCGCCTCTCAGCGTCGGCAACCTGCGGGCGCGGCTGCCCCCTGCTGGGCACGCTGACCCCTGCACCCGTCTCTCCGGTGGGGGCGTCCTGACACCCAGTGGGCCCAGCCGGCATTTCTGCACCAGGGGCCTCCCTGCGGCTGGCTGGGCCTCGGAGGACAGGGAGCGCTGTGAAGGGAGTCTGAGGGTGCACACGTCCAGCTACAAAGCGACAAGAGGCGCAGCACGGTGAGCGTACTTGCTGACACCGTGTCGTCCCTGTGAGAGTTGCTAAGAGAATCCATCTTAAAAGTGCTCATCGAATGCCGTAACCATGTGCGCTGATGGGTGATAACTAGACTTATTGCAGTCAGTAAGTCTGGTGTTTCCAGTGGTCATGTATGGACGTGAGAGTCGGACTCTAAAGAAAGCTGAGGGCCGAAGAATTGATGCTTTTGAACTGTGGTGTTGAAAGACTCTTGAGAATCCCTCAGACTGCAGGGAGATCCAACCAGTCCATCCTGAAGGAGATCAGCCCTGAATATTCATTGGAAGAACTGATGCTGAAGCTGAAACTCCAATCTTTTGGCCACCTGATGCAAAGAACTGACTCATTGGAAAAGACCCTGAAGATGGGAAAGATTGGGGGCAGGAGGAGAAAGGGATGACAGAGGACGAGATGGTTGGATGGCATCACCGACTCAATGGACATGAGCTTGAGCAAACTCCGGGAGTTGGCGATGGACAGGGAGGCCTGGCGTGCCGCAGTCCATGGGGCCGCAAAGAGTCGGACACGACTGGGCAGCTGAACTGAACTGACCTGCCATCACTTTACAATATATAGAAACCCTGAATCACTGCACTGTAGAGCTGAAACTAATATAATGTTCTACATCAGCTATTGTGTAAAGATGGGCACAATGAAGGACAGAAATGGCAAGGACCTCACAGAAGCAGAAGAGAGTAAGAAGAAGTGGCAAGAACACAGAGAAGAACTGAACAAGAAAGGTCGTAAGGACCCAGATAACCACGATGGTGCGGTCACTCACCTAGAGCCAGACATCCTGGAATGTGAAGTCAAGTGGGCCTTAGGAAGCGTTACCGTGAACAAAACTAGTGAAGGTGACTGAATTCCAACTGAGCAACTTCAAATCCTAAAAGGTGATGCTGTGAAAGTGCTGCACTCAATATGCCAGCAAATTTGGAAAACTCAGCAGTGGCCACAGGACTGGAAAATGTCAGTGTTCATTCCAACCCCAAAGAAAGGCAATGCCAAAGAATGTTCAAATTACCACACAGTTGTGCTCATTTCACATTCTAGCAAGGTACTACTCAAAATCTTCAAGCTAAGCTTCAGCAGTACGTGAACAGTGCTGCACTCAATATGCCAGCAAATTTGGAAAACTCAGCAGTGGCCACAGGACTGGAAAATGTCAGTGTTCATTCCAACCCCAAAGAAAGGCAATGCCAAAGAATGTTCAAATTACCACACAGTTGTGCTCATTTCACATTCTAGCAAGGTACTACTCAAAATCTTCAAGCTAAGCTTCAGCAGTACGTGAACTGAGAACTTCCATATTTTCAAGCTGGATTTAGAAAAGGCAGGGGAACCAGAGATCGAATTGCCAACATCCACTGGATCATAGAAGAGGCAAAGGAATTCCAGAAAAACATCTACTTCTGCTCCACTGACTGCTGGTTAGGGTTAGCCTTTGACCTTATGGGTCACAGCAAACTGTGGAAAATTCTTCAAGAGGTGGCAATACCAGACCACCTTGCCTGCCTCCTGAGAAACGTGTATGCAGATCAAGAAGCAACCGAACCAGACATGGAACAACTGACTGATTCAAAATTGGGAAGGGAGCGTGTAGAGGGAGATTTTGCTAGAGGACCTAAACTCCTTTTCCCACAAAAGTGGGCTGGTTGCAGGGAAGGAGGGTCTGGCTCACGGCTTTCCCTCTAAGAGGCACAGCCAGAGGTGGGCTTGGGGAGCTGCCTAGAAACGAAACAGCCCCCTTCCCGACCATTCCCTGCACTGACCATCGGCTCCTCTCTCTCTCAGCGCTTTCCAAAAAGAATTGGAAACTCATTCGAACAAAAATTTCTATGCAGAAGTTCACAGCAGCCAAGATGTGGAGACAACCCCAGCGCCCCTCGAGCAACCAATAAGCAAATCGCGGTCCGAGCACACTGGGCAAAGCATCACTCAGCCTTAAAGAATGGCGCGCTCCTGCAAGGATGAACCTCGGAAACACGGGGACACAGCAGAGCACGTGTCACATGGTTCCTCCTGGCGAGAGGCCTGCAGCGTGCAAATCCAGGGGACAGAAAGCATATCACATGGTTCCTCCTGGCGAGAGGCCCGCAGCGCGCAAATCCAGGGGGCAGAAAGCATATCAAGAGGCGCGGTGGGGGTGGAGGGCCGGGGCGCCCGCCCGGGGACACAGGGTTCCACTTACAGTGACGGCAATGCTGTGAACGTGGAATGCCGCCTAATCACGTGCTTTAAGACGGTGCGTTGCGTGTTACATGAATTTCGCCTCAATTTTTTTGAAGTGCTTGAATCCCTTCAGGGTGCTCTGAGCCCAGCTACGGAGCCTGGGGTGGTTTAGAACATGGGGAGCTCCGGATTTGGGGGGATAACAGCTATCACACCGTGCAGCCACTGAGCCCCCAGACAGCGAGGCCAGAAGGTGCCTTCCTCAGAGCTTGCACGTGAGCCTGCACCCCAGCCTCCAAGAGGGCGTAGGGACCCTGAGGGCGGCCGTAAAACATGGCCCCGAAGCCGCGGACCCTCTCCCCGCTAAGAGGCGGGGTCTCTGTCGCCCCCTTCAAGCTGGACGAGGGCCCCTCCAACAGAGGAAGGAGGTAGCAGGGCGGCTGCTCAGAGACCTGCCCGCGGCTGCCCCGCGGCTCCCCGACCTTCCCGGCAGAGGCTCCCGCCCCGAGCCCGGCCACCCCGGAGGAGCCCGGCCGCACGGACCAGCCGCAGGCAGGCGCCACCTCGGAGCCTTCAGGGCCTGAGGCTTGGGCGCCGGCACCACCCGCGGGGGCCGCGAAGCCGCTCCTGCCCCCCACTCCCCCCGTGAGCGCCAGGAAAGGGCAGACGTGGCCAGAGAGCCCCAGGTGGACAATGTCCCACGTCAGCAACCCGGAAAGAAGCTGTCCTTCAGCGTGTCACCCATGCAGACTCGCACACACACGTGCACACACGGGAAGGAGCACTGTGAGACTGTGGTTCATCACTTCCATTTCCTTAGAAGCTGCAAACACTCTCATGAACACATACCCAGATGCACAGGGTGCGTGTGCACACACACACTCACGTGTGCACACGCACTGGGTCCTCTGACCTCCCACACTCGCGCCGGGGCACCTGCCCCGGCCCAGCTCTGCCGTGGCCACCGGAGGTCTTCCAAGGCCAGGCGGATGGTGGAACGTGTGCTTCCTGTCTTCTCCACGAGGAAGGCGAGCAGAGCTTCTCAGAAGCCGCCTAACAGGGGGATGCTGGCACTGGAGTGTAACTGCACTTCCAAAGGGCATTTTCAATCACCTCCTTGAAGCTGAAAGTGTCTTGGGAGGGTGCGGAGCCCCAAGGCTTGTTTCTCACTTTTCCCCCACGTCAGCCTCCTTGGGAGGGGCCCTGGAGGCTGGTCTCCCATCCTGGGCCCGCAGGCTGACCCCCAGGCTTCCTCGCGGCACTCTGCCCGACGGCCGTGCAAGGCCTCCCACCTCGAAGCCTCGGCCAGCAGGGTGAGGTCGGAGGTGCTGCTGCAAGCTCCATCTGCCTCTCAGCCCAGCCAGCCGCCCCCTCCTTTATTTATTCTACAAATATTGACCGAGCGTCTTCGTGCCAGACGTGTGCGTCCACCAGCTGAGACCCGCCCTCCGGTTGGAACATTTAGACCCGTCTGTTCTCCTGAGGCCTCAGGTCACCCAGACAGGCCCGGCCGTGACCGGGCGAGGTGCGGGCTGCTCCAGGGGGGCGGTTAAGTGGGCAGCAGGCTCTGGCCTTTCCAAGAGAGACAGGTTTTTACACAAACCCTAAAGCCTCCTGTTATCTGCTCCAAAACGCAGACTCCCACTTCCCTTCTCCAGAGAGCTTCGTCGGAAGCAGGGCCGCGGCTCCGGCGGGGCTGACGCGGGCGCGGGATCATCCTGTCGCGGGATCATCCTATCGCAGGATCGCTCCTGTCGTGGGATCCCTCCCTGTCGCGGGACCGCTCCTGTCGCGGGATCGTCCTGTCGCGGGACCGCCAGGGCGCCCATGGTGTCGGGCAGAGTGCCGCCCTGCCAGCCCCTCCCAGCGACGGCTGGGGCATCCCCAGACCATCGTGTGTCCCTCCTGTCCAGCACCAGACTCAGAGGAAACACGCCTGGATGTGAGTCTTTCTGAGCCTCGTTAGAGAAGATAACGCTCCCTGCGCGTGCGGGGACAGGCCTCTGGCGAGGACACCTTCTCGAGGAGCAGGGCCAGGGAGCAGGACGCTTTCCCCTGCAGATCCTCGGACGGCAGGCTGGGCAGCCGCCCGCCCTCCGGCTCCGCGCCTTCCACCCCGCGCTCCATTTCTGACTGAGATTTGTCTCTCCTGATACATCTCGACAGCCTCCCCCCACTGAGCATGGTTTGAATGAATTTCCTGCGAGGGAAACGTTCACCCGGAGCCTTTCATCTTGAACGTAAACGGCCAAGGAGCCTCCCTGCTGGAGAGACGGCCGCTGCAGCGCTCCGAGCAGAGTCGCGTCAAAGGAGGTGCTCGGAGCTGGGTGGGAGCCAGGGGCCTGCGGCTTCTTTTGCTCCAACTTTTTGGCCTCGTCGGATGGCCCGCAGGCTCTCAGTTCCCGACGGGGCCCAGGTGCCCCTGCGCTGGAGAGTGGAGTCTTAGCTGCACCACGGAGCCCGGGGGTCACTCCTGAGGCCGCAGCCCCGGCCCAGCCCTCACTGCAGGGCGGACACGCTGCCTGAGTTCGCATCCCTGGGGGCTGGCGCCCACTGTCCCCGCCTCTCTTCCTCATTTGGGGAGGGGAGGGGGGCGGGAACTGTCCTACGTCTAACTCTGTGAGCTGCTGGGAGCATCCAGAACCTTCCCGTACAAGGCTCAGATTCTCCTACCAGGGCGAGATGACCTCTGCACTTTTTACTCCGTCAAGTATTGTCAAATGTTGGAGCCACGCGTTCCGGGAAACAAAGTCTCTCAGAAGGACAGTGCAGATGGGGGAGTGCAGTTGATTACACCGGCCGGCCCATCAGTCTCCTCTCAGCCAAGGACCCCGGCCAGCTTTTGTGAAAACCTTATTTATATACCTTAAGTGAATATGCCCAAACCCACCTCCCCAAATTCCCTGAAACTAGTCTGAACAAAGGAAAAAGAAAGATACAATCAGAGTTAACCTGTGATTTACATGCTTTAAACCTAGGCAGTTAACCGTGGACAGTTATCAATAGGCTTGTGGTCATTCCCCAATAAGCATAATAGAATGTATGATTCTGTTTGGGTACACAGATAATTAGGCCCTGGGGCTCTTCCTTCCAGGGGCCTGGTTTCCCAGTTGGTATGTCGTTTCCATAGATACTGGGCCTAGAGCTCAAAGTCCACCATCAGGCCCAAGATGGATCCTGCTTTCAAGATGAAGCCTGTTCTGTTTCCTCCTTCAGTATCTGAAAGGGAAAGTCACTATTCCCCTCCAAGGCTTTTACAAATAAGCAAAATTCTAAGCAAGGAAGAGAGAAAGGGATGTGCCCGGTTATTTTTAATTTTTTAAGTAAAATCCAGCGAAAGGTGTCCTCTTCCTACATTTTGGTTCTACCAGAAGGGTTTGCTTAAATTATTGAAGCTTAATCATAAAATGTGTTTGTATCAAGCTAAAGTGCTGCAAAAGATATTCCTAAAGCCAACATGACTTCAAAATTTTCTTTCAGGAAAAATGAGTGCTGCCTAAAAAATAAGCCAGAACATGGGACTCCCCTGGAAGCCCAGTGGCTACGACTCTGTGCTCCCAATGCAGGGCCCAAATTCAGCCCATGGTCAGGGAGTAAGATTCTACATGCCGCTGGGAAGACGGAAAATAGCATATGCCCACAACTATGACCTGGGGCAACCGAATAAATAAATCAAAAAAAGAAAATTTACTTGAAAAGCATGAGTTTGAGCATTTTACTAGGAGGATGGCTGTGTAAGCCAGCATTTATGCCTTTGTCTACCTAGATATCACGTTAAAACAACAAGATCTTTTTCAAAACTTCGTTTTTCAGGAAAACTAGGAGCGAAGTGTAAAGCACAGACTCTGAAAATGCGCGTGGGGAGGGTAGCTAGACCGGGCAGGAGGAGGCCAGCTCTGCGGCGGCGGGCAGGTCCTGGAGCGCAGGAGCCCAGAAAGCGCCAGAGAACGCAGCCCTCGGGGTGGCAGGGGTTCACTGAGAAGGGAGACATCTGCATGCAGCCAGTGTGCGAGCCACAGGAAGAAGAGGGAGTCCACAGTGGGGAAAGCCCCCCACGCCCAGGCTGCTTCGAAGGAAGGGGACTCGCATGGAGCCGCAGACCAGCGGTGTGAGCAGGAAGAGGTGGACGGCAGAGAGCAGCTTTGGGGCTGGGAGGCTGGGAGGTCCCCCAACTCCTCCAGAGCATCCCCAGAAGGAACAGGGCAAAAATCAACAGAAGGATGCGGCCAGGGAAAGCGCCAGCAAAGGAAACCGTCCACAGACGGGAAGGCAGCCTCCAGGCGGGGAAGGAAGACGCGTAAACCATACGCCTGAGCGGGGGTTAATACCCAGCACAGATACGGAACTCATCCACAGTAGCAAAAGACTATCCAAAGTCTGAAAGGGCAGAGGAGGGGAACTGAGGTTTTTCCAAAGAAGACGTTCAGATGGACAAGAGCTCCGTGGCAAGGTGCTCCACATCACTGACCACCAGGAAAACGCAAATCAAAACCGCAGTGAGCGTCAGCTCACCCCGTCAGGATGGCTGCCGTCAAAGCAACTAGAGAGAGCAAGTGTTGCTGAGGGTGTGGAGAGACAGGAAGCCTCGCACACTGCTGGTGGTAATGCACACTCGAGCGACCACTATGGAAACCTGTATGGAGGGTCCTCAGAAAACTAAACCCAGGGCCGCCAGTGACTCTGCAGGCCCTCTCCTGGGCGTCTGTTCAAAGGCAACGAAAACAGGATCGAGAGGAGACACATGCCCCGCCGTGTTCAGCTCAGCGCCGTTCACAGTAGCCAGGACGTGGGAACAGCCCGTGTCCATCCCCAGACGACTAGGTAACCAGGACGCGGTGCATGTTTGCAACAGAATACCGTTCATCCAGGAAAAACCAGCACGTCCTGCCATTTGTGACAAGGCTGGACCCTGGGGGCATTGTGCCGAGTGAAATCACACACTCAGACAAAGACAAAGGCTCTAAGACATCACTTATACATGGAATCTGGAACGGCACACTAACAGAAAACAAACTGGGAGAGAACTTTGGAAAACACTCGTGCCTATCATTAAACATAAATGGATTTAACTTGCTATTAAACAGATTTTCAGGTTGTACCTCAAAGCAAACCCAATTTTATGCTGCTCACAGAAATACCTCTAAAATTACCGTCAAGTTTGAAAATAAAAGGTTGCCAATGGCATGTCAGGAAATGGAAAAAAGCAACTGCAACTGTGTGTTAGAGGATTCCATACTAAATACTGTCTACAGAAAATGAGGAATAAAGCTTAATATCTAGAGGTATAATAATAAAGGGAACACTAACACAAAAGTTCAAACCTTTCTAAGTATCAAGGCTACTCAAATGGAGGAGGAAGACGTGAAGAAACATGAAAATGATAAAGACGCAAGTAAGTGTGAATAAAGGTTAAACGTATAAAACAAAAGGGTCGGAAAATACGGAAGGGTGTGAGAGGCACAGTGGATGGAGACAGGAAGGCACATTTCACCAGGACGCCAGCAGAGGAGGAAGACAGGACGAGAAGAAACAGTCAAAGCAGTGATGGTTGAGAACTTTTGCAAAACTGATGAAAGACATCAGTCTACAGATTCAGGAAACCTTGTGAGTCCCAAGGAGAGTCCATCACTTCCGTTCAGTCGATCAGTCGTGTCCAACTCTTTGCGACCCCATGGACTGCAGCACGCCAGGCCTCCCCGTCCATCACCACCTCCCAGAGTTTGCTCAAACTCATGTCCATCGAGTCAGTGATGCCATCCAACCTTCTCATTCTCTGCCGTCCCCTTCTCCTCCTGCCTTCAATCCCTCCCAGCATCAGGGTCTTTTCACATGAGTCAGTTCTTCACATCAGGTAGCCAAAGTATTGGAGTTTCAGCTTCAGCATCAGTCCTTCCAATGAATATTCAGAACTGATTTCCCCTAGGATGGACTGGTTGGATCTCCTTGCAGTCCAAGGGACTTTCAAGAGTCTTCTCCACCACCACAGTTCAATACCATCAATTTTTTGGTGCTCAGTTGTATAGTACAAATCTCACATCCATACATGACTACTGGAAAAACCATAGCTTTGACCAGATGGACCTTTGTTGGCAAGTAATGATTCTGCTTTTTAATATGCTGTCTAGGTTGGTCATAGCTTTTCTTCCAAGTAGCAAGCGTCTTTTAATTTCATGGCTGCAGTCACCATCTGCAGTGATTTGGGAGCCCCAAAAAATGAAGTCTGACACTGTTTCCACTGTTTCCCCACCTATTTGCCATGAAGTGATGGGACCAGATGCGATCTTCGTTTTCTGAATGTTGAGTTTTAAACCAACTTTTTCATTCTCCTCTTTCACTTTTATCAAGAGGCTCTTTAGTTCTTCTTTGCTTTCTGCCATAAGGATGGTGTCATCTGCATATCTGACATTATTGATATTTCTCCCTGCAATCTTGATTCCAGATTGTGATTCTTCCAGCCCAACGTTTCTCGTGATGTATTCTGCATATAAGTTAAATAAGCAGGGTGACAATATACAGCCTTTGTACTTGATGTACTCCTTTCCCTATTTGGAACCAAAATCAGATTGATTATATTCTTTGCAGCCAAAGATGGAGAAGCTCTATACAGTCAGCAAAAACAAGACTGGAAGTTGACTGTGGCTCAGATCATCAACTCCTTATAGCCAAATTCAGACTGAAATTAAAGAAAGTAGCGAAAACCAAGAAGAATAAGTCAGAATAAATATACAACTAGACATTCACAGTATATACATCTTTAAAAATCTGCAATAAAGAGAAAATCATAAGAAGCCACAGAAATAAAGAAGGCTGTTGGGTTTTCACACAAAAAAAACAATGAAATGGTACCTTTGAAGTGCTAAAAATAATAATAGTAACAGTCTACTAGAATTTTCAGATAGATGAGGTGGGGTATTAGGAAACTATATACTCTTTACAAGAAATATACCTAAGACATAAATATACTTAAAAGTTGAAAGCAAAGAATAGATAAACATAGCATAAAATACTAATCAAAACAAAGCTTAGGTAGCTATATTAATATCAGAAAAATTAACTTTAAAGCAAAAAGCATTACTAAACATAAAAAGAAACACTTCACATTGATAAAGTAACCAATATATCAGGAATAATAATACTTCTAAATTTTTATGTACCTAATAAAGTAGCCTCAAAATACATAAAGCAAACACTTCCAAATAAATGAAGAAAAGTAGACAATTATACATCATGGGAGATTCTGATACATGCTCTCTGGGTAATTACAGAGAACAGTCACCTGAAAGTCAGTCTGGATATATAGAAACTTTTATCAACATGGCCAACAAAACTGAAAGTTGGTTGCTTCTTACAACTCCACACATTCTTCCCAAACGCACTGAGTATTTATAAAAATTAACCATATACTGAGCCAGAAAGGAATTCTCAGAAATGTGAAAGGGCTGACACCATGAAGGGTACAGTCTCTGACTCTAGGGAGTGGAGCAGATTGTATTTAAAAAAAAAAAAAAAGCTACTACAGTATTTCTGTCTCAAGATCATCCAGAACCTTGGCACCCCTCCCACCTGTGACGAGATGGAGTGCGGTTCCCCTTACTTGGAACCTGTCTTCGCCTTCAAGGACCAGACCTAGTGGGACTGGTGCTGAGACCCCCGGGGCTGGGCTGCAGAGCTGACGCTGCCCAGCTGGCCCTTTCTCAGACCGTCTTGCCCGTAGAGCGCAGCCTCGGTGTCGTGAGGAAGAGCGGACGCACAGCGAGGCCCCGTGACGGTGCTCAGACCCAGCGAAGGCCCGACTGCCGCATTAAGTACTAGCTGTGTAGGTGGGTGAGGCTGCAGCCGACGCCGGGGTTTCCGTGGTGGCTCAGTTGTAAAGAATCCTCCTGCCCAAGCAGGAGACGAGGGCTTGATCCCTCGGTCGGGAAGACCCCCTGGAGAACACGTGTGCTGAGTCACTTCGGTCGTGTCCAGCTCTTTACCGCCCCATGGACTGTAGCCCTCCAGGCTCCCCTGCCTATGGGACTTCCCAGGCAAGAATACTGGAGTGGCTGACCATTTCCTTCTCGGGGGATCTTCCCAGCCCAAGAATCGAACCCGCGTCTTTTATGTCTCTTGCCTTGGCAGGCGAGCTCTTTACCACTAGCACCCCTGGAGAAGGAAATGGCAGCGCACTCCAGTATTCTCGCCGGGAAATCCCACAGGGACTGGACACAGGAGCCTGGTGGGCTTGGTCCTCGGGGTCGCAAAGACAAGGACACGACTCAGAGACTGAGCGGGTCAGACAACTCCCGCCCCCACCCTGGGAAAGTCCCCACAGAGCCCGACCTGAACTCAATCCACCAGCGAAACAAACACCACAAGTGTTGTCATTTTAAATCTCCATGTTTGGGGTGGTTTCTCACAAAGCAATATGTAACTGAGACAACTTAAGCTAGAAATCAATAACCAGAAAAATGAGGAAATTTTCATGCTTGGAAATTACCATTAAAGTATTATGAGAATGTTTTAAAATAATAATCAAATTACAAATTAATATATCATAATTTGTGCATCTTATGGCTTAGAAACAGATAGCCTTAAAAGGTATGCAGAATTAATAAGAAATGCTAAAAATCAATAGCTAAGCATTCATCTTAAAAAAAAAAAAAAAGAATAGTAAAGTAAATCCAAAGAAAATGGAAGGAATAATACAGACACAAACTGTTTGCCAAATGAGCAGTGTCCTTCAAAGAGATCACCTTTGTAAGCTGTAAGTTTGCTTGAATAATGCTGCTTCGGTCCAGACGCTCTTAACTTCTCTTTCAGAAATAACTGCAGAAACAGTTTATAACTTGCACTTTGTCGGTAACCCAGCGTGGAAGTGACCCGCTCAGTCCCTCCATGCCCTTCACTGGACTTGGCTTTAAAGCACTCCTAGCTATTTCCAAAATTTGAATCCAAAATCTCAAAAACATAAGGATATATGACTACGGAACTTGGCAAAATGTATCCAAGGCAGAGAGGCCAATTCCAAGAGTTTCAAAAATTGCTTACAGCTGTGTCTCTGTGATAAGTGACTGACACTCTGCATATGGAAAAAGAGTGCGCAGCTCAGTGACTCTCAGTGAAGTCACCTCCTGGCCAAACATCACGTTCAGTGACTCTTAGTGAAGTCGCCGCTTGGGCGGCCACCACCACGGCTGACTTTAGGACGCGCTCATCAGCACAGCACCCCAGGCGCCTCAGCCGTCGCCCTCGCCCGTCCCCCAGCTCCCCACTGCGGCCCCTGGCAGCCACTGGTCTACCTGGGTCACTGTGGATTCCCCATATGAAAATAGTTGGCCATTTTCATCTGCTCGAGTGAGTGCCATCGCTCTGCCAGGCTGCCCTGGGTCTCCCAGGTGGAGGCGGAGGACGTGCCCTCTGAGCCTGGGCGTCCCTTCCACGTGGCCATGCTCACACCAGGAGGCTTGCCTTCCAGATTCTCGCTGATGGAGGGGGAGCCCACACCTCCCGGGTGTGTCCTCCAGAGAGTCCCAGCTGTTGGTCATCAACCCGCCCTCGGAAGTCACCTTCGGGCAGCATCAGTAAAGAAGTGGGTGGTTTGAGCTACTCCAGCCTGGCCCCAGAGGCCAGTCACCTGACCAAACAAAGGCCACCTGGCCAGGCCGCGGCTGCTGCCTGGGGTAGCCAGGGCATCTGAGGCTGAGGCCAGGCTGGGAGGAATCAGCGGAGAAGGCCTGGTCACCCAAGCTCCTAGCATTAGAGTGTTCAGACCCAGCACGCAAGAGCGTTCCCCATAAGGGACTCTTGCTCGTTAGATGTCAGATCTCCTTGACTTTTTCTCCTCTACTTTGACAGCTTTACAGGAAACCCAATTATTTCCCGACTCTTTGCAACCCCATGGACTGCAGCCCGCCAGGCTCCTCTGTCCATGGAATTCTCCAGGCAGTAAGACTGGAGTGGGCTGCCGTGCCTCCTCCGGGGGATCTTCCCGACCCAGGGATCGAATCCGGATCTCCTGGACTGCAGGCAGAGTCTTTATCATCTGCGCCACCGTGGCAGGAGGAGAAGGGCGTGACAGAGGATGAGATGGCTGGATCGCATCATCGACTCAATGGACATGAGCTTGCACAAACTTAGAGAGAGAGTGGAGGACAGGGAAGCCTGGAGTCCAAGGGTTGCAAAGAGTCAGACACGACTGAGAGACTGGGCGACAACGGCAAAGGGGCAAACAAGCGGGAACGAGGGAGCGTGGACCCAAAGGCGTGGGACAGAGCCGCAGAGGGGACACACCTGGCTTCGGCTCAGCACCCAACGTGCAGAGCGCCGGGCGGCCGTCCCCCCATCCTCAGGACAAGGAGAGCTGCACACGCAGAGCACCAGCCCCGCTTCCACCCCCTGGAGAGCTGAGACTCGGGTCAAACGGCCTCCTCAAAACCTGCAGAGACGGGAGCTCAGAACGTCGAAGCCCAGACACCAGATGAGAAGGGGCCCCAGCCACAACCGGGATGGGGACGTGGGGGGCTATGGTCAGAGGAGCGTGGGGTCCTGAGTGAAGAACTCCCGGGGGCCACAGGCTGGGGGGCGCATTTTCAAGGGCTCTCGCTCTGGAGGACCCCACCAGGTGCTCCTGGGGAAGAGCTGACGAGACCCCTGGAGTCCTCAGGATGGGCAGGAGGGACACGCCAGAGCCTGCTCCCAAGCTGCCCTCTTCTCACAGCCGATCGGGGAAGACTGATCGCTGGGCCAGGTTCTCTGCGCACTGGGGTGCTGCCGGCCGCCTCCTCCCTGCGCTCGGTCAGCCCGCCCCCATCCAACGAGTGGACCCCTGCAAGGTGGAAGCCTCCATCCCCTCAGCCAGCCTTGGACACAGAAGGTCTGGACATCCCCTCTTAGGGACCAGTGGCTGCCATTTCCGTTAACTCCGTGGGAGCTGCAAAATGGTGATACGTTAATTCTGCGTCCCTCTTTCCTTTGTTAATCGGAAAGGATTAAATTTAAAAAAGCTTTAATTAAAAAAAGACTCCCTCGTATACTGTTCGCTCCCCAGAGGCAGAGCTCACTCGGGAGAGGCAGGGAAAACGCTGGATTTCTCCTCTTCACACCCTCAACGCACGGAGCTGATCCTCTTCTCCAAAGGTGATGATTTGGGCTATTTAGAAATCTTAGAGGGAACTCATGGGCTTTGACTTATTTCCAAGTTCTACTGAGTTGTTTCTTTTTTGAGTGACCAGCAGGAGGGCACCCGCAGCTGTCGCGCCAGTGAAGGAAGACGGCAGGTCCGCGTCCCTCAGGTAGAGGGCCAAGCGGGCAGCTCCCGGGTCTGGGAAGGGAGGCAGGCGGGCAAGCCCCCCAGGCGCCAGCTCCTGTGAGGGTACACGGAGTCCAGAACCAGAGCAGATTCTCCCTTTAAAATTGACCCCCACTTCCAGGTCAAGGTCTCAGGTTCAAAGGTCAATGTTATTCTGTCCACTTGAGGTCTCCAGTTAAGTCTTGACACCAGTGGTGGGAAAAATGAGGTGGTACTGTCAAGGTTGAGGTTGCAATACATTTACTAAAATTTTAGCGTATTTACCGAGATGGATGAGTCTGGGTGTTAGACGAAGTTCTCTCTGCCTCTGGCCTGTCCTTAAAGCCTGGGGTCTCCGGCCCCCTGGGATGGGCAGCCCCAGAAACAGCCCCGTCTTGTCTCCAGGACCTCCAGCCAAGAGTCAGGGGTCTGCCCTCGGACCCTTTTCTGGAAGTGACCAAGCCGGCCCGTCAGCTCTGGATTCTTCAGGAAAACGCCCCCATAGCAGCTCTCTCCTTTCCCAGTCACAAATGTTCCAGCCTCAGTTCCCTGGTCTTCGAGGCCCAAAGCAGGGGTCCCCCGGCCACACGGTGGGACACTGTCCCCAGCCACTGCCACCACCCTCCACCCCGACGGCAAGGGCAGCATTGGGCATGTCGGGAAGATCTAGCCTGCCCACAGCAGAGACCTCTCTCCTCCAGGTCTCGGGGCAAAACCAAGCTCCGCCCTTTTCCCCCAAAGTTCAGCCAAAGGCACAAGAGACAACTCAGAGCAGAAACCAGTTGTCAAGCGTGCGTTCTCTCCAGGGCGTCAGCTTTAAACGCCTGGGCTCCTTCTTTGAGGTTTTAGGTGGAGTCGCTTCTCCAGTCGGCCTGGCGTCCGGGATGGCTGACAGAGCAGGGCTGTCACCGTGGAGCCCACGGCAGCCCCTCGGCCCCGAAGACCTCCCGCTGTGCCTGCGTGTCCCATTCCAGGCTCCCAGAGCAGAGCGCGGTGGCTTCTCAGGCAGAGGGTTTGCACAGCGCTCTGGGCCCTTTCTGTACCTGGGGACGGAGGCTGCAGAGACAGGCAGTGCTGGGGATCCCCTGGGGCCTGACCGCCCCTCCCCGCCCCAGACAATCCGCTCTGAGCCTGCCTCCAGTGGTCTGACTCCTTTCCCTGAATGCCTTTAAAAGATGCTCAGCTAAAGCGAACACACACGTCTCCACTATGTCTGTGTGCATTAAGGATGAAGCTAACCCACGGTGTGTGCTCGGTCGAGTCCAGCTCTTTGCGACCCCATGGACCTGCCAGGTGCCTCTGTCCGTGGAATTTTCCAGGCAAGAATTAGAGTGGGCTGCCATTTCCTACTCCAGTGGATCTTCCCGACCCAAGGATTAAAGCCGTGTCTCTTGCGTCTCCGGCATTGGCAGGCGGGTTCTTGATCACTGGGAAGCCCAACGCGCTGCGTCCTTAGGCTACAAGCAAGCGGACTGCCAAGGGTGACACAACAGGCCACCTCTGCCCGCGTCATTCACGCAACCAGCCAGCCTGTCCCCCGGCGAGTCTGGTACAAAACCTCAGTGGTGCCGGGTGGCCCAGGTTAAAGCTACCTTCTCCCTGGCTCCCGCTCTAAGAATTATGCTAAGTTTTACGTCTGTCTTATTGGTCAACCTCCTTCTGCCTCCTAGCAGAGGAAGCCCTTGTTTGCTGTAGCAGGAGACTGTGGTTTCTGCACGGAGGGTAAAGTGCATCAGCTGCTTTTCATAAAGGGGCTCATCCTGCTTTATAAACAGAGAGGAACATGCTGGGGGGCCTCCTCCGCGCACTCGCCAGGGTGCTCACCAGCTCCCCCCACACGTGCCATCTCCGCGGGGACGGGGAGTCTGCGCGCCTGGCTGCCTGCTGCCTGGGCACTGCGTGGCCTATGATGACCTCACTGCACCCCCTCAAGGCGGAACAGACACACTCAGCGGCCACCCCCAGGGCAGTGAAACATCGCCACTCGGAAACTGAGAAATTAAGACCCAGGCTCCTGGGGAAGCTGAGTCCGATGCTCTGATTTCAGGGAGGGGGAACCCTGCACTGCCCCCAGCTCCGTGCTCAGCCCAAGAGCCGGCCGACTGGAGCCACCGTCCCATGGAGCTGCTGTTCGCCCAGGGGCACTCACCTTGCCCGGGCCCCTCCCAGCGGGTCTCCACCCACCAGCAGACACCTCGCGTCCTTTCCCTGGTCTGCAAGTTCCTGACATTTCCCCAACCATGTCTATCGCTCTATATACTCCCAAGATGGACCACACAGGGTGTCGTGGAGGAGAGGTTCCTGAAAGTGGCTTCAGTGTGAATTAGATGGTACCTTCTGGAAGGGGGTGGGGGTGCAAGGGAATGCCCAACTGTCCTCTAATAGCACCAAACTAGCTGGGGCGGAGAAACCAGGACACCAGGATCCTTCCTCAGCCTGAGGACACGCGTCCCCCTCCCACGTCCTGGGAAGGGAAGACGTGACTCAGGACAGGAGATTTCTGCACCAAAAAAGGTCGCATTTTCCACATTGCCTTTCCCAAACTCAGAGAACGTGCAGTAGCTTCCTCTTCTTTCTGCCAAAAGAAAGCTGAAATAGAATCATTTTTGCAGACTTGGGGAGATTTTTGAGACTGAAGTGTGAACTCTGTTTTTACTCTGCGCCAGATCATCTCCCAGAAACACAGAGGCGTCCTCGGGACAAGCTCCGCCGGAATCGGTTTCCTCTGCGACATCTGCCATCCTGCTCATCCTGACGTTTAACACTCCGGTTCAGATTTTCACGCCCCAGTCTTACCACCTTGCACCGCTTGACCAGTTTGGAGCAACCTCCTCCACTGAACAGAGCTGGAATAAAACTCCTATAAGATGCAACAAGTTAACTGACCCCTGGCCGGAAACAGGGCCAGGCAGCGGCGTTTCTGATGTACGGGGTTCGAGGAGTTGCTTGTGGCAGACACAGAGCGGCTGCCCAGACCCCTTCAGGGCAGAGGCACCGGAAGGGGCCCGCGCTGGCCACGCTCCTGACCGAGGTGCCCCCTCCCAGGGGCCCCCTGTAAGGGGTGTAGAGGCCCGGCTGCTTCCTCGGCGGGCAGCCTGAGGGGTCATCTTGCCCTCAGCCTCCCTGTACCCACGTCACCACCAGCTCCCCTCACCCAGGCCTGTGTCCAGGGACACTGCAGCCTGACACCTCCTCCCCTCTGAGTGGACCGTCCTCGGGGGTCTCCGGCCCAGAGCACGCTGGGCCAGAATGTCCGGCTCCCGCCAGCCTCCGTGCTCTGCCTTCGCCCAGAATGTTTCCTGCTTTTAAAGGGGTCTCCCCACTTTAATCCGGCCTGAGCCCCCGTCCAGCCACCTCCCAGCACCATCCCGGCGCCCCAGGCCCCAAGGAGAGGCAAACGCAAGCTTCCCAGAGCTGTGGAAGGAGGGCCTTCATCCAATTTATTTTCTGCAAAGAATCAGAGAGAAAATTTTCTCCCAAACCTGGGGTTGGAAAGTACCCCGCTCTTCTGAGAATAAATTGGAGGTAACACGTCTTCACTCCATTTGGGACACACAGTGCCCTCAAGGGGCTCATTTCTGCCTAGCTCAGCTGCCTTATAAACGGACAATCTTAAAGTCAAGTTGGTCACTACGATGGTAAATAATAAATTGGGTGAAAATCACACCAGGAAAACTCTAAAAAATCTGACACTCAAGAAACAAGCGGAATGAAAGTCGTTTCTGAGGCAAGAGACTTTCCTATTAGCTGTTACTGGAGTTTAGCGGCTTTACAAGGTCGCGCCAGCTGCCGCCGCACCGCAGAGGGAATCAGCGCTGTGCACGCGCGCCCGCTCTGCTCCGGCCGTCCTTCCCCCGGGGTCGCACGGCGAGCGGCCTGAGCTGCACAGCAGGCCCTCAGTGGTCCCCTGTTCTTTGCGTGGGGGCGCGCACACGCCAGGCCCGGCTCCTGAGGTGAGTGGTCTTAAGACAGTTTTACAGAAATAGACTTTCCAAGGCTGAGTTGAGTGGGCAGAGTGATTACATGGACCTGGTCTGGGTGGTGTGTGTGTGTGCGGTTGCGCTTACACGCATGAACTTTCACACAGCTCCATTCCGTACGTTACGAGTTGGTCTTTGTATGTAGGGAAGCAGTGCTCGCGGTCCAAGCTGGAAGGGAAGGAAAGGGTCAGCAGGAAGCCCGCAGCACCCCGGCCAGCCCGCGCGGGGCCGCTCCGCAGAGGGGGCCCCGCCGCTAAGGGCGGCTGGCGCGTCCCGGGTGAGACGCCACTCGTGCTCCCTTCTGCGGGCAGGCTGCCCACGGGGAGAGCCGCCTCGGCTCCACGCGCCCCGGCCCGCCCTCTCCAGCGCAGACTCCAGGCACCTGCCGTCGATGCCCCTGCCCCTCCCCACAGCCGGAAGGCGGGGAGCTTCGCTCAGTGAAGGATCGTCTTTGCGGGTTTCACCCGCACGGACTGTGACTGCAACCCTGGACAGAGTCCCGGAGCGGGGCCAGCGGGCCTCCTGCTTCCCACGTGGCGAGGACACGCCCTTCGACCTCACACCAGCGGGCTAGAGCGCTGCATCCCGGGGCGGTCAGGGCTCCTAGTGTGGGGGGGCCGGTGCCTCCTTTCACCTGTTTCTCTCCCCGTGAAGGCACTCTTCACTCTTAGGGAAAGCAGACAGTAAGGGGGCATCTGGCTTCTGCCACTCGCAGCGACTCTGGCCCCGGGCCCCCAGCTGCCTCCCTGGAGGTCACCTCCGTGCGGAGAATAACAGAGACCGTCTCTAAGAACACCCTGCTCCCCTTGACATGAGGACAAGGGCAGGGCCAGAGGCCAGCAGTGACCACGAGCGGCCCCGGAGCCCGACCAGAAGCCCAGCCACCGCCCCAGCCCCTGCTCCCCCAACTCACCCCACCGCGGGACAGGAGAGCTACCGGCTGTCCTAGAAGCGTCGGACTGGGCTGAGCAGAGATGCGTGGGGGACCCCTGCCCTGGGGAAGGGGGCCCACTTCACGGTGCCAGGTGGGTCCATTGCAGGAACCAGGGGAAGGTGGCCTGGGGGCGGGTCCCAGGAGACCCTGAACCCGCACAGTGAGGAGCCTGGCTGGGGAACTAAACATCAAGGTCGGCACTTCTTACAACAGGAGCGTTTCGATGAAACCAGCGCCCTTCCTCCAGTGATGACCTAGCACCATGCAGGAGACAGAGCTTCCTAAAAGCTACAGTGTAAACGCGCGCACGTGTGCACTGTACGTCCACACGCGCGTGCCTGTGCCTGTGCCTGTGCGCGCACAAGCCTGCGTGTATACACAGGTATCTGAAGGTTGGTGGCTTCAAACAAGAAGTGAGGAAAGCCTCTCCCTTTCCAGAATTTGTTTATTACCCGTCACACCTTGGGCTTCTGCTGGCCACAGGAATCTGCAATCCACACCCCTCCAGGTCTTCAGCAGTTCTTCTTTGTAAGTTTAGCCATTAAATTTGGCAAACGGGTTAGAAAACCTCAGCGTGGTATAGCCACCCTGGAAACCATAAAAGCCACCTGACAGGTTTGGCTGCACAAATTGAAAACTCAAGCGCCACCAACAAAACAAGCCAAAAGCTAAACCCAAAGTTCAAAGAAAAATGACAAACCGCGAAATAAACGTGTGTGTGATGCAGACGGGCTCAGTCCTTAACGAGGAGAGCTCTGGGCAAGAGAAAGACACGCGCCCCAACAGAAAAGTATTTAAAAATGCACACGGAACACACAGGCAGTTTTCCAAACGGCCAACAGTGAAATAAAAAGACGTTCTACACCACCAGGAGGTAAAGAGATTAAGCTCCAAGTGGACAGGCTTGTTCTACCTGTGAGATTACCAGAGACGAACAGAGGACACGAGCCAGCCCCAGAGGGCGGAGGGAACTCAGCCGGGCCTTTCCAGAGGGCATTTTGGCCAAAATACATCCCAGTCCTTGGCCCAGCAGTGTCTCTTCTAGGAATTTACCCTTGGGAAAACTGAGCCGGCTTCCAGGGACAAATCAGCAAAGATGTTCATCACGGCAATAGTTAAACCTGTGAGAACCCAAGCCCAATTATGTGGAGTCCCTAGTTCTGGCTCATTAGATACTTTTCCCAAACTTTCGGTGATAAGGAAGTATTACTCTCCTAATGGGAAGACAGTGTTTATTAAACAATTTACTGAAGGATTAATTCAATGTTCTCATGGGTTTCTTGACACTTGACAGATAAGAAACAGCCCCCTTCTCATCCCTGTAGGAATAAAGCCTCTGATTTATTTTCTCCTGTCCAATTTCTGGCACTTTCTAGACAGGAAACAAAACCCCAGTTCACCCCGAGAGATGTCTAGGTCGGGGCCACGGAGGCTGGCACGGGGGGCACAAAAGCACAGCGTTTGTCTTCCTTTCGATGTGCCCCTCGCACGGTCAGAGTCCGCCCCACCGGCCCCAGGACCCTGAGGGGCAGTGGGACACCCCAGGCCTTGAGTGAAGATCTCTGAGCTGTTAGAAAAACCACACAAACCAGGAGAGAACGTCAGGGCCACACGGTCAGCGAGGACCAGAGGCCACCTGCCTTGCTGCTTGGGGGCGGGGGGGTCCTAGAAGACAGTGCTCCCTCCCCCTCCCCAAACTGGCCAAGGTCAGGTGTGCCTTAACACGCTTCCTCCTGCAGGGACGCCCACGCAGCCCGGCCCGGGGTACCCCAGCCTCCACCCGGCCTCCCCAAGGCCAGCCGGGCAGGCTCAGGTGCTCAGAGACCCGGAGTGACAGGTGGGCCCTGCCTGCCCCGCCCTCTGCTGCTCTGGCCCTGGGCTTCCACGCACAGCAGGCCGGAACCCTGCCACCCAGCTTCCCTTGCCCCCGGGGGGCTGCTTATCCATCCGCCGCCCCTGTTCCTTCTCCCGAAGGTGGAGGTGAAGCAGGAAGCACAGACACGGCGGCATTTGGCAAAGGCAGCTGGAGCCGGGGCAGCTTTCCCAGAGAGAAGGCTGGACGCGCAGCCCGGAGCTCGGGGTACCGGTAGGGGAGCGGGGGGCGGGTGAGGGGACGCACAGGGGCCGGCGGCTTCCCGGGGGCCAGCCTGGAGCTCTGTGCAGACTCAAGGGACCCCCTCCGCCGGCCCGGAGGAGGAGCGGGCACGGTGCTAGGCACACGGTGGCGCCGGGCCGGGCACTGACCACAGGAACAGCACCAGCCCCAGCGCAGCGGGTCTGCGCGCCTGGCGGGGGCACACACCCCCCCCGGCCCGAACTTCCCACCCGGGACCGCGGAGGCCGGGCAGTGTCCGCCGACCCGGCCACCGACTCAGCGCCCAGCAGGTGGGGGCCCCCGGGGAGAGGGGCCCCGCAGCGCCGGAGGGCCCGCCTCTGGCCGGGAGCGGACGGGGGTCAGACCTCGAACCGACTACTCACTCCGAGCGCCCCGGCGCACTTCGGGGCCGGCCGGAGACGGGAGGGGTGGGGCGTCTCCCGAGGCTCGGGCCGCCTCCAGGCGTGGCCGGCGCGGGGCGCG
>SJYT01053104.1:316414-333677 GCA_006410635.1 Cephalophus harveyi
GGGCGGCGGGGGCCGGGCCGGAGGGCGGGCGCGCAGGCCGCGCCGCGGCGCCAGGCCGCCGGGGAAGGGGACGCCGCGGGCGGCGTGGACTCGGCCAGGCGCCGGCCAGTCACCGCGGCCCCAGAGGCAGCTCCCGGCCCGGGCCCCCGTCAGCGCGCGCCCGCGTTCCTCGAAGCCGGCCGGGCGCGGGGCCCAGGTGAGGCCAGGTGAGGGCCGGCGGCGGCGGGGGGCGGCCCGCGCTCAGCCCTCCCGCAGAGATCGCGCCCCGCGTCCCGCCCCACGCAGCTTCCGGGAGGGTCCCCCCGCCCCCCGGCTTCCCGGCCAGCCCCTCGCCCCCAAACCACGGAGCCCAGAATATAAAGCCGGGACGCAGCCCAACCCCTCCCTGCTGGAGGACCGGGTCGCTGCTCCGGTTGCAGGGATGCCTCCTGGCAGAGGCCGCGCTGGGGGTGAGCGCCCCTAGGCCGGGAGCAAAGGGCGGGCAGGGCCAGCCGAGGGTGTCGCCTCGCCTGCGGCCCTCCAGGCACAGACAGCGGCCCCGCAGCTTTGCTTGGAGCCGTCCTTGCTGTGTTGTCAAGCCTCGCCTTCTGGCAAGCCAGGCCGAAATTCCAGCCCACGCCCACTTCAGGCCAGCGATCCGGAGAGGCCCTCCTGGGCTTTGTACCCTGACCCTCAGCTCACTACCCCAGGGGGCCAGCCAGGGGTGCACAGCATTGTGAGGAACCCAGAGCTGTGCTGGGCCTCCGTGCAGGGAACCAGGCTTGTCCGGGGATAAGCATTAGTGAGGTTCTGCCCTTCTGGAGTGGAGAAGGAAATGGCAGCCCACTCCAGTGTTCTTGCCTGGAGAATCCCAGGGACGGCGGAGCCTGGTGGGCTGCCGTCTCGGGGGTTGCAGAGTCGGACACGACTGAAGCGACTCAGCAGCAGCAGCAGCAGCAGCACTCCTGGAAACAGGAGGTGCCTGTCTAGAGAGAGAGGCCTAGGGCCCCCAGCGCGGTTCAGACTCTGGCACCACGCGGCCTTGGGGCCCCCACAGTCACCCTCCAGACCTGGTTCCAGGGCTCTTGGGGTGCAGGCTAGCAGTCTGACAAAAGCGGGAGCCCCCTGGCTTCAGCCCGCAGTCCCTCAAAGTACAGTTGAGGGGAGTTTTCCAGAATGACTCATCTTATGTAGACCATTGTTTTAAAGCCACAAGCCAAGTTATTGCTGGAGACACCCTCTGAATTTTTAACTTCATTCTTGGGCTAGGTAACCTGACAGTTCAAAAAGTCACACCATCGGAGTCCGAGCTCGAGACAGCATTTAGAAGCAGTGACCAGGCTTAAGGTGAGGAGCAGAGGGGAGCGTTCTGCCCTCCCGCGCGCTCTGTTGCCTGGAGTAGAAGTCACTGGGCTCCCTCTCCAGGCCGCTTCTTCAGACGGCACTGCCGTTCAGCAAGTTAACGTTCCTGATCTAGACTCTTGAGAGGGCCTATGGGAATGTCTTGGATGCCGTGTTATTTCACCAGGGCCGCTTGAATAATGACCACAGTGAGGTGGGCACCGCCCCTGGAAGAGCCCTCCCCCTCGGCGTCGTTGGCTCCCACTGTCCTTAGCAGGGGGTCTCCTTGGAGGGTGGTGTTGCGGGAAAGACCCCCTGCTGTCGTGGGGGCTCCATCTGAGGACTTTGAAGTGGCTTCTCACGTCCCCAGCTACGCATGTCCTGGTACATCAGACCAATGGCTCAGGGGAGTTGGAACTATTGTGGTTAACTGTATTTGGCCTCAGGGTAAGTTCTTCCAAAATTGAATTTCGAGCCCTTAAATTAATGCACTTTCTTTCCCCCCAAACATTTACCAGCGATAGTTTCAGCCTCTGAATTAAGTCTCTGATTCTCTTTAATCCTGACAGTCAAAAGTCTTTTTAAAAAGTGGGCCCAAGACATATTGTGGTTAACTGTATTTGGCCTCAGGGTAAGTTCTTCCAAAATTGAATTTCGAGCCCTTAAATTAATGCACTTTCTTTCCCCCCAAACATTTACCAGCGATAGTTTCAGCCTCTGAATTAAGTCTCTGATTCTCTTTAATCCTGACAGTCAAAAGTCTTTTTAAAAAGTGGGCCCAAGACGCTACAGAGTACACGTAGGGAGATGAAGACCCAGTCCTTGAACGGTTCTGCAAACGTTACACTGAACCTGGACTTGAAGAGAATCACAGGTAATTGCAGCAAATTCTTTGACGTTGAAGTTTCACTTTTTGAGCATAAATATCCAAGCAAAGGCCTTCCCTCTGAATTGGTCACATCCTCTGGTTAATTGCTGGTCACACCTGTTTGGGCATGTCTGTGCCTCGGTGGCCGGGCCAGGCTTTCTTGGAAAGGACTGTGGTGTGCAAACACAGGATTCTGTACTCATCAGGAAGGAAGCTCCTCCGGGAGAAGGATCTGCAGGGAAGCAAAGCAAACACCCAGGCCACTTCCGGCCACCCCACCCCCAGGCTCCCAGGCAGCAACGGCCTTGCCCGGCACCATTTGGGGTTGGAACTCAATTTCCCTGCTTCCAGGAGCGCTGCCAAGCTCTGCTCTTGACTCTCGGTCACTTTGCGTCCCAGTTTGTGGGGGGTCAGGAGAGGTCGGAGAGACGTGTTCAGAATTGATAGTTAATGGTGTATTTTGCGTCTTTCTAATCCTCTGTGTACAACCTGCGCTATGTCCCCTCCATGGCGGTGGTCCCAGACCTCTAGTGTAAAGGCCTCTGGGAGCAAGTCCTCACTGTGTTCCCAAGGGCAGCCCAGCGGTTCTGCCAGCCCAGCCACGTTTGGACTGAGATTCAGAAAGCGGAGAAGCCACACAGCATGAGGAAGGGCACGTGACTGTTTGGGGCAGTGTCTGTGCTAATTACATGCAAATAGTCATACGGTCCCCTGAGATCATCCTGCAAATACACATTCAACCTTCTCCAATAAAAAGGCTTTTGTGTAAATGACTCTCCAAAGGCGTTTAGGTGCTCACATCACGTAACTTCTCTTTTCAGGAGCTGCTAGTTTGTGTCAAGAGCCAACCACCCCGTGATGTGTCGCTGAGCCTGACTCCCACTAGTCGACAGTTCCACCCACCCAGAAGCTTTGCACCTTCGTCCCGTCGCCCCCTCTTGACGACTTTGGAAGGTAAACCCCGCCTCTGCTCCTTCACCGGAGAAGATGGTCAGAGGGATGATGGAAGAAGGACACCCGCGTCAGCTTCCACGAGCTCGGCCCAGGGGGCTTGGAAGCATTTTCTCATGAGTCTCCTCGGCCACCCGCCCTGTACAGCTGAGGAAGCTGAGGCCCCGGGGGCCCACGGCTGGCCGGACCTTCGCCAGGCCCGTGGCTCACGCGCGACCTGACCCGGGGCGCCCGCCCGGCGTGCCGCCCTGCAGGATGTAAGGCGGGCAGAGAAGCAAAGCCCCGCCTCTGTGCGCCGCCCGCTAGGATGTTTCTCATGAACGCGCCTCCTGTGCTGGCCCTGCGGTCCGCGTGGGAGGCCCTCGGCCCGCCCGGGAGCTGTAGGTTTCCCCGATGCTTCTCGGAGCCCAGAGAGGGCGCCTCGAGAGCGGCGGCGAGCGCCCAGGTGCAGATGGCCATCAGCAGGCTTCAGGGCGACGGGGCCGCCCTGGGCATGAGTGGCGAGCATGCCCGGCCAGGAAGCCAGAGGGCAGAGAGGGGCCGGGGCGCCCTGCCGGCTGCCAGCCCCGCCTTTGCGGCCTGTGGTCTTGCCACGGGTCTTGACCCCAAGCGGAAGGAGGAGGAGGCCTCCAACCTCGGGCCCCTGGTGCCGGATTCGGACAGCGACGACTCGGTAGACCGGGACATCGAGGAAGCCATCCAGGAGTACCTGAGGGCCAAGAGCGGGGCCGCCCCGCCGCCTGCAGCCGGGGACGCAGCCCGTCGGTGCAGACCAGAGCCTCCTCTGAGCGGCGCCCCAGCCGCCCTGTGTCCCCCAAACCCTGCAGCCGGCCCCGGCCCTGTCCGGGGCCCCACCTCCCCGCTCAGCGTGAGCAGCGATGACTCCTTCGAACAGAGCATCCAGGCGGAGATCGAACAGTTCCTGAGCGAGAAGCGGCTGCACGGGACCCAGAAAGGTGGCCTCCCTGCCGACAGAAAGGCGGACCCCGGCGACAGCCTGGCCAGCGCCGCCTGCAGGCCTGGCGGAGAGCCGCCGCTGAGGGCGCCGCAGCAGGGCCTGCCGGGCGCCGGCAAGGAGTTCGTCTTCCGGAAGCTGCCCAGGTCCGCGAAGGCCAGCGCGCTGCCCAGGGGCCTCAGGTGCAAGGTCGCCGCCGAGCCGGCTGCTGCCACTGCGGGGCCCCCTGCAGAGGCCGTGCCAGGTAAAGGTGGGATCCGCAGGGGTGCGGGCTCCGCGCGGAAGGGCAGGCGGCCGAGGAGCGCGGCCCTGGTGCATGAGGAGGCCGACTCGAGCAGCGACGACGGCATTGAGGAGGCCATCCGGCTGTACCAGCGGGAGCAGCGGAGGGAGGCCTGGGGCCAGCAGGGGCCCCTGCCCACGGAGGAGAAGGGGTCCCACAGCCTGAGGGGGCCCTGCCCCGAGGCTCACAGCAAAGCCCCCGGCAAGAAGAAGCCAGCGGCCCCCAAGGCCACGGACCTCGGCCCGGGCAGCCCGGACCCTGAGCACCCGCCCAGGCCCCCCAGGGAAACCACGGCTCCCGTGCCTCCGGGGAGCATGGCTGCTGAGACCCTGGGCGTGGACGGGTCCCCACGCCGGGCAGACACGTCTGCCGAGCTGATGTGCGCCGAGGCCATCCTGGACATCTCCAAGACCATCCTGCCAGCGCCCGTGGACGGTGCGGAAAGGCCCGCGCCCACCAGCCTGCTGCCCCAGGGCCCCGAGGGCAGCAGCAGCGCCGTGGACAGCGACGACAGCATTGAGCGCGAGATCCGGACGTTCCTAGCCCGGAAGGCGCGGCCGGGGGGCCCGCCGCCCCACACGGAGACCTGCGCCCGGCCCGCTCACAGCCCGCCGCTGCCCAGCCTCAGCGCCCCAGCCCCTGACACTCCAGACCCGTCCCCGGGCTGCAGGAGGAGGCGCGTCAGGACGCCCTGCATGCCCAGGCGGCCCAGGGACACGGCCGAGACGCAGGACGCCCGGGACGCCGAGCGCGGCCAGGGCCAGGTGCAGCCTGGCCAGGGCCGAGCCCCCGAAGCCCCCAGGAGGGAGAGCGAGAGCCGCAGCCAGCCTCCCCCCTTCAGGCCGGGCGGGCCGGGCGATGAGCTCGGGGCCCCAGAGCCCCTGGGAGCCGCACCGCCAGGCCCGGGGCAGACGGCCGAGGGGAGGCGCGGGGACACGCAGGCGAGCTCCGGGGAGAAGAGCAGCTCGCTGGACAGCGACGAGGACCTGGACACGGCCATCAAGGACCTGCTGCGCTCCAAGCGGCGGCTCCGGAAGCGGTGCAGGGACCCCCGGGCCGGCTGCAAGAAGAGGGTCCGCTTCAGCACCACGGAGACGCAGTTCCTGGACAAACTGGGGGGCTTCCAGAAAGACTGGAGAGACCGAAGCCCCCATCTGCTGAAAAGCTGTCTCTCCAAGTCCAGAAGGGGCAGCAGGGAGAGCCCAGGGAGACCCCCGCACGTCCCCTGCCGGGAAACAGCAAGGGCGAAGGCGGACGGCTCAGGGCCGGAGGACGCACCCTCGGGCCCCTCAGCACCCTGGACCCGGGGCAGGGCTGCGCCCGGGGGCCCGTTCTCCAGGGAGTCGGCAGCCCGCGAGCCTCCCAGTGCCGCCGGAAGCCCCAGCTCCCTGTCTGACGAGAGCAGCTCCGTGGACAGCGATGACAGCATCGAGCTGGAGATCAGGAAGTTTTTGGCCGAAAAGGCCAAGGAGTCCGTGAGCGGATCAGAAATTCCAGGAGGGGGCCCAGCCGCCCTGGGAACGCCGACTGGGGCCAGGCCGGAGCTCCCGGGCAGGAAAGCACTGCCCCTCGGCCCTGCTGCCCAGCCTGGCATGTGCACGCGGAGCCAGAGGGCCAGGGGGGGCCCACTGCTGGGCGCTGAGGGACCCCGGGGGCTGGGAAGAGCCCTCGCTCCGGGCGGGGGGAGCAGCCGGCACCCTGAGCAGCCCTGTCCCCCAGCCACCTTGGCCCGGTGCGAGTTGGCGCCACCCAGAAGCACCAGCGGGCCTGCCCCTGCCAAAGGGGCGCCGGCTCCAAGGAGAAACATCTGTGCCACCAGAGACCCGGGCCCCAGGGGGCCCGAGGGGGTCACGGGGGAGGGCACGTTCGGCCAGCTCCCGAGCCGCGCAGAGGCTGGCGCCCAGGCAGAGGGCCGTGGCTCGCTGGCACGGACCCCAGGCTCTGAGCGGGACGGGGCACCCCGGGCCGGCCTCGCCCTGCCCTGGCCTGACCTTACTCCCCAGAGCCAGCTGCAGAGCACCTGGGTACTGGGCCCGGAAGGCAGGGACATGGCTGCATGGAGAGGGGGCCTCGGCAGCCAGAAGGAGAAGGGGCCGGGGGGCCAGGCCCGAGGGTCACCCAGCCTCGCCACGGATCCCCGGAGGGGCCTGCCCTTTGCTGGCTTCTCACCGCTGCTCTCCACGCAGCTATTCCATTTCGGGAAGAGCGTGCCTTGGGGTGCCAAGCAGACCGGACTCTTCAGCCCTGGCCTGGGTCTGCCGCTGCAGGGCCCGTCCTTCTCGGCCTTCCGGGAGGCCCAGGCCACCCGCGGCCCGGTGTTTGGGAGCCCGCGCCTGCTGGTGAAGGAAGGCGGCCGCTGGCCTTGCAGGAAGCCCCGGGCAGGGCTCGGCCTGTCCAACAGGAGGGGCTCGGGGCCGGAAGAGGGTGTCCTGGACCTGCGGTTTGGGCGCAGGGGGCTGGACAGAGACGAGGAGGAGCCGGAGGCCTTGGGCAGCGACGCCAGTGAGCTCAGCGACACGTCGGTGGAGGAGGGCGGCGGGCCCGCGGCCCAGGGCCCAGTGCTGCAGCTGTAGGCGCGCGCGCCCTGCAGCCACGCTCCTGATGGAGCGGGGACCCCGGAGGGCCCTGTGCAGCCTGCGCGTTTGCACACTAACGTGAAACCGTGTTTTTATTTAACAGATGTGTCCTGGTAAATATGATTTTTGTAGCCTTTTTTGTAAATTATTTAAAGTGCTGTGAAAAGTATTTTTGGTGGATGCCGCTGTTGGGTCCTGCGGGGCGTTCCTCACAGCGGCTTTCCCTGGTCTCCGCACGAGTCTTGGATCAGCAGACGTGCAGTTCCGCGCATCCCCGCACTCAGGGCCGACCGCTGGTGGGCACGGCCTGCTGCGACCACAGTGCCAGCCCCGGGAAGGCAGCAGCCAGCGCTCTGCCGAGACCCACCAGACACCCCCGCGGTCCCTGTCGGGGCGCTGCTGGGCAGCATTTCTCACGTGAAAGAGCCCCCACCTCCCCCGCAGAGGCCCGACGGGGTCCTCAAGCAGAAAAGCGTTTCAAAGCACAAAGGCCGGCGAGCAAACCAGCCACCCGGGGCGCACACCGAGACCCCTGGGGAGACCGCCGGCCAGCCGCTCGCACCTGGAGCTCTGTCGTTGAGTGTCCAGGCCTCCTCAGTTCCGACACAAGTCCACCAGCTCCGTAAACCCCTTTTTATGCGGAAGCTGCCGTCCTTCACGTTTAATCACAGCTCCTGATGGTCTCAGCCAGGCCGTGTGTTTCCATTGTCCTCACCCTCATCGGTGCCCACAGAGCGGCTGGTGCCCAGAGTCCTGAGGACCGAGCCCGCCGCAGGCTGGGCCAGTTGGGGGTGGGCTCCGGCGGCAGGCCGGCGCACCCGTCCTCCCCGTGTGCTCGGTGCCTGGCGGTGCCACACACAGCTGGGACCAGCCTGGTTCCCCGTGCCTTCTGCTTCACAGCTGCCGCGGGGCCCACGGCCGAGCATGGACGTTCACACACCCCTGTCCAGCGGACCTTCCCCGGCCACCCCGGGTGTCACAGCTCACCAGTGCAGCTGCGGTGGGCCTGGGGCGAGGTGTAAGTTGCAGCTGAAGTCGGTCGTTACTCTAACGAGCAAGTGAATTTTCACAGGTCGTGCCCCGCCCTGGGTCTTAGCGGGAACGCCCCCGGGGCGTGTGCAGCGCCCGCAGTGTCCGGGGTCCGGAGCTGCGATGAGCAGCCCTGCGGGTGCCGTCACCCCTGGCGCCCGCGTGGTGCGCATCTGATGTTTCCGCTGGCAAATATTCATTCACTGAAGTGCTTCCCAGGAAATCAACTCATTAATCCATGCTTTAAATTGTATTTAATTTTAAAGGAGTGCTTTTAACACTTGACAACAAAAATCAGCTTGCTTTGTATATATGAACTGGGTTTTTAATGCTAATAAATCAGGCACTGCTCACACCTCGGTTGCTGTGGTCTGTCCTGCGCGGAGTGGCCTCTGCAGGATGTTGACGTGAGGACCCAGCGTTGGGGCCCTGCCAGGCTTCCGCCCTTGCCATCGAGGACCGAGCCGTGGGCGCCTCTCTGCTCCTGGCCCCATCGCCGCCCCCCGCCGCCTTCCTCCCCCCCAGCCTCCCCCGCCCCGTGACACATGGTCAACTCTGGCGCACCCTGGGGCCGAGGTCCCCTGCAGCCTGTCTGCAAAGGGGGCTGGAGTGGCACTTGCCTGGCGGAACCCACCTGCCAGTGCAGAGCACACGGGCTTGAGCCCGCACGCCTGGAGCCTGCGCCTCCGTCCAGAGAAACCAGGAGCGGGAAGCCCACGCGCCACAACTAAAGAAACCCCGCACACAGCAACGCGGGCCCGGCACGGCCAAAACTTGTCAGCTTCCCGACGAGGGGAGCTGCAGGGGGGGCGGCGGGAGCACGGCTGAGCGGGGACGGCTCCGTCGCAGCCCCGGTCCAGCTCCTCCGCTGGTCCTGGCCCCTCCTCGCGTCCAAGGGCCACAGCGCTCCCGGTGGCCGACGCACCCCCACCCGCAGGAAGGGGCTGGGGAGGGCGTGTGGCCAGAGCAAGCCGCAAGTCCCGAGACCTGCAGAGGAGGACCTGCCAGCGTGGGGGACACAGGTCCGCTCCCTGCTCGGGGGGATCCCGCCTGTCGCAGAGCAACTAAACCCAGCTTCCACAGCTGCTGAGCCTGAGCTCTGGAGCCGGGGAACTGAAGCGACTGACGCCCGAGCGCCCTAGAGCCGGTGCCCAGCGACAGGAGCCACGCACGGCAAGGAGCGGCGGCCCCGCGCGCTGCAGCTGGAGAAAAGCCTGCATGGCAACGAAGACCCGGCACAGCCAGAGAGAAACGATTAAATAAAGGGGGACCTACAGATAAGTCCGGCCCGAAGGGCCCCCCTCGCTGCCCAGTGAAGGGAGGTCGCTGTATGCTGGGGCCACAGGTTCACTCCCCTTAACGCAAAGAAGGGGAGAGATCCCCCCCCACGTCAGAAGCCCTAACAGCAGGAATGGGTGGGAGGAGGGGAGAGCCCTGGGGGTGAGCGTCTGGCGTTCCCCACCCGCGTGTCCACACAGAGGACGGGGTCTTCGCGGGAGAAGTCGCTTCTGGCTTGGTTGCTCAGCATCCGCGTCGCCAGGCGCTGAGTGCAGTTGTCCTTTGTGATTGCCGCTGCTGTCTCGGCTCTGCGGGGCCTCCCCGCTGCACACGGGCTTCTCGGGCGGCAGCGAGCGGGGTCTCCCCGTGGTCCCAGAGCTCGGGATCCTCACTGCGGCGGCCTCGCCGGCCGAGGAGCCGGGCTCCGGGCGTGCCGGCTCGGCCACTGCAGCTCCCGGGCTTAGATGCTCCGTGGCGTGGGGCATCCTCCTGAGCCAGGGGTCCGACCCTTGTGCCCTGCATTGGCAGGCAGATTCCTAACCACGAGACCGCCAGGGACGCCCCAGAAACCAGCATTTTGCTCAGACAGAAAGCACTGCCACCTTGATCCCACCCCTTCCTCAAAATTAACTTTAGGGCCGGTGTAGACGCGGAGAAACAGCAACAAATCCCACACTCGCTGTCTGCAGGTCAGCACCAGGCAAGGCCGCCGGGGAGGGAAATACATTATTTCTGTTTCGAATCTTTGAGCTCTCTGGTGTTTTGTGTGCTGGACAGAGGGATTTGTCTTCCCAACATCAACATAGTTTACTATGTATTTGAAGCCATTTATTCTAATTAATTGTAAATAAAAGGAGAAATATCACTGAAGAAAAATAGGGAAACAANCACCAGGCAAGGCCGCCGGGGAGGGAAATACATTATTTCTGTTTCGAATCTTTGAGCTCTCTGGTGTTTTGTGTGCTGGACAGAGGGATTTGTCTTCCCAACATCAACATAGTTTACTATGTATTTGAAGCCATTTATTCTAATTAATTGTAAATAAAAGGAGAAATATCACTGAAGAAAAATAGGGAAACAAATGAAAATACACTTCTGGAGTAAGAAGTTCCTAGTTTTAGGCCGACTCAGCAGCTAAATTAAGCAATGAGAAAGTGCTGTGAAACTGTCAACGTTTCATGTCAGAGTGGAGCAGAGAGGCCGGATACAGCGTCTCGTGAGTGGAGACAAGGTTTCTCTATGGCCATGGAGTTAATGTAATAATCAGTGGAAACTGGTGTTTGTCACCCTAAGTGTTTCGATCGCCTTTCCCGTAATTGCTCTGATTGGATTTAAGGCTTTGAAAGATCTCAGCACGGCGGGGTCGGAAGACTGATGTGTGTGATTTTCTCCCCATTTTTCAACCAGCCGCCCTGTGTGCTGTTAGCCCGGGCAGAAGGCATGGTCTTGTGCCGAAAGATCAGCCTGTCGATCCAAACACTCCTCCCTCCCCAGCACGCAGAGATCGCAGCGTGGTCCACGGTCGCAGGGTCAGACCGACTCAGCAGCTGAAAGGATAAATTCCGTGATAATCACTGCAGTTCCCACATGACTCGTGCAAACACTGGGAAGTCAGGGCGGGTCTACGGGGTCCGACGCTGATGACCTGGTCCCTCCAGGACCCTGCCCCCTCCACCACCAAAGCGGGGGCCCAGGGCCTGCAACAGGGCAGCCCCTCTGGACCCTAATTCCCCATCCACACAGGGAGGTGGAGTAAGACTTGCTTCAGGCACGAGCGTTGGACGAGGCAACGCCGCCGAAGCCCTTTGCAGACCGTGAGACAGCAGACAGTGGGCACGCATGGCCGACGGGCGTCCGCAGGGGCCCGGCCCCAGGAGGGCGTGGGGACTGGGAGCCTGCGCCAGAGGCGGCGGGTGGCTTCTCAGGAAGACGAGTGCGTGTGTGCTGCGCAAGGCATTTCTGTGGCCCACCTTTCCAGACCTTTATTCAACGTGCAAGGGTCTAACATCCCATTACCTCATTAGCAACTGGCACAGAAACACTGGCGGTGGCTGGCTGTGAGGGGTACTGAAAGCGCTTCACTGCCTGATCTGATGCCGGAACTCACTCCCTGAAGCTCAGCACCTGCCGTGTTTGTGGGCGTCGGCTCGACTCACCGGCCCAGCCCGGGCCCTCACGTGGCACGCTGTCCCGCCCGGGGTGCACTGCTCACGGTCAAAGCTGCGGGACGGGCCGCCCCGAGGACTCCGCATTTCCAGCCAGCGCAGAGGGGGCGGTGCTTCCCTTCTGTTGAGTTTCAAAACTGGACTGATAATGTGTCCCTTTTTATCCCCCTTTTCATTTCAGTAGAGGTGGAATGCAGAAGCATTCTGAGTATTTTGGTATTTTTAGTGACAAGCTGTGAAAGATGCATTTTCAGTGTGATGCCTGGAGCTTGTGCTGGTTTTCCAGCAAAGGAAAAGGATTTGACATATCAGCAGATCTGGCTCCAGCCTCAGCTGTGTATCACTTCTGTTAAAGGGACTGGTTTTTCTCTAGAAACCATTTCCATCACAAACGGAACCTTAAGGATGCTGCTGAAATGTTTACTTTTGCTTCACAAAGTGTTTAATGTAGAGATAACCGGCCATGGTATTTCATTTCCTCCCAAATTAATAGGTGAGTAAAAACTCTCTTTGGATAAAAACCCCAGTAAACAAGCAGCGTCGACAGTCTCTAACCGTCTCGTCTCTCGGGTCCCAACACCTCCCAGGTTTCCTGCAGTGGGTGGTCGTAAGGGAAGCGGGATCGATGTCTGGAACACACATCCTGTCGGAGCAAATGGTTTGAATGTTTAGTTATGAGGCTGCTCCAGGTCTTGGTTCAGGCGGGGTTGTTCACAGAGCCTCTGATTCTGGTGCGTGGGCTCCAGGTTGGGGCACAGCGGATAGAACCCGAGTCCCGTGCACTGCAAGGCGGACTCTTAACCACTGGACCGCCAGGGAAGCCCCCGAAAATGCTGAGGACGGTCTAAACCATAGTGAAGCTGACTGAGAAGGAACTAGACGGAGACAGGGATCCACCTCATGCAGCTACTGCTCAGAGGCTCAGTCACGTCTGACCTGCAGCCCCAGGACCACAGCCCGCCAGGCTCCCCTGTCCGTGGGGTTTCTCAAGCAAGAATCCTCCTCCTGCGGATCTTCCCGACGCAGGGATCAAACCCGCGTCTCTCACACCTCCCGCTTTGTCAGGATTTTTTACCACGGAGCCCCACCTGGGAAGTGCCACGTGGTCATCACACCCAACAGCCTTCCCCGGATGAACACAAAGCAGGGAGCCCCCTCGCACGCATCGCCCCTCGGCAGCGAGCGGCACTCGCCAGCCTGCTTTCTGCCGCCACCTGGGCCTTGTTTGTGGCCAGGTGGAGCTCAGGGCCGGGGAGTGCTCAGGGCCAGGAGTGCTCAGGGTGCAGGGAGTGCTCAGGGGCCGGGGAGTGCTCAGGGCCAGGAGTGCTCAGGGGCCAGGGAGTGCTCAGGGGCCAGGGAGTGCTCAGGGTGCAGGGCGTGCTCAGGGGCCAGGGAGTGCTCAGGGGCCAGGGAGTGCTCAGGGCCAGGAGTGCTCAGGGTGCAGGGAGTGCTCAGGGTGCAGGGAGTGCTCAGGGGCCAGGGAGTGCTCAGGGCCAGGAGTGCTCAGGGGCCGGGGAGTGCTCAGGGGCCGGGGAGTGCTCAGGGCCAGGGAGTGCTCAGGGCCAGGGAGTGCTCAGGGTCACTCCGAGCCTGGCCTGGGCTCTCCCGGTCCTGCCAGGAGCCTTCCCCACTCCGGGGCACCCCTGCTCCCTCATCGGCTCTCGTCCATACCCCAGGCAGGGGATCCAACCCTCCCCCCGCGGCCCAGCAGGCTAGTTGAGAACAGAAAACCCCCACAATCTGTCATGAGGCTAAAAACAAAGATGCGTCCAGATTAAGACAGGTGGAGCGCCGCAGGCCTTCCCAGCCTCCAGCCCGAGCTCGGGGTCTCGGAGCGCCCAGCGCCCTGCACGCGGACTACAGATGAGCCAGGGGCTGACGTCGTGGCAAGAGTTTTAATGGAAAGTCAAGCCATGTTTTTCATCTCAGGTGTAAAACAGAGAGAGCAGAGCATCGCTGCCCCATTTGCCTGCTTATCTAGAGAGGAAACGCGTTTTCCGGAAAAGTGGCAAAACGCGTCCCTTTACGCCTGGGCGGGCCATCAAGAACCAGGGCAGACAGCGGCCGGAGGAGCCGGGAGGCCCTCAGTCACAGATGGACGGCCTGCAGACCCTGTAGCTGGGGTGGAAGTTGAGCCGGTCGTAGGAGGTGATGTGGTTGTCAGGACCCGTCACGATGCTCTTCTCCATGTAGACGTTGAGAGTGTTGTTCTGGAACATTCCACCCACTGCAACTTGTCTAGAAAACTTATACGAATTTGGATAAAACACCTTCTGGAAGTGAGAAGGGGACACTGAGGTTAGTTACGTGTGATAACACTCGAGCAGTCGGTCATCAGGCACCTTTGGAAGAGAAATGAGGATCTGTGAGAAAACGCTGTTCCTAAAACCAGACCACAGAGAGGCCGAGGGGCGGGTGTGCAGAATGGCCTCGCTTGCCCCGGGGGTCCCCGGTGGCTCGGTGGGTAAAGAATCTACCTGCGATGAAGGAGACCCGGGTTCGACCCCTGGCTCGGGAGGATCCCCTGGAGGAGGAAACGGCGGCTCGCTCCAGTGTTCCGGCCTGGCGGGCTGCCGTCCCTGGGGTCACAAGAGTCGGACACACTGAGCGACTAACCCGACTAACCCGCCAGCACCGCCCCAGTTTATGCCCAAGCCGGGGAGTCGAGACCAACGGCGCCTCCCTCCGCGGCGACGTGGGCTGTCAAGCCAGCGAGGCAGCGCCATCCCGGCTCGGGCCGCAGGGGTCAGGCCGAAGCCGCTCCAGCTCTGCTTCTGCCGACTGTGCACCCACGGCGAGCCCCGGGCCTCTCGGACCTGAGCTTTCTGTGGGAAAGAAGTGGCGTGAATAGGCTTCGGCCTTGCCAGGGAAGCAGAATCTTTCGCAGAACCTTAGAACCATTCTGAGGGCCCCAGCCCGCCCGCCGCAGGGCTCGGGAGGGGCGGCCCTCGCGGGGCGGGGTGGCCGTGAGGACTCGGGGGGCGCGGTGTGTGCGGGCGCCCAGGGGTGGCGGTCATTTCAGCAACCCAGCGTCGCCAGGCGACCTGGGCATCTCTACGGAAGGGGCCTGGCCCACTGTGGGACAGATGACCTATTCTAGAGTCCCCTGTGTCAAGAAGGCCACCTGATATTCTGTCTCCTCGACAGGAAGCAAATACAAAAACAATGGCCTTCGGTGTATTTTGGAGGGTTTTTCAGACGTTTTGTCTGTTGTGTGTGTGTGTGTGTGTTTTGGTGTTTTGTGTTGCTTTGCTGGCTTTTGGAGGTTCATGGGCCAGGCCGTGCAGCTTGCCAGATCTTAGTTCCTTGACCAGGGATCGAACTTTC
This sequence comes from Cephalophus harveyi, assembly GCA_006410635.1. Classification (NCBI taxonomy): domain Eukaryota; kingdom Metazoa; phylum Chordata; class Mammalia; order Artiodactyla; family Bovidae; genus Cephalophus; species Cephalophus harveyi. Next base: position 331,167 of record SJYT01053104.1, read on the forward strand.
GACCCCTGCAACGGAAGCATGGATTCCTAACCACCAGGCCCCCAGGGCACGCCCCGCGCACTCATTTTTCAGAGCAGCAGTTCCCACTCGCCCCGCTGCAGCACACACACACGTGTGGCGTGCGTGTGTGTCTCACGGTGCAGCGCGTGCAGGATGACCTGGCCGGCGGGGGCGGGCTCTCGTTACGTCAGCAGCTCACGCTCGGGTCTACTTGCCGAGCTGTGCGTTCTGGGTTGTAACAAATGGATAAGGACTGACCTGCATCCGCCATCACAGTGTCAGGAAGAACCGTTTCCTTCGGGATATGTTTTACAGCGCAAAACACGCGTTTCTATTTTCTGTTCCTACACGGGAAGGACACAGTCCTGCTCGATGAGTCCAGCAGCCACACTCAGGCCCGAAACTGGAGACCAGGCTCCCGATAAAGCAGGGCGACAAGGAGCAGGAAAAGCTCGTTCTAAACCTGCCTCGTGAGAACCCCGTGCTTCCCGTCCCACTGCCTCTGCCTCGTAAGACCAGCTCATGGCCTTTGCATGAAAGCAAAACATCTGGGCCCGTGTTAGTGAGCACGGCGGTCTTTTGCATGGAAATACCTGATCCCTTGGCTTTGGGAGCGTGATTTTTAGTGCTCTGGAAACTTTCTAGGTAAACAATCTCTTTTTTGTTAAGAGCTGTACTCCCTCACACAAAACAAGTAAAGAAGCGATTATCCAGCTTTTTTAAATGAGGACTATCTGGGGGCTCAGTGGTAGTGAATCCGCCTGCCAGTGCGGGAGACATGGGCTCGCTCTCTGGTCCAGAAAGACCCCACACGCCTCAGAGCAACTGAGCCCATGCTCCGCATCCGCATCGAGGGGGGCCGCCGCCGCGAGCAGCCCCCGCCCGCCGCAGCCAGAGGGAAGCCCGTGCAGCGACAAGGGTCCAGCACAGCCTAGGTCGAACACATAAACCGTGACTCGTTTTAAAAAACGAGGGATATTTTGGAAGCAAACCAACGTGGCCCCCCAAGCGGGTGGTCCACCGCCTGGGGTCCCCACGGGTGGCCCCCACCGGCCCACCGGCCCTTCTGGACGCAGCAGGGCCATCAGAGGACTCGAGGAGGCCCCCGCCATGTGGAGTTCATCAAAAAGGACTCAGCTTCCCCAAAGGTGAACAGGCCCCAGACCTTTTGGAACCTGAGCTTTTACCACCCAAGGCTGCCTCTTAGGATCACAGGTTAATATCTCATAAAATAAGATATTACTCCAAAATGAAAGCAATCCTTCATTTATTTGCCTCAAAACCTACTGCCTACAAGGGTCGTCCGAGTGAACGGGGCCAGTCCCTGGGGAAGTTGTAAACCAGTCTACAGGCTTCCCCGCTGGCTCAGCTGCTAAAGAAGCGCCCACCAACGCAGGAGACACAAAAGACCCGGGTTGAATCTCTGGGTTGGAAAGATCCCCTGGAGGAGGAAATGGCAACCCGCTCAGGATATTCCTGCAAGCAAAATTCCGAGGACAGACGAGCCGGGCAGGCTACAGTCAACGGGGTCCCAAAGAGCTGGACACAACTGAGCAAGCATATACATGCAAGCAAGCCTACCCCGCCCCTTTCCCAACCTTTAAAAACTGTTTGCTAAATTCATGTCCTGTTCCAAAGAGATGTGAGGCGACCCCTTTCCATCTGTGATGCTGGAACTCCGCACACACACACACCCCCCGTATGCACCCCCGCACCCCCTCCAGAGCCTTTCCCTGCTTCCTCCTTACCGGCATCTCGTGCACAGTGGGGGCTCTGCTACCATAAACTTGGTTGCTGGTCCTGTACACTGAGGGGGCCTCCTTGGTCCTGGCAGATGAAAAGAACACTTTATTTTCCACTCATCTGTTCTAAGTCTGCCCAAGCCACAGCTTGACCGGATTCGGCTGACAGAGCTTTGCAGGCGTGCAATGCAGCCGCGAACCTGGGCTCCTGTGGGGTGCAGGGCTGGCCTTCCTGGCAGGTGCATTCAGCCTCCCTTGACCCCTCTGCTGACCTCTGCCAAAGCCGTAAAGAACCCCCAGGTGGAAAGTGCTGGCCCTCAGCCCCAGCAAGACCTGGTCCCATGCTGTCATCTGTGACTCAGCCTCCAGGCCTGGGGGGCGGTGCCCCTCCACTTCTGAGCCTCCAGGAGAAGACGCGCCTGCTGGCTCCAGCCCTGATACCAGCTAGTGGTACAGCAGGGTGACCGAGGGGCTGTGGGCTCCGACACCCCAGCTCTGCCTCACACTAACTACGGGCAAGAGCTTATCTTTCTACCTCCCAGCTTCATTTCCCAGCTGAGCCGATCCCGGGGGCTTGTAGTCCAGTGGGGGTCAGGAAAGGCACGCAGCCTGCGTCTTAGAGCCCGCTGGGCGCGCGCCCCTCGGCAGCCTGGTGATGGGCGCGTCGTCCGCGCGTCTCCAGCGGACCGGCCCTCTCCTCTCGGACAGGACAGCAGGCTGGCCTCGCCCTAGCGGTGTGGCCACGATCTCCCCCCCCCACCCCGCCCCC
>SJYT01053104.1:345655-363318 GCA_006410635.1 Cephalophus harveyi
GGCGGGGGGAGGGCGGGTCCCGGGCCCTGTCTCTTATACACATCTGGCCGGACCAGAACTCGGAGGACTTCTGTCAGCCCCCGACCTCCCCTGCCTCAGGCAGCTGCCACTCCACACGCCCGGCTCCAGCCTGGAGCGCCGGCCCGCCTTCTTCCAGCGCCGCTGGAGACCGCGGACCTCGGCGAGGCAGAGCCGGAGGGGGAGGAGGGCGGGGACACGGGGGGAGCAGAGACTGGCCTCAGACAGCCCGCGTGGGGACCACCGTCGGGGACCGCGGTCTGGCGCTTCTGGCCTAGGCGGCGGGATGTTCCCCGCCTTTGGGAGGCAGGCTCGGGGACCCTCCTGCAGCTTCACCGCATCTCAGGATGTGGAACCGCCCCCAGCGGCTACCTCGATCCGGCGGCAGAAGCAGCAGCAGATGAAGCCGCTCCCGGAGCCGGAGGCGCCCCGTCAGCGTCTGGAGGGACCGCCGAGCACGAGCACCCAGGGCTGCACCGCCTGGTCCTGAGGAGACGCTGACCGCCTGGACCCACCGCCCCGCCCGGAGACCCGCCTTCCCCCCGCCCAGCAGGCCCGGACCCGCCTTCCCCAGACCTCCTCTCCCTTCCCTGTCATCCTCTCTGGTTTTAATCTTCTTATTTCACTTCCTATCGTTTATGGTGTCTTGTTTTTCTTTTATCTCTTAATCGGAGAATAATTACAATATTGTGATGGGGTTTGTTATGCATCAACATGAGCTGGCCACAGGCACACTGTGTCTCCCTGTCCTGAACCTGCCTCCCGCCTCCCTCCCCACCCGCTCCTGCCCGGTTGTCCCAGAGCACTGGCGTGGGTGCCCCGCTTCATGCATCCAGCTCGCACTGCCCGCCGACTTTACGTGTGGCAACGTGCCTCTTTCAGTGCCATCCTCGTGAATCATCCCGCCCTCGTCTGCTCCCCGAGTCCAAAGGCTGTTCTCTCCGTCCGTGTCTCCCCTGCTGCCCTGCATGCAGAGTTGGCATCACCATCTGTCTGAGTTCCGTATGTGGGCATCAACGTACAGTATTACGTCTTCACAGAAGCAAGTCTTTTTTACTTTGGGTTGTGCGCTTCTGGAGTCTACAGCCCTCCCCACGGCTTCGGGCGGACAGGTTTCCTCCCGAGAAGGGAACCCAAAGCGCTCACTGCCCCGCCTCTCTCCCAGCCCTAACCTAACCTGCTTCCTGTCTCTGCTCTTTCCCTGTTCTGGATGTTTCCTGTGAACAGAATCATACAAGGTCGCTTTTGTATCAGCCGCATATTTTAAGAGGGGAGTAGTTAACTTTTGTTTTCTTTTTTAATTGGAAGTAGCATTTTGGTTATATGAAAGGGAAATTTCAGGTGAGTTAAAGATAAGACATACAAATTGAAGTCGTCTTTGTGAATACATGCACAGTCTCAGGGTGGAGAGCCCTGCTCTAAATACATGCACAGTCTCAGGGTGGAGAGCCCTGCGCTCAGCGCGGCCCCAGAGCCAGAAGACAGGGGGACGCGCCCGGCTCCTCCCGCGGCCAGACACGCCGAGAGCTGGGAGGACAGACCGCGAGCCGGGACGACGCCCCCCGCGTCCCAGGGCCAGAGAGCGGTTTGACACCCCTGTGGTCCCCAGATCTTGAAAGTGTTCTAAAAAGGGACAGAGGACAGACAAGGGCACGTCTAACAGGAGGCGACGCACGTGGTTGGTGCACGTGAGAGACGCTCGGCCTCCCGGAGACACGAGAACGTAAACACGAGACGGCAGTGTCGCCCCTGCCCTGGCGGGTTTCCAGGCTGGTGACGACCAGCGCTGGGCACAACATGAGGAAGAGAGGCCCGCAGACCCCCTGCGGGGAGGTGTGGAGGACACGCCTCTCCGGGAGAACCGTGCGTGGGACCCCAGGGCGCCACAGGTGCATCCTTTTACCTGCAGAGCGACCCCTGGGAGCTCACCCACAGGGCTCCTCGCGTGACGCGTGTGCACACGTGTGCCTGTGCACTTGGGGTGTCGAGGGGGAGGATGCCAGGGGCGTGTACCCACAGAGCAACCCCTGGGAGCTCACCCACAGGGCTCCTCGCGTGACGCGTGTGCACACGTGTGCCTGTGCACTTGGGGGGTCGAGGGGGAGGATGCCAGGGGCGTGTACCCACAGAGCGACCCCTGGGAGCTCACCCACAGGGCTCCTCGCGTGACGCGTGTGCACACGTGTGCCTGTGCACTTGGGGTGTCGAGGGGGAGGATGCCAGGGGCGTGTACCCACAGAGCGACCCCTGGGAGCTCACCCACAGGGCTTCTCGCGTGACGCGTGTGCCTGTGCACTTGGGGTGTCGGGGGGGATCCCAGGGGCGTGTACCCACAGAGCAACCCCTGGGAGCTCACCCACAGGGCTCCTCGCGTGATGCGTGTGCCTGTGCACTTGGGGTGTCGAGGGGGAGGATGCCAGGGGCGTGTACTGCAGAGCGACCCCTGGGAGCTCACCCTAGGGGTCCTCACAGCTCAGGGTGGAGCTTTTCACAGCTGCATTGTCAAGAGTCTCCACCACGGCACCAGGTGAGATAGCAGGGGCCCGGAAATACTCATGTCTGTGGAGAGGGGACGGGATCCAACAGGCGTGGTCTGCGTGGACGAGTGAATGCCCCATGGCAGCTAAAGTGGGTGGTGGCAGAGAGACTCCAGGGTGGTCTTACCTGAGACACGTGGCCCAGCCCTCTGCATCCAGGATCCTGGCTGTGAGACTATGGATGTGATGTCAACAGGGAAACACACAGAGACGTGTGTGGATCTGCCTGTGAGAGACAGAGATTGAAGGAGAGAGGCAGCGCAGAGGCCTCGGGGGGGACGTCCACGCCACACCTGCTCTGGATGGCATTTAAGTTTGTTGTAAACTGTGTGTGTGTGTGCACGCGTGTCTTTCTGTGTGTGCACAGGCACACAGAATTTTGTCTTGTGCAGACACGTGCTACATGGCTGTGTGACGTGTGAGTGTACGTGTGTGCACACGTGTAAACACGCGTGTGAGTGTGTTGTGCTGATGTGTGTCTCCTGTGCACGCTCACATGTGTACACACGTCTGTGTGCGTGTGTGTCTGTGAGTGTGTCTGCCTGTGCGCAGGTAGGGGAAGGCTGCAGACGGTTCCCACACTGCACACCTGACTCCAGTGGCGGGTGGTCCCGTGCCCCCCAGACCCCAGAACCTTCTATGACCCCTCCCCCGACCGAGCAGCGCCCTGCTGGGGGCGCATCACCCTGAGGTCATGAGAGGCCGGGGCTCCCCTCCTGGGAGGTCCCCCCGCTGCTCCCGAGGGGCTCAGCCCTTCTGTGTGTCCCCCGCTTGTGGCTCCTCACACACAGTGGCCCCTCCTCGCTGTCAGATGGCAGGAAGGAACGTCTGCTCCATGCAGTCAGCCTGGCGTGGGCGCTGCCCCCTGAGAGGCCCCGGAACCGTCCCTCTCGCTGGTGCTGGCAGCGGCACCTGTGTGCCCTTCCTGGCCAGGCGACGCCCAGGTGAGGCTCGTGGCGAAGACCTGAAGGTGCGGCTGGACCAGGGGGCCGGGCAGCTCAGCGTGAGACGGAGACGATCCTGGTGATCCCGGGCCAGTGCCATCACCCCTGATATGGGGAGGGGGCGGGAGGGGCCGGGCAGCTCAGCGTGAGACGGAGACGATCCTGCTGATCCGGGGCCAGTGCCATCACCCCTGATATGGGGAGGGGGACTCCATGTGGGCCCTGTGGCCTCTCCTCAGGAAGACAGAGCCCTAAAACAGTCTCCAGAGAAGCCGGGGCTGGACGCAGGGCCCCCCAGCTCGGCCCAGGTTTCTCCAGGTGAGGTGGAGGGAGGCCTCCTGGGCAGGTCTGAGCAGGACTGTCACCAGGCAGGTCCTCGCCCCCGCCACAAATCTTAGCCCCGAATACCAGGACTCTGAGCCCTGGCCCTGCCAGTCCCCGGCCGCTTCTCTGCCTCCCAGGGGAGAGCCAGATCAGAGGGGACCCATTGCTTAGGGACAGGTCAGTACCAAGTGGACAGATGGTGCCTGGCCCGGATCCCAAGACAGGAGCCCGAGGACCAGGCAGCCTTCACCGTGACCCCCGGTTGGGCCCCCGGCGTGATGGTCTTGCACCGTTGCAGGGACAGTGGGGCCAGGAGAGTTGTCACGACAGAAAGTGGACATATGCCCCCAAGGCCTGCGGTGGTCTGGGCCCCAGGAGCCCCCACATTGATGAGAGGCTCACACCGCAGGGGGACCCCTGCCCGGTGTCTCCTTGTCAGTAAGGAACACTCCGAGTGCCCGGAACCTGGTATCTCCACGTGGGGCCTGCTGTGTCCAGGAGGGCCTGGGAAAGCTGGCCGCCCCCACTGGGGACTGGGGGGCCTGAGACTCAGGGAATCTCACCGACCCTGTGTGGAGGGACCCCTTGTCCCCAGTCTCCAGGGAGGCTGGGCTGGGATCCGCCTCCCACCACGAGAAAGGAGACCATGATCACTGTCAGCTGGCTGTCAGGCGACACGTTGCCAGGCCCCAGGGGGATCTGGGGAAACTGCGGGGTCAGCGTCAGAAGAGGCCAGAGGTCCCTGCTAATGCGGTCCCCTCCCCAGGGGCGGCGCCTGTGTGCAGCCAGGCCTGGGTGGGGGGACCAGCAGAGTCGTCCGGGTCTGGGGCCCAGCGTCGGGCCGTCCTTGTCCTGTGCGCCTGGGCCAGCCTGTCCCCCCTCACTTCCATCTCGCTGTGCTCCTGGGCATCAGACCCCTCCTCCCAACCACGGGACCACCCAAAGCCTGTGCTCCTGGGCATCAGACCCCTCCTCCCAACCACACAACCCCCCAAACCTGGGCTCATAGGTATCGCAGCCCTCCTTCTAACCACAGGACCACCCAAACCTGCACTCGTGGGTGTCAGATCCCTCCTCACAACCACACAACCATCCAAACCTGCGCTAGTGGGTATCACGTCCCTCTCCCAGCCACATGACCACCCAAACCTGAGCTTGTGGCCTCAGACCTGCAGAGACCCCCCGGGACCTCGGGCGGAGCTGCCAGCACCTGCTTCTCCCTGGACCCCCAGGCCCACCGGACAGAGACACGCACCACGGGGACCCAGGACACGAGCGGGTCCTCTGATCCCTCCTGCGAGGCTTCCACCTCCCTGTCCTCCCCTCTCACCCCCCGAGGGGCCCCACAGACAGGCAGAGCCCCCGGGGACGCTGAAGCCTTTTATTTGAAGCCAGGAGAGGGGAGGGAGGGCTGGGCGAGAAAGCGCGGCGGGGGAGCAGGGGGCGGGGAGGCCCAGGTCCCAGGGGCTCCTCCAACGTCCCGCAGGATGGCGGGTCCCGATGGTGCTGGCCGGGGGCTGCCGTGGAGCCTGGCGCCCTGCCCTGGAGAGGAAGGGAAAGGTCATGGAGGAAGGGGGCAGACGGGGCTCTCCCTGCCCCCAGGGCTGCAGCGTGGGGGGCGGAATGCAGCTTCCACCGGGGCACAGCTGGGCGGGCACAGTTACCCAACAGTGAGCCCTGAGCACTAGAGGGCGCCTACGTGCGTGCGGAGTGCAGCCCAGGAGCAGACCCTGCAGGACGGGGCGGCCGGAGGGGCCTCAGAGCAGAGACGCCGCCTCCTGGCCACGCAGGGTCCCTCCTGCCTGCCCTGGGGAGCCCGGTGGACCCCGACACCCCACTGAACCGACCCTTGATTGCTTCAAGGACCACTCACCCTAGTCACTTTCAGGCTCGCAGCTTTCTGTAGAGACCAAGACAAACCCAGGAGTGAGGAGACGCCCCACACAGGGGCCCAGAGCCCTCACCGCCTGCAGCCCAGATATGGGTCATGGAGACCCAGAGCGGGGCCCCAGGGGCTCCCTGTGACCCCTCACTGCCCGCAGCCCAGATGTGGGTCACGGAGACCCAGAGCGGGGCCCACCGGGGCTCCCTGTGACCCGTCACAGCGCTGACGTCTCCCCACGGAGGGGCCAGGGAGGGGCCAGGGAGGGGCGGGAGAGGGCGGAGGGAGGGACCCAGGGCGTGAAGAGGACGCAGAGGGGACCCGGGGGTGCCGCAGGGCCGGCCCCTCACCCGTCTGCTCGGGTGTGAAGATGTCCTCTGGAGACAAGCCCTTGCGCTGTGCGAATTTCCTAAAAGCCTCCAGAGCCTCTGGGTTCACGGCGGGATTCCTACCTGCAGGCCAGGCGCCTGGTGAGTCAGGCCTCGAGGGACACCCGGAAGGGCAGGAGGGGTCTGTCTGGAGTGGACACCGAGCAGGTGCCGAGGAGACGGGCCCCTCCCAGCCGGCAGGTCCCGGGGAAAGAGGGGGGGAAGCCCCGGGGGACCCCCAAGTTCCTGGGGGCCTGGGGGGACCCAGGCCAGATCCCAGAGCCACCTGCAGGGTCAGGCCCCTGACCTGGAAGGGCTCCCCGCCCAGGGGAACCGCGCTGCCCTCTGACCAGAGAACCCTGGCCTTCACCCCCGTGAGGGTCCCTGCCCCGAGAACTCCTCCGTCAGCGCCTCCTGCCTCTGGAAGTGGGACTCGGAATGTGCCTCCGGAGCGGTCTGTTGGGCCAGAGGGCGCTGTCTGCCTGCACGGGCCCCTGGGCACTCTAGGGCCAGCGCGCGGGCCTGTGTGTGTCGTGCCCCCAAGCGCTGCCCCTTCAGAGGCGCAGAAGCCCTGGGCAGAGAAGGGCTGTTGCCAGGCGGGCAGGGCCCCTGGAGCAGAGACAGGGCCAGGCTGGGAGAGTGGACTCACTCAAGAGCTTGGCTGCTCTGAACCTTCCCGCTTCAGACGGCCCTTCACAGTAAAACACGAGATGGTCCTTCGCGGGCAGCTCCTCCACCTCCATGTGGGTCTTGCCCCTCGCTGCGGAGGGCCACGGGCCGGGCGTGTTGGCAGCGAGTCCTGGCGCCTGGCTTGGTGGCGGCAAGGGGGCCCCCGATGGCCACACCCCCCGGATCTAGTCACCTGTCCCCTGGTGCCCCCGCCTGCCCTGAACCCCAGCAGGGGGGCTCCCCATCCTGACGGCCCCCTCTCGGCCACAGGGCCCGGTCTGGGGCTCCCGCGCTGGGGCCCCACCCCGCCGTCCTGGACTCACAGGCGGTGTAAGTGCCGGACACGCTGGTCTTCTCCAGGATGACGTCCAAATTGTAGCAGAAGCCCTGGATCCTGGAGGACACAGCCCCGTGCACAGGGGCCTGAGGTCCCCTCTGCCCTGGGGATGCTCGGGGCCCCCACCCCGCCCCTGGAGCAGCGCAGGGGACCTCAACTCCGAATGGAGGCTTCTGCTCCTCCACCCCCATCCTGGCAGAGCCCCGGCCCCTTCTTCAGAGTTCAGCGGGCGTTCAGCCTCTCCCCACGCCTACAGGATGGCGGGAGGACCCTGAAGGGGTGGGCTCGCGGCCGCTGCCCAGCCCGGGCTGATGAAGGGCCTCGGGCCCGGGAAAGTGGGGCCAGCGGGTGGCCAGGAGCAGCCCAAACACTGACCTGCGTGTCATGGAGGCCCACACGTGGGTGTCGCTCAGGACGGAGAAGATGACGGGGAACACCCTGTCCTCTGTGAGGCCCTCGGTCTCCACGACGGCCGTGACGAACCACTTCCCCGAAACCTGAAACACGTGTGAGCCTGGCGGCCGCCTCCCCACCACCTCACCAGCCACCCGCCCACGGGTAGGTCCCTCGACCCTGAAGCCCCCTGGAGCCCCTCAGACACCCCCAGGCTGCTCCCCCGGCACACTGAGGTCCCCTCCTTCCAGCACCTTCCTGGGGTGCTGTGTGGGGCTGAGCGCACGGGGCGGAGGCCCCTATGGCCCCCAGTCTCCCAGCCCTGGCAGTCACTGTCTGTGGGGAGGGCCAGGGCCGAGCCCCACACCACGTCTCCCTCCTGACCCCGAGACGCTGGCCTCCGTGGACCCCCGACCCCCCCCCATCCCCCGGAGCCTCACAGCCGGCCCCTGGAAGGACAGGTTGTCCTGAGCCTGCAGGGCCGAGGTCAGGCCGAGGGCGATGGTCAGAGTCAGGGCCAGGGTCCTCATCTCGGGGGCTCTGGGCTCACGCCGCTGGCAGGTCCTTCCGCTGAGGCTCCGGAGGCTCTGTGGGCCCTCCCTCAGCCGCCCTTTGTACCCCCAGCCCAGGGTCCCAGGGAGCTTGGCACAGACACCCCCGCGCTCTGCGGCCAGCTGGCAAGGGAACCTGTCATTTCCACCCACGGCTCATTAAGCTGCAGGGCCCCACGCAGTCTGTGGGGGCGGAGGGCTGTCCTGCAGCTGGGGTGATGGGAGGGGGCCTCTGGCCTCACCCTCAGCCTGCTCCCCTCTCCGAGCGCACCTCTCCGCTCCTGCAGGGTCTTCCGCGAGCCCGAGGTCTGACCCGCAGGCGAACAGGGCGGATAGGGAGTGGGAGGCGGGCGGAGAGCTCAGTCCCGGCCTTGCTGCCCTGGCGGCCGGTTATCCCTGCGGCCCCCCTGGCCTGCGACCTTCTGCACTGTTTGAGGATTCAGGGCTCAGCTTCCACATGGCCTCCTCGGGGAGTCCTCTCAGGTACACCCCAACTGTGTCACATTCCCCGTGGACTGTCTGTGGAGCACAGTTTTCATGTCCCGGGCCCCTGACATGCAGGAGGCTGAGAACGGTGGAAACGTATTCCCTCCCAGTGCTGAGGCCCCAAGTCTGAGGTCCAGGAGCCGGTAGGGCCGGCCCCCTGCAGTCTCGGGGGAGGGGGTCCTTCCTGCCTCCTGCAGCTCCCAGTGGCCCCTGGCTTGTGGCCACACCCCCCGACCCTCCACTCCGTCCCCTCACCCCTTCTCCTGCACGTCTGTCTGGACACCAGCCCTGGGCTGCAGGTCGATCTCGCCTCACCATCGGTAACCTAGTCCCGCCTCACAGGCCCACTTCCATCAGCCCCCAGGCCTGGATGGGGGGTTTGGGGGCCGCCCGCCCACTGCCCTAGAGCTCCCGCCTGAATGACCCCGCCGGTGTCTGCACCTGTCTGAGCCCTGGGGGGGGAGGCTGCCCGCTTGTCCACAGCGGCACGTCCAGGGCACGGGGGGCCCCCGCCCTCAGAGGGGCCGTCCGGCCTGCTCGCTCGTGGCAGCCCCTCGCCGTGTCTGACCGCTCTCTGCGGTGTCCAGCTGTCCGCATTTCACAGCAGCCAGCTCAGGGACACAGCACCGGGCCAGGTTGGGGCCCCCTTCTCTCCCCGGGGACGGAGGAGGTTCTGGTTTTGGCGTGCCTTCCTGGGACTTGGGGCTGACCGAGAAGGCAGCCGGGGCCACAGGGGGACCCTGGGCCCCGCGAAGGCACGTTTGTGCCGCGCGGGGCAGGGCTTGCCCCCTCCCCCCACCACACACTCGCATGACCCTACCCCCTGGGGGCGGAACTGAACGTTCAGCTGGACCCAGTAATTACCGCAATTGCCATCCACAGTGCCACTGAGCAGAGGCCTGCCCCCCCAGGTGGTCAGGGGGCAGGCCCAGTGCCCTTTCAGGAGACAAGGAGGCAGGCCCGGCCACAGGGAGAGGCTCCCGTGTTCCCGGTCTGTGTGACCCTCTCCCGGGGCCTGGCAGGACAGTACCCCCTGCCACGTCCTGGAGAGACAGGGTGTCCCTGGACCTGGGATACCCTGGCTTCTGCAGAGGCCTCTCAGCCCGGCCCACTGTCACAAGACGCCTGGACAGCCGGGCACCGGGTGCCCAAGAGGCAGGGTTGGTCCACGGCCCAGCTGAGGTTCGCTGGGAAATGGACAGAGGCTGGCAGGCCAAGCAGGCTCTGAGCCGCCGCCCCAAGGCAGATAAGTCATTCAGCCCGTGTTTATAGATGCAGGTCCACGTGAGTGATGGACAGGCGAGCACGTGCGTCAGCAGGAGGCCCACGGGTTTTTGGACAAAGGTGTAACGGCAGTTCCAGGAGAAGGACGACCTTCTGGACGGGCTGTGCCGGCGCCGCCGAGCCGCTGACGCCCGCCTGCACGTGGACCAGCTCCGCGCCCGCCGCCCCTCAGCCTCCCTTTCCGAATTCTCTCTGCCCTGACCACAGCCTAACCTGCCCTGGAAGCACACAGACAATGCAGTCAACAGATGGACCTGTAATTGACGAGGCCGCCACCAAACCCACGCTCGACCGCTCGAAAGGCCGATCCTCAAGCGCCGAGAGCTGGTGGAGAGGGAAAAGCTGCTTCACTCAGGAGGCCGGCTGCCTGGGGAGACGGCGGGCAGGGGCCCAGCCCATCCCGAGCTGCTGGTTCGGAGACAGGCTTCAAAGGCCACGTGGGGAGGGGGCCGCAAAGGTGTGAACAGCTTGTGCTCGACGCTCCAGATGGTTTCAGGGGTCTGGGGTCTCCGTGCTTGTGGTCAGCAGTTTCCATCTGGTGGGGGTCCGCTTCCTGTAAAAACACCTGGAAAGCGTGTGTCAGGCCTAAACTGTCCCCAGTTTCCTGGCCCAACAGTTGTTCCTGGTTTCTCCTCCTCACTTCCTAATCACCACGTCCTGAGCCAATCCTTCGAGAACCAGCGGAGGCCCAGGAGGCAAGAGCTAAGGACATGGGAGCTGGTTTGGGGTCTCAATCCCCCGTTTCTTTTGTACTCGACCATCTTGAGGGGAACCGGTTCAGGAAAAGAAAGTTTCGGATAGAGCTTAACTAGAGACTTGACGAAGGGACTCGGTTTCAAATGGTGGGAAGACCTGGAGCCCAGAGCAATGCAGGGCCAGGCGGGAGGTCCGTCACACCTTCTTGGAGGGAGCACGACCCCCAGAGACCCCCAGACTCTGTGCAGAAGGGGTGCCGCCCCACAAGCCCCGCGTGCGCCACCTGGAGCAGGCAGAGCTTCCTTTAATTTAAGTCTGAATTTGGCAATAAGGAGTTCATGATCTGAGCCACAGTCAACTCCCGGTCTTGTGTTTGCTGAGTGTATAGAGTTTCTCCATCTTTGGCTGCAAAGAATATAATCAATCTGATTTCAGTATTGACCATCTGGTGATGTCCATGTGTGGAGTCTTCTCTTGTGTTGTTGGAAGAGGGTGTTTGCTATGACCAGTGCGTTCTCTTGGCAAAACTCTGTTAGCCTTTGTCCTGCTTCATTCTGTACTCCAAGGTCAAACTTGCCTGTAACTCCAGGTGTCTCTTGACTTCCTACTTTTGCATTCCAGTCCCCTATGATGCCATCTCCCTGGTGGCTCAGACAGTAAAGTGTCTGCCTGCGATGTGGGAGGCCAGGGTTCGATCCCTGGGTCGGGAAGATCCCCTGGACAAGGAAATGGCAACCCACTCCAGTACTCTTGCCTGGAGAATCCCATGGACAGAGGAGCCTGGTAGGCTACAGTCCATGGGGTTGCAAAGAGTTGGACATAACTGAGTGACTTCACTTTCCTTTTCCTTTCCCCTAGGATGATAAGGACATTTTTGGGGGGTGTTAGTTCTAGAAGGTCTTGTAGGTCTTCATAGAAGCCTTCAACTTCAGCTTCTTCAGCATTAGTGGCTGGGGCATAGACTTGGATTACTGTGATATTGATGGTTTACCTTGGAAACAAACACAGATCATTCTGTCGTTTTTACCTCCACCTAAGAAAAGACGCTTACTCCTCGGAAGGAAAGTTATGACCAACCTAGACAGCATTTTCAAAAGCAGAGACATTACTTGGCCGACTAAGGTCCATCTAGTCAAGGCTATGATTTTTCCTGTGGTCACGTATGGATGTGAGAGTTGGACTGTGAAGAAGGCTGATCGCCGAAGAATTGATGCTTTTGAACTGTGGTGTTGGAGAAGACTCTTGAGAGTCCCTTGGACTGCAAGGAGATCCAACCAGTCCATTCTGAAGGAGATCAGCCCTGGGATTTCTTTGGAAGGAATGATGCTGAAGCTGAAACTCCAGTACTTTGGCCACCTCATGCGAAGAGTTGACTCATTGGAAAAGACTCTGATGCTGGGAGGGATTGGGGGCAGGAGGAGAAGGGGACGACAGAGGATGAGATGGCTGGATGGAATCACGGACTCGATGGACGTGAGTCTGAGTGAACTCCGGGAGATGGTGATGGACAGGGAGGCCTGGCGTGCTGCGATTCATGGGGTCGCAAAGAGTCGGACACGACTGAGCGACTGAACTGAAGTGAGCTGAAGAAGAGCCGGGTCCACACCATGGGGGTGACTAGGTTATCTGCGCTGTCATGCCACGGCCCCCGGGACCTCCAGGCCCGTCCTTCCTGGCCCAGCGGCAGCCCTGACCACAGGCCCGGGGACTCCTTGCCCCAGGGCTTCCTCTGGGGCAGAAGCTCGCTGGGAGCAGCGCAGGGACGGCCAGGCTGGTCCTCAGCCGACCGCGCCCTGCACTGGGGAGGGGGAACCAGCTGCGTGAGCCCCGTGCAGGGCCTGGCCCTAGGGAAAGCCCACCTGAGACGCTCTCCTGCTTTCTCCTCGCCGCGCCTCCCTGTGCAGAACCGGGTGAGCCTCGTGGCGGCGGCGGCACGCCGCGCTCGCCGCCTGTCAGCGCGCCCTCTTCTGTCGGGATTGTGAAGTGCGACTCCCTTAGTAAACGCGGAGCCGCTTCCAGAGGATGAGACGGTAGGATGGCGTCACCGGCTCAAGGGACCTGCTGCTGCTGCTGCGTCGCTTCAGGCGTGTCCGGCTCTGTGCGACCCCACAGACGGCACCCACCAGGCTCCCCGTCCCTGGGACTCTCCAGGCAAGAACACTGGAGTGGGTTGCCATTGCCTTCTCCAATGCACGAAAGTGAAAAGAGAAAGGGAAGTCGCTCAGTCGTGTCCAACTTAGCGACCCCGTGGACTGCAGCCCCCCAGGCTCCTCTGTCCATGGGATTTTCCAGGCCAGAGTACTGGAGTGGGGTGCCGTTGCCTTCTCCCCAAGGGACATGAGTCTGAGTAAACTCTGGGAGTTGGTGATGGACAGGGAGGCCTGGCAGCCCATGGGTCGCAGAGTCGGACACGACCGAGCGACTGAACTGAACTGAACTGAGCCACTTCCAGCCTGGCCAAGCCGCTCCCAGGGCTCACACCTCCCCCAGGGAGCAATCACTGACTCTGGACAGAACATGCAAACACCCATTTAAGGTGTTGGGGGTCACCAGAGGCAGACCAGTGGGCCAGTGCTGCGGATCAGCCAGCCCCTGGAGGAAGGCAACCACGGCCTTGGGCCTGACACCTGGGCTCCCTGCTGCTCGCCTGAGGTCAGCCCTGTGTCCGCCGCCGGGAGCAGGCAGAGTTCTGAGAGGAGCCCTGTGCCCTGGCGGCTTGAAGAAGCTGCTGCTGAGCTCCTGGGCTCCACCCTGGGGTGATGGCACGAGCCACGGGCAAGAGGTGCCGGTAGGCCCCCAGGGGAAGGGGCTGCAGTGCGACCCCTCTGGGCCCCCCCAGATGAACCGTCTGGGAACCCCATGCCCGCAGGCTGCCCTTTGGAGCTGAGCGGGCCCCTGTGAGCCCCGAGTGCGGCCAAGCCGAGTGACTGTGCCCAAGGCGTACCCGCACCCACCGCAGATGACCTCGGGGCTGGCGCTGCATCCCCAGCTGGGCATCCGGAGGGCCTGCCGTGTGGAGACCCTCAGACACTGGGTAAGACCCCGGCTCCCTTCTGAGACCGGGGAGCCAGGCCCAGGTGTGGTGTGTCAGCTCGGTGCCATCCTGGCCACTGGGAGCCGCGGCCGGGCACAGGCAGTTCCTTTTCCCGAGCGGCCAGTCACACCCGCACGTCACACCTGCCCATTGGGCTCTCCTGCTCTGGGCCCCGCGACTCCAGCCCCTGGCCGCCCTGTCCCCAGCGCAGCCCCGACGCGCCCTGCCCAGCAGCCTCTGTGTTCAGGGCCGTCAGAGCCCTACCGCTCATCTCCAAGGCTCGCAGCCTCGTGGACTCCATCAGAGTCCCTAAATCTTATAGAAACACCAAAAATCCCCCCAAAGGTGTCTGAACAAGTGGAAGTGTGGTGATTCACCTCCAGGGCTGTAACTCACCTTCTCAGACCTGCCCAGGCACGGACCTGGGGTCCTCCCCCCGACAGGCTGGGGGGGTCCCACCCCGGCCCCCACACCCCGCCCTGCCTCAGCCCCCTCCGAGGGACCCCACAGACAAGCAGAACCACTGGGGATGCTGAAACTCTTTATTTGAAGCCAGGAGAGGGGAATGCCCGCAGGCTGCCCTTTGGAGCTGAGCGGGCCCCTGTGAGCCCCGAGTGCGGCCAAGCCGAGTGACTGTGCCCAAGGCGTACCCGCACCCACCGCAGATGACCTCGGGGCTGGCGCTGCATCCCCAGCTGGGCATCCGGAGGGCCTGCCGTGTGGAGACCCTCAGACACTGGGTAAGACCCCGGCTCCCTTCTGAGACCGGGGAGCCAGGCCCAGGTGTGGTGTGTCAGCTCGGTGCCATCCTGGCCACTGGGAGCCGCGGCCGGGCACAGGCAGTTCCTTTTCCCGAGCGGCCAGTCACACCCGCACGTCACACCTGCCCATTGGGCTCTCCTGCTCTGGGCCCCGCGACTCCAGCCCCTGGCCGCCCTGTCCCCAGCGCAGCCCCGACGCGCCCTGCCCAGCAGCCTCTGTGTTCAGGGCCGTCAGAGCCCTACCGCTCATCTCCAAGGCTCGCAGCCTCGTGGACTCCATCAGAGTCCCTAAATCTTATAGAAACACCAAAAATCCCCCCAAAGGTGTCTGAACAAGTGGAAGTGTGGTGATTCACCTCCAGGGCTGTAACTCACCTTCTCAGACCTGCCCAGGCACGGACCTGGGGTCCTCCCCCCGACAGGCTGGGGGGGTCCCACCCCGGCCCCCACACCCCTGTCTCTTATACACATCTAGATGTGTATAAGAGACAGGTCCTGCTTCATTCTGTACTCCAAGACCTGCCCTGCAGAGGAGGGGGGGTCATGATGCCAGGACAGGGGTGGGGGCGCGCGCTCCGAGTGCTGCAGCGGGGGGCATGGGGCCCTCAGGGAGCTCTGGGCAAGCAGAGAGGGACCTTCCACTAGGTTGCCTTCAGGCTCCAAGCCCACGTGTGAAGGTGTGACAAAGTGACTTCAAGCCAGTGAGGGCAAAGGAGGAGCGTTCTGGACTCTGACTCTGTTCATACCTGGGCAGGTAACCTTGGGCAGATAACCTTGGGCACGCTGCTGAAACTCCACCCTCCCAAGGGACCCGCTGCCGGCGAGGGACCCGGGGGTCGGAGCTTTCTGCGTGGGGTGCCCCAGCTCCAAGCCTTCTAAGCAGCTCACTGGGAAACAGTCACGGTGACGCATGGGGATGAGGCGGGACTTCACACCTGCCGGCAAGCACACGGGGGCCGGGGGCACCAGGAAGCAGACGGCCTCCCCCCTGCAAAGGGGTTTCCCCACTGCCCAGGACTGACACCCTGAGCCCGTCTGAAGGCGCTGCCCGGGGCCGGGTGAGCCCAGGAGCAGATGCCCCACCTGCCTGGCCCAGAGAGGGTCTCCTGGCAGGCGGGAGCAGGCCTGGGGTCGACCACATGGTCTCTCAAAGCCCCAGGGGCCCCAAGACCCCGAGTGTGCTCTACACCTGTTCACTTACCCTAGTTTCCTCTGGGAGAGCAAGTGTCTGTAGAAAAAGGAAGCACATTTCAGAAGACCCCAGGGAATCCCTTAGCCCGGGGCCCCTCCATCAGCCAGCACGTCACGTGACCCCAGCGAGGATGGAGCCCCAGTCGCTGCCGGCCTGTGCATGGCTCGCTGCGGCCACCAGCCAGCAGCCGGCGCCTGGGGGCTTCTCACCGCTCTGCAGGGGCCTGAAGATCTCCAGGTTCAACCTTCTGGCTTTTGCGAACTCCGTGAATTCCTCCCAGGCCTCTGGGCTGTTCTCCAGGTTACTTCCTGTCGGTGAAACCAGGAGATGGACGGGGGGTGAAGGGCAGAACCAGGAGTGGCCGCCTCGGTCCCTGCCTGGGGGGGTGAGCGACTTCCTCGGCGGGGGCTGGACCCACGGGCCCTGGGCCGGGTGGAGAGCCAGGCTGGAGAAGCAGGCCCGCCCAGGAGTCTCGGGGGGCATGGGGCACCCACGCAGCCGGCCTCGGCGGGATAGGAAGTGCCCTCGGCAAATGCCCCGAGGATGGAAGGTCTGCCCGGGAGGGAGTTTACACCGGCCCCCGGGCTGACGCCCACTCTGCTCCTGGCCACAGGGACCCTCCGTGACCCGTGGGACCTCCTGTCCGCGGGCAGGAAGGTCCTGACGCTCCAGTGCCTGCCTGAGCCTCGTCCCCGTAGTGAAGCCCCAGGAGCTGGAATTTCCTTCCCACTCGGGCTCCATGCAGACACCGCTCTCCCCCCGAAGGCATCCCCCGAGGAGCGGGCGAGGGTGAGGCCGCAGGGGCTGCCTGGTGAGCGGCAGGGCCCGCCCGCCCCGACGCTGGCCTCCTGCGCCACCGTCCCCCGCGGACTCTGAGCCGTAGCGCGGGACCTGCTGCCTCCTCGGGGCTTCTCTGAGCAGAAGGCACGGGGAAAGGCGGCAGGAGGGGCTTTGCGGGGCTGGGATGCGGGACCCTCACCCAGAAGCCTCGCCATGCGGATCTGCCGTCCGTCCAGCTCGCCTTCGCAGTACAGGATGAAGTGGTCTTGCGTCCGCAGCGGCAAGATGAACACCTCGCGCTTGCCCCCGTCTGCGGAGGGCGGCACACGGTCCTGAGCAACCAGGCTCCTCCAGGACTGCCTGCCCAGGGCCTCCACCCCGGCCAGACCCCCAGGCCCTGGGCCCCCAGCTCCCAGGAGAGGCCCTGCCCGGGAGGTGGTCACCCAGTGGGCGGATCCCAGGGGCTTCAGAGGGTCCAAAGAGGCTAGAGCCGGGGGAGCTTCAGCTCTGCTCCAGCTGGAGCTCGGACCGGCCAGCCCCCCGGACGAGTCCGTCACACCTGCACACGGCGTCAGCTGTTCTCACCTCTCAGGCAGGCTGACCGGTGGGAGGAGTCCCCGGGCACTTAAGGGGGTCAGAAAGGAGTGGGGCTTCTCTGGCTGAAAGCTGACCCCCAGAAACGCACTGGGACCCACCTGCCCACCCCCCAACCTGGGGCTCCAGGACTCACAAGCCGTGTATCTGCCGGGATCATTGGTTTGTTCCAGGACCAGGCTCGTCTCCTGGCACTGACCGCCAACCCTAGGACACAGAAGCCGCGCTCTGCTGATGCCCGGGGTGCGGCCACCTTGGAAGCCCGGCTCAGCCCGGGCACCACGCGCCCGCTCCACCGCAGCTGCCGGCAGGCCTGGGCGCTTCTCCTGCTGAGTCCAGGCACCCGCGGGGCCTTCAGCATCTCACACGGCAGCTGCGCGGGTCTCCCAGCCCTGCCCCGCCCCTCACCCATCTGGGACCTGTCCCTGCACGGGGTCCCCAGTAAGGCAGTGGCCCCTCAAAGCTGTCCAGAGCTTAGCGTCATTCGAGGGGTAGGGACGGACCCCAGTGTGGGCTGCCCACCCCCCAACGCCGCTCTCCTGCTGTGGGGAGGGGTCCGCAGGGAGGCGGGAGGCAGCTCTCACCGCAACGTGACTTTGGCCTCCAGGTCGCCCCCCTCCAGGACGCTGAAGGTCATGGCCGTCTCCAACTCCTGATTCTTCACGGGAACGTCCTGGTCTGTGGTCACGGCCTTCAGATACCACTTTCCTGACACCTGGAGAGAGCTGCCTGCCGTCAGGGCTCAGGCTGAGCACCCCTGCCCCGCTCAGCACCCCCGGACTCGGCCCCACCCCCAGGCTGGAGCCCCGTGCC
>SJYT01053104.1:363431-380420 GCA_006410635.1 Cephalophus harveyi
GACCCACTCCAGGTGGGCTCCAGCCCCACAGGGCCCCGGGACCATGGGCACCCGGGCCCGTTTGTCTCAGACCCCCGTCGCTCAGTTTAACCACAGCCTCGGGGGCAACGGTTGGTGCCTCTCCCAGGGGCCTCTCCAGCTGCCCCAGCTCCATACGAGCCCCACATCCTCAGTCCAGCTGTCTGAGACCGGAGCATCCTGGGCCTGCAGGGAGACGACAAGGCCAAGGGTCAAGAGCAGGGCCCTCATCTCCTGGGGTCTGCACGCACGGCCGCCGACAGGTCACTCGCTGGGCGCAGAGAGGCTGTGCCGGCCACTCAGGCAGTGGCCTTTTATGTCCCACGGCCCAGGGTCCCCGCGGAACTTGGCAGAGATCGTCAGCCAATCCCTTCCTGGCCATAAACTGTGGCCAATTCTGCAGTGGAACAGATAAAGGTCACTATTGTTGATGTTGCTGAACAACCCTCGCTCAGCCCCGCGAGTCATCACCAGGCTGGAGGCTGGGCTTTGCAGGTCCGTCCACGGGGAGGGGGGCTAGGTGAGGGAGCCTCGTGACGCCAGCGCCAGGGTGACATGCTCGCTGCCAGGAGGACGTGGCTCGCGTCAGAGAATGCCCCTGAGCAGCTTCTTAGCCTCAGGTTCAGCACCAACCACTGCGTGTACAGCCGTGCCTCGACGGGGGTGCGTGCACTCCTCACCAGACGCGCTGTAAGCGGGCTCTTTGACGTCCCCTTTCCGCTCCACACAGATCAGCAGTGGGTCAGACGTGAGGAAGGGCGACCAACTCACGCATGGACACATGTACACACATGTGTGTACTCACACACTCATTCAGACACATTCAGACACACGGGACCGATTCAGATACACACTCATTCAGACACACACACCAACACAAGTCACTCAGATAAAGACCTCACTCAGAAACTCACTGAGCCACACACACACAGTCACTCAGACACACACAACACAGGCACACACTCACACGCACACATGTAGATACACTCACACACATGCACACACACACACACACACTCACTGAGACACACAGACCCTCACACAGACACGGTCACTCAGACACGCACTTATCAGCACAGGGACACACACTGATTCACACACAGGCAGACACGGAGACACAGCCACGTTCAGTCAGACACACACATTCAGACACACATCCTGACACGCACACTCTCAGACATACATACACACTCAGACTCCCTCACGCAGACACACACACTCAGACACACACGCACTCAGACAAAGATAAAAGTGGAAGCGTTAGTCGCTCAGTCGTGTCCGACTCTTTGCAACCCTGTGAACTGCAGCCCGCCAGGCTCTTCTGTCCATGGGATTCTCCAGGCAAGAACACTGGAGTGGGTTGCTAAGCCTTCCTCCAGGGGATCTTCCTGACCCAGGGGTCAAACCCAGGTCTCCCACATTGCAGGCGGATTCTTTACCATCTGAGCCACCTGGGAAGCCCCAGACAGATACACGCACTCCGTGGACAGTGTGACTGCAGCCACGAAATTAAAAGATGCTCCTTGGAAGAGCAGCTATGTCACACCTAGACAGTGTGTTAAAAAGCAGAGACCTCACTTTGCCGACAAAAGTACATACCATCAAAGCTATGGTTTTTCCAGTGGTCATGTATGGATGTGAGAGCTGGACCATAAAGAAGGCTGAGCGCTGAAGAATTGACACTTTCAAACTGTGGTGTTGGAGAAGACTCTTGAGAGTCCCTTGGACTGCAAGAAGATCAAACCAATCAGTCTTAAAAGAAATCAATGCTGAATATTCTTTGAAAGGACAGACACTGAAGCTGAAGCTCCAATACTTTGGCCACTTGGTGTGAAGAGTCGACTCACTGGAAAAGACCTTGATGCTGGGAAAGATTGAGGGCAGGAGGAGAAGGGGACGACAGAGGATGAGATGGTTGGATGGTATCACTGACTCAGCGGACATGAATTTGAGCAAACTCCAGGAGATAGTGAAGGACAGAGAAGCCTGGTGGGCTGCAGTCCTTGAGGTCCCAGAGAGTCAGACACAATTTTGCAACTGAACAAGTAAAGTTATAGGTGGTGACAATATTTGTCAAGAGAACACTGAGTAAACGGAGCTTGTTATCCGTATGGAGAAGATGCGCGAATGTGGCTCTCTCCCTCACACCACACACAGTTAAGCCCTGGTAGATTAAAAGGCGTGAAGATGAAACGTGGACTTGTAGAAACCTACGGAAGAAAGGAATGGCAAGGCCTCTGTGCCGCAGAGGAGGGTCCCACGGGCGTGCAGGACACAGATGAGGAAGGGCAGCCCCCAGAAGCTACGGCAAAGTACCCCCACAGAGGCCACAGAGAGCCCTGCAAACAAGCTAGAAAAAGACAGCCAGCCAGACACACACGGAGCAAAGATCTAGACAGGATGACGGCGAGGGTGTGAAAAGGCGGAGACAGCAAGGGGCCCGGGGCCCGGGCGTCTCCCCTGGGCATCGGGGGCTGCCAGGGTGGATGAGCCAGGCCCTCACCCAAGGCGGCCGGTGACGGTGCTCCCGTGCCGGCACTACCTCGGACCCGCGGTGCTCCCACAGGGCCCTCCTCGCCCCACAGGTCTCCAGGGTCACAGGGCTCTGTGAGTTAGCAGAAGCTGTCCCCCCGTGGGCTGGGGGGCGTGGGCAGTGTGGGGTTCGTGGGCATGTTAGGTCACAGTCGCTTCACTGTGGGGCTGAGCTCAGCTGGCTCCTCCCACCCTCTAGGCGGGAGCACCGGCTGCCTACTCCAGTGACCCCGGCCAAGGGCACAGCGTGTGAAGGTGAGCCGGGGGGAGTGGAAGACAGGTGAGTGCTGTTCTGCCTGAGGCCGGAAGTGAGTCTGGGGTCAAGTGGTCCACATCCCGAACATGAAGAGTTGTCGAAGTCCAGTCTAAATGCCACCCCTCGCTGTCCAAAGTTTCTTCACAGTGGGACCTGCGTAAACGCACCATGCAGTTTCGTGCTTTCCTTTAAATTAGAGACGTTTTTCAAATTGAAAGACAGTTGGTTTGCAGCGCGGTATTAGCTTCAGGTGCACAGCAGAGGGATTGCTACATACAGATATTCTTTTTAGATTCTTCTCCACCGTAGGCCATGGCAACCTACTGAATACAGTTCCCTGCGCTGTGCAGTAAGACCTGCTGTTTACTTACATGTAGCAGTGTGTATACTGTCATCGCAAACCCCTGGTTCACCAGCCCACTCTCCCGCGTGGCAGCCAGGAGTTTCCTTTCTGTCTCTGAGTCTGTGCGTGCTTTCTACGTAAGTTCCTGTGTCCGTTCACCTCGGATTCCGCGTCTGCGACACCGCATCTCGTGTCTTTCCGTCTGCTCGACTTCACTCGTGTGCTCCGCGCTCCGTCCGTCCCCGTTGCCGCAGGCGGCCTCCTTCCGTGCTCTCCGCGGCCGCGCAGCGCTTTGTGTGAGCTTGGCCCTCCTCCCCGTCCACTCATCCGTCGACAGACACAGGTTGCTTCCTTGTCTTGTAAACAGTGCTGCAGTGAACTCTGGGGCCGTGCAGCCTTTTGAATTATAGTTTTCTCCAGACACACGCCAGCTTTATGCTGTGTTGATGGTGACCACATCGCCGATCAGAATCCAGGTCTTAAAGCAGAACCACAATACACAACGAGTCTGTTCCGCAGGAAGCGGCCGTCGGAGCAGCGGCTGAGCGGGCGAGAGAAGTTTGACGGAAGTGTGCCACGGGGTAGCCATCACATTTTACGCTTTCCCTGAAGTCGGCACCAGCCAGCTTTCCCACTGTGTGAGGTTTGTGGGCCACTTCTCCCTCCGATGAATGTTTATTCTCCTGTCCAACCTGGACTCATAATTCTTGTTATTTTTGCTCTCCGTCCATCGCATCCATCTGTCCCTGCTGGCAGCCTCCCCGAGGGCTCCAGGCTTGATGCCAGCCCCGCCTGCCTGAGCCTGGGCCTGTCCTTGCCCTGCTGCTGGGCGGCAGGGGAGGGATCCGGAGGTTCAGGTGGCCGCCTCCCCATCCCGGGCTCCCTGGTTCCCCCAGGGCTGGACTCCCACAGGCCCCGAGCCCGCAGCCCGCCCGGCTGAGCAGGTCCAGCTGGTGGCTGGGCTGGTCTGCACACTTGGAAGCCTCCAGGAAAGGTCATGCATGTTTGCGTCCTGGCTGCTTCTCCTCCTCGGCTCGGGTGAGGCCCCCGGCGGGTCTGAACAGCGGGCGGCTTTGTCCACCGATGAGCCGTGTGTCAGGGTGAACAGACAGAAGTGCCTGGAGGCCTCTTGGACCCACGTCCTCCCATCTCCTCTGCCAGGCCCAAGACAGGAGACGTGGCTCCTGGCAGGTTTGCCAGCCTCCCCTCCGTGCCCCAAGCCCGGGGGAGCCTCCTCGGCTCCTCACGCCCGCGTCCCAGAGCAGATCCAGGAAAGGGGGCTTCTGCAGGCGGGCCTCTCTGGGTCGTTGGCACCCCGGGGTCACATTGGACCCTCTGGTGCAGTCAGCCTGGGGGTCTGAGCTCTGCGAGGAGCTGTCCCTTCCTGGGTGGCCTGTCAGCCACCCCCGCCCCCACGCCGCCCACAGCACGGCCCTCGACCCTGGCTCACCGGGGACTCACCCAGATGCCCAGCAGTTCGGTCTCATTTCTTCCCTTCTTCGGTCTGGCAAGCCCTGGGTTGGAACTGCCCGTGGGATGGCCCACCACGTACCAGGTACCACCAGAAAAGCTGCTTTCTGGACAAAAAGAGGATTTTTAAAACTCCTACTTTTGAGTTTTCAGCGATTTCTGATTTTCGTGTCATCAGAATTTTTTTAAAAAAGGCTGCTCACATCAAGTAGAAGCAGATCGCCTGCCCCGCAGTTGTATGTTGTTTAAGGAAAAGGTGGACTTGCCTCGAGTCTCTCCCCCCACGTGTCCCCGGGACCATGACGGGGCAGTCGTCAGGCGCGCGTCTAATCTGGGCTGATCAAATCGCTGGGGTGGCTGGGTGTTTTCTGTCGGTGATGAACACAGCTCTTCGGGGCTTCCCTGGGCACCGGGGTGGCCAGTGAGACTGTGTCCCCGGGCCGCTGCACGGGGCAGGGGGCGGGGGACCGTGTTGGTGCCAGGAGTCAGGGCCCCGCTGGGGTGCTGGTAGCAGACTCAGGCCCATCCCCCCACCTAAGGTGCTGACCGCCCCCACCCTGTCTCCAGGGTGAGCCTGATGGGGCTACAGTAACCCATCCCTGGGCTGTGTCATCGTTCGGGACCCTGGAGAGACAGGGAAAGCGCCAGGTGCCTAGGGGCATCACGGAAGGCTGCCCAGGGCTTCGGGTCCAGCCATGCAAGCTGGCACGCTCCCGATGGATTCAGCGGGGTGAGACGGGGCGTGATGATGGCTCAGACGCTGAGCATTCGGGGCGTCCGACACTGTGGACCGAGGGTGGTGTGGGGGTGACACGGGGTGGGCACCGAGCGTGACAGGGCCGCCAGGCAGCCAGGGTCGGGCGGGCAGGGCTCCGCAGAGGTCAGCCAGGGTCGGGGGGGTCAGGGCTCCGCAGAGGTCAGCCAGGGTCGGGGGGTCAGGGCTCTGCACAAGTCAGCCAGGGTCGGGGGGACAGGGCTCCACACAGGCTGTCTCTTATACACATCTGGCAGGGGAGGGATCCGGAGGTTCAGGTGGCCGCCTCCCCATCCCGGGCTCCCTGGTTCCCCCAGGGCTGGACTCCCACAGGCCCCGAGCCCGCAGCCCGCCCGGCTGAGCAGGTCCAGCTGGTGGCTGGGCTGGTCTGCACACTTGGAAGCCTCCAGGAAAGGTCATGCATGTTTGCGTCCTGGCTGCTTCTCCTCCTCGGCTCGGGTGAGGCCCCCGGCGGGTCTGAACAGCGGGCGGCTTTGTCCACCGATGAGCCGTGTGTCAGGGTGAACAGACAGAAGTGCCTGGAGGCCTCTTGGACCCACGTCCTCCCATCTCCTCTGCCAGGCCCAAGACAGGAGACGTGGCTCCTGGCAGGTTTGCCAGCCTCCCCTCCGTGCCCCAAGCCCGGGGGAGCCTCCTCGGCTCCTCACGCCCGCGTCCCAGAGCAGATCCAGGAAAGGGGGCTTCTGCAGGCGGGCCTCTCTGGGTCGTTGGCACCCCGGGGTCACATTGGACCCTCTGGTGCAGTCAGCCTGGGGGTCTGAGCTCTGCGAGGAGCTGTCCCTTCCTGGGTGGCCTGTCAGCCACCCCCGCCCCCACGCCGCCCACAGCACGGCCCTCGACCCTGGCTCACCGGGGACTCACCCAGATGCCCAGCAGTTCGGTCTCATTTCTTCCCTTCTTCGGTCTGGCAAGCCCTGGGTTGGAACTGCCCGTGGGATGGCCCACCACGTACCAGGTACCACCAGAAAAGCTGCTTTCTGGACAAAAAGAGGATTTTTAAAACTCCTACTTTTGAGTTTTCAGCGATTTCTGATTTTCGTGTCATCAGAATTTTTTTAAAAAAGGCTGCTCACATCAAGTAGAAGCAGATCGCCTGCCCCGCAGTTGTATGTTGTTTAAGGAAAAGGTGGACTTGCCTCGAGTCTCTCCCCCCACGTGTCCCCGGGACCATGACGGGGCAGTCGTCAGGCGCGCGTCTAATCTGGGCTGATCAAATCGCTGGGGTGGCTGGGTGTTTTCTGTCGGTGATGAACACAGCTCTTCGGGGCTTCCCTGGGCACCGGGGTGGCCAGTGAGACTGTGTCCCCGGGCCGCTGCACGGGGCAGGGGGCGGGGGACCGTGTTGGTGCCAGGAGTCAGGGCCCCGCTGGGGTGCTGGTAGCAGACTCAGGCCCATCCCCCCACCTAAGGTGCTGACCGCCCCCACCCTGTCTCCAGGGTGAGCCTGATGGGGCTACAGTAACCCATCCCTGGGCTGTGTCATCGTTCGGGACCCTGGAGAGACAGGGAAAGCGCCAGGTGCCTAGGGGCATCACGGAAGGCTGCCCAGGGCTTCGGGTCCAGCCATGCAAGCTGGCACGCTCCCGATGGATTCAGCGGGGTGAGACGGGGCGTGATGATGGCTCAGACGCTGAGCATTCGGGGCGTCCGACACTGTGGACCGAGGGTGGTGTGGGGGTGACACGGGGTGGGCACCGAGCGTGACAGGGCCGCCAGGCAGCCAGGGTCGGGCGGGCAGGGCTCCGCAGAGGTCAGCCAGGGTCGGGGGGGTCAGGGCTCCGCAGAGGTCAGCCAGGGTCGAGGCCTCTCACAGGCACGGACCGCGGGGGTTGCCCCTCGGAACTGTGTGTTCTTTGTGTCTTTTCACAACAGTATCTTTACCGAGTCTGAGGACCACAGAGAGGCGCTCGCTCAGTCGTGTCTGACTCTGTGACCCCGCGGACTGCAGCCCCCCAGGCTGGTCTGTCCGCGAGAGTCTCCAGGCGAGAACCTGTCTCTTATACACATCTAGATGTGTATAAGAGACAGGCACAAGTCAGCCAGGGTCGGGGGGACAGGGCTCCACACAGGGCAGCCAGGGTCGGGGGGTCAGGGCTCCGCACAGGTCAGCCAGGGTCGGGGGGTCAGGGCTCCGCACAGGTCAGCCAGGGTCGGAGGGGACAGGGCTCCGCCAGGCAGCCAGGGTCGGGGGTGGGGGGGCTCCGCAGAGGTCAGCCAGGGTCGGGGGGTCCTGGCTCCGCAGAGGTCAGCCAGGGTCAGGCGGGCAGGGCTCCGCCAGGTCGGCCAGGGCAGCGCCACTGCTGGTTTCCAGCCACAGGGAAGCAGCCCGAGAACAAAGCCACAGGAAGCACCTCTGCAGCACGTGACCTTTGCAAGCGCAGAGGAGCTGCGGCTTCTCTCCCAGCGTCGCCGCCTTCCCTCCAGCTGCAGCTCACCGCGTCCGTGTGAAGCGTCAGCCGGCGGCCGTCCTGGGTGGGCTGGAGTGGGGAGCTGACCTGCAGCCCCGCACTGACCCCCAGAGTGGGCCAGGTGGACCACCGGCTTCCCAGGGCCAGCTCAGCGACCACCACCTTTCCATCCTAAGAAAGCCAGAGCTCTCTCTGCAGCCCAAGTTCCAGGGTTCCGTCTCCTCTGCTTGGGGGAAGGGGGGATGTTGTAGGTTGTGGTCGAAACCACCCCAGACAGAGTGAGACGGACGCGTCTGGTGACGCGCCTCCCCGTGAACCCTGCTCCCGCCGCCAGCAGCGGGAGCACGCGGGTAGAAACTGCTGGTTTGGTTCTGGAGATACGCGTGAGCCCTCTCCTTCCTGGGCCTCTGACGAGGGCTAGAGCCGCCCCGCGGTGGGGTCTGATTCCCTTGTTGCGTGTAGTGTTACAGCAGCTTTCTACATACACCGTACACGTCACGACGTTCATTCATACCTGAAACTGTTCATCCACGTGAACAAGTCAGTGATTTTTAGTACATTTCAGGCACTGTGCAGCTCAGTTCAGCTCAGTTCAGTTGCTCAGTCGTGTCCAACTCTTTGCAACCCCATGCACTGCAGCTCGCCAGGCCTCCCTGTCCATCAGCAACTCCCGGAGTCCACCCAAACCCATATGCATCGAGTCCGTGATGCCATCCAGCCATCTCATCCTCTGTCGTCCCCTTCTCCTCCTGCCCCCAATCCCTCCCAGCATCAGGGTCTTTTCAAATGAGTCAGCTCTTCGCATCAGGTGGCCAAAATACTGGAGTTTCAGCTTCAACATCGGTCCTTCCAATGAACACCCAGGACTGATCTTTAGGATGGACTGATTGGATCTCCTTGCAGTCCAAGGGACTCTCAAGAGTCTTTTCCAACACCACAGTTCAAAAGCATCAATTCTTCGGTGCTCAGCTTTCTTCACAGTCCAACTCTCACATCCATACATGACCACTGGAAAAACCATAGCCTTGACTAGACGGACCTTTGTTGGCAAAGTAATGTCTCTGCTATTTAATATGCTTTCTAGGTTGGTCATAACTTTCCTTCCAAGGAGTAAGCGTATTTTAATTTCATGGCTGCAATCACCATCTGCAGTGATTTTGGAGCCCAGAAAAATAAACTCAGCCACTGTTTCCACTGTTTCCCCATCTATTTGCCATGAAGTGATGGGACCGGATGCCATGATCTTCGTTTTCTGAATGTTGAGCTTTAAGCCAACTTTTTCACTCTCCTCTTTCACTTTCATCAAGAGGCTTTTTAGCTCCTCTTCACTTTCTGCCATGAGTGGTGTCATTTCCATATCTGAGGTTATTGATATTTCTCCCGGCAATCTTGATTCCAGCTTGTGTTTCTTCCAGTCCAGCGTTTCTCATGATGTACTCTGCATATAAGTTAAATAAGCAGGGTGACAATATACAGCCTTGACGCACTCCTTTTCCTATTTGGAACCAGTCTGTTGTTCCATGTCCAGTCCTAACTGTTGCTTCCTGACCTGCATACAGATTTCTCAAGAGGCAGGTTAGGTGGTCTGGTATTCCCATCTCTTTCAGAATTTTCCACAGTTTATTGTGATCCACACAGTCAAAGGCTTTGGCATAGTCGATAAAGCAGAAGTAGATGTTTTTCTGGAACTCTCTTGCTTTTTCCATGATCCAGCGGATGTTGGCAATTTGATCTCTGGTTCCTCTGCCTTTTCTAAAGCCAGCTTGAACATCAGGGAGTTCACGGTTCACGTATTGCTGAAGCCTGGCTTGGAGGATTTTGAGCATTACTTTACTAGCATGTGAGATGAGTGCAATTGTGCGGTAATTTGAGCATTCTTTTGCATTGCCTTTCTTTGGAATTGGAATGAAAACTGACCTTTTCCAGTCCTGTGGCCACTGCTGAGTTTTCCAAATTTGCTGGCATATTGAGTGCAGCACTTTCACAGCATCATCTTTCAGGATTTGAAACAGCTCAACTGGAATTCCATCACCTCCACTAGCTTTGTTTGTAGTGATGCTTCCTAAGGCCCACTTGACTTCACATTCCAGGATGTCTGGCTCTAGATGAGTGATCACATCATCGTGATTATCTGGGTCATGAAGATCTTTTTTGTACAGTTCTTCTGTGTATTCTTGCCACCTCTTCTGAATACCTTCTGCTTCTGCTAGGTCCCTACCATTTCTGCCCTTTATTGAGCCCATCTTTGCATGAAATGTTCCCTTGGTATCTCTAATTTTCTTGAAGAGATCTCTAGTCTTTCCCATTCTATTGTTTTCCTTTATTTCTTTGCATTGATCGCTGAGGAAGGCTTTCTTATCTCTTCTTGCTATTCTTTGGAACTCTGCATTCAGATGGGTATATCTTTCCTTTTCTCTTTTGCTTTTTGCTTCTCTTCTTTTCACAGCTATTTATAAGGCCTCCTCAGACAGCCATTTTGCTTTTTTGCATTTCTTTTTCTTGGGGATGGTCTTGCTCCCTGTCTCCTGTACAATGTCACGAACCTCATTCCATAGTTCATCAGGCACTCTATCTATCAGATCTAGGCCCTTAAATCTATTTCTCACTTCCACTGTATAGTCATAAGGGATTTGATTTAGGTCATACCTGAATGGTTTAGTGGTTTTCTCCCGTTTCTTCAATTTCAGTCTGAATTTGGCAATAAGGAGTTCATGGTCTGAGCCACAGTCAGCTCCTGGTCTTGTTTTTGCTGACTGTATAGAGCTTCTCCACCTTTAGCTGCAAAGAAGTGAATCAATCTGATTTCGGTGTCGACAATCTGGCGCTGTGCAACCTTCAGCAAAATCTACTTTTAAGACATTCCCGTCGTCCCAAAAAGGTTCCCCTTGCCCACCAAGCACCAAACGTCCGTCTGGGTCCCACGCCAGCCCCGGGAACCAGCTGTTGGCTCTGCAGCAGCAAGGATTCTTATTGGGGACATTTCAGAGAGAGGGCCTGGCACGGCACACGGCCTCTCACAGGCACGGACCGCGGGGGTTGCCCCTCGGAACTGTGTGTTCTTTGTGTCTTTTCACAACAGTATCTTTACCGAGTCTGAGGACCACAGAGAGGCGCTCGCTCAGTCGTGTCTGACTCTGTGACCCCGCGGACTGCAGCCCCCCAGGCTGGTCTGTCCGCGAGAGTCTCCAGGCGAGAACACTGGGGTGGGCTGCCATGCCCTCCTCCAGGGGATCTTCCCGACTCAGGATCAAGCCCACGTCCGCCTCAGGGATGTCGCATCTTTCTCTGGCCCCAGGATGTGAGGGACGGGGCTCCGGTTTGCGGTCTGTCTTTCCCGCTGCTACCTTTTCCCTTTTCATTTTGGCCAAGGCAGAAACCAGAGCTTCCGTCCCTGGTGTGGCGCTGAGGCCGGAGGGTCAGCCCGGAGGCCGCGCACACATTCACTAGAAGGCCTTCATTTTGTACATCTCATCTTTAATCCATCTGGGATTTCCTTTTCAAATAACAGAAACACTATTTCAAATTAAAAAAGAAAACAAAAATCAACTACTACCCTCTTAAAAATGTGGCCGACACAAAAAGCGACCTTGTATGAGTCCATTCATAGGAAACGTCCAGAACAGTAAAGATGGGCAGAAAGCACCAGAGGTTGTCAGGGGCTTGGGGAGGCCCAGGAGCCAGGCGAAACACTATTTCAAATTAAAAAAGAAAACAAAAATCAACTACTACCCTCTTAAAAATGTGGCCGACACAAAAAGCGACCTTGTATGAGTCCATTCATAGGAAACGTCCAGAACAGTAAAGATGGGCAGAAAGCACCAGAGGTTGTCAGGGGCTTGGGGAGGCCCAGGAGCCAGGCGCTCTGGGGCGGGGTCTCCCTCTGCGGACTGAAGTCTGCACATAACCGGGAATGGACCTGATGCTCATCCACGGCCCAGCTGAAGTGATGCGAGGTGATATTTTATTAGTTTTAATTTAGAGCCTGAAATATAAAACACTATACAAAATGCGAGAGAATAAAATGTTTTTCTAAAGTGGGGGAAGGGCAGGAAAGTTCTGGGGCCAGGGAGCAGATAGACGGTGTGGGTGGGGCCAGCACCGAGGGTGGTTCCGGAGCCCGTTCTCCCTGCAGGGGTGGCGCGTCCCAGCCACTCAGACACCAAGACTCCGTCCCTCCGTCCAGACCCAGGGCTGCCGTCCCCCTCCTCCCACCTGCTCTCCTCCCCAGGTCTCTCCAGCCACCCCAGCTCCCGCCTCACCTGCCCTCTGGCCGAAGTCTCTTCCTACTCCAGTTCTCTGAGAGGCCCCCATCCCTGCTCACTGCTTAGAGCATAGAGGGCTGGCCACACGTCTACCCCCGGCTCACTGCTCCGAGCGTGCAGGGCTGGCCGCGCCTCTGCCCCCGGCTCACTGCTCCCTCTGCCCCCGGCTCACTGCTCCGAGCGTGCAGGGCTGGCCGCGCCTCTGCCCCCGGCTATTTTTTTAAAAAATTAACCCTTCAGTTCTCAAGTTTCTTGGACTTTTACATGCATTTGGATGTTTTTCTTGCCTTAAAAGCCATAGAATCACAGAATGTTCGAGCTCATAGAGAAAGTAGAGGTCTTCCCATTTCCAGGAGAGAAACTGAGTTTCATACAGGTTCAATGACTGTTTTGGCTCAAATCACAGACTTTGAGGTGGTTTGTAATTGAAAGTCTAAAGTGCTTTTCCTTTCAGGAGCCCTTGAGACTTCTCAAGTGCAAACCAAAGAAATAAAGGAAATGAAGTCTAAGTCAGACTGTGGCCAGTCACACGTTTCTGGTGATTTTTCCTCATCTGTGCACTCTGCTCTGGTTCACTCCACTCACCCTCCCCGCTTCCCCTTTCCTGGTCGTCAAAACATCAGCAATGGGTGGGACCCCTTCTGGGACTTGCTTTTGTTCTTTCTCTCTCTATCTCTTTCTCGCTGTCCAAAGAATTAGAATCTTATCCTCTGCCTGAAGACCTTCCCTAACTTCTTTCCATAAAATAGTATCATTGGTCTCCATCTCCTCTTCACCCCATCTTCTATCTTCTTATCACTTCTTTTCTCTGAATTAAAAATATATTGCTGCTGCTGCCACTGCTAAGTCGCTTCAGTCGTGTCCGACTCTGTGAGCGACCCCCTTCCCATGCTATGGGCCGGGCATGTTGCTGGGGGTCATTATCTCTGTCCCCAACCTCCTCCTCCTCACCCCTATCCCCTCCCCCCGTGTGCACACCCCTCTGACCCCCAGCAGGACAGTCAGTGAGTGTGAGCGTGTGTGTGCCTGCACGCACCTGCGCCCTTGTGGGGACGCCCAGAGGAATTGGCCCCCTCGTGGGCAGGGGTCCTCCAGGACCTGAGGAGCTCTCAACCCAGAGGAAACCCCTGGGGAGTGGTGAGGCCGGCTGGGGATCAAATCTAGGAGGAGGTTGTTAAAATGCAAGGAACAGAACCCAATCCTGGCGCCACGGTGAGACCCAGCCTCAGGGTGCAGAGCAGACCAAGATCCTGCAATGTTGTTCTTGGTCCGTGGAAAGTACTAAGGCTCCAGGGAGGTCTTTGAGGTTCACATAAGGGCCCCTCGGATATTTGAGACTGCTGCTAAGTCGCTTCAGGCGTGTCCGACTCTGTGCGACTCCGTAGACGGCAGCCCACCAGGCTCCCCCGTCCCTGGGATTCTCCAGGCAAGAACACTGGAGTTGGTTGCCATTTCCTTCTCCAATGCATGAAAGTGAAAAGGGAAAGTGAAGTCGCTTAGTCGTGTCTGACTCTTAGGGACCCCATGGACTGCAGCCCACCAGGCTCCCCCGTCCCTGGGGTTTTCCAGGCAAGAGTTCTGGAGTGGGCTGCCATTGCTGACTGAGCGCTCCCAAATTCTAACCATCAAACCTAGAGAAAGACAGGTTTCCTGAGGAACCATGGGTGTGGCCCTGGGCACCTGGGGTACGCTGGAGGCAAATGCACGGAAAACCCTCCAAGCCTCCCAAGCGCCTCGCGCCTGAGCCTGGTGCGGAGCGGCCTTGAGCCGACCCTCCAGGCTGGAGATGGGCTGAGGGCTGTGCCCACCTGGCGTGCGTCCCCAGGCCTCCTTCAGAGGTGGCCAAGCACGTGAGAAAGACGCGTCTTTGAGGACAAGGCGTGGAGCCTCGGGACCAGCGCTCGGGGGCCCCCACCCCCAGAGGGGCCACCCTTCCCCCTCCAGGACGGGCGCACCCAGGCGGCCCCCCCCCCATCCGCCAGGGAGGCCGAGTGCTGGGCCGGGAGGGGCATGGAGTAGAGGAGGCCTGCAGGGCTCAAGCCACGCGGGCGCCCCAGAGCGGAGAGGCAGGCGGAGGGAAGCCCCCGGACATGAGCTGCTGCGGTGGAGAGTGGGGCCAGGCGGCGACTCAGAGGGCAGAGGCAGGCGGCTCCGGGCGGGTCTGCGCCTTCAGAGGACTCCTGTTCGCTCCCCACCCCGTGTGCCCTCGAGGCGGCCATGAGACAGGCACCCTGTGGTTAGCCCAGAGGCTGGAGGGCGAGGGCTCCCGAACCCCCGGGGCTGAGCCGGCCCAAATCAGCCCATCTCCCGCCCCCAGAGCCGGCAGAGCACACCCAGCCGAGTTCCACCGCTCGGCCGCCTGCGCCCCCCAGTCTCGAGCTGAGCCCTAGGCGCAGTCACTAAACACGTTTGTGGGGGGAGTTCCCTAGCGGTCCAGCGGGTAGGGCTCGGGTGCTTTCACTGCCCTGGCCCTGGGTCCAGTCCCCGGTCAGGGAACTAAGATCCTGCAAGTCGAGGGGCCGTCTAGTAACGACACGGAGAAGCGCAGGGTGTGGCTGTTTCACAGCTGGATCCAGTCCTGCTTCTCTCTGCAGGCGGCCTGACTCGCCCGCGCCGGCAGCCCCACCCCCAGAGAGCCCTGCCGCGCTCACGGCCGCCCCCCACCCTGACTCCTGCCCTGGACCCCATCTCGCCCAGGACACCGGCAGCCCCGTCCACCTCCTCCCCTTCCTAACGTCCGTCCGGACCCCTGCTCTGGACCCCATCTCTCCCAGGACACCGGCAGCCCCGTCCGCCTCCTCCCCTTCCTAACATCCGTCCCCCACCCTGACCCCTGCTCTGGACCCCATCTCTCCCAGGACACCGCAGCCCCGTCCGCCTCCTCCCCTTCCAAGCGGCCCTGCACCCGCCCTCCCCGCCGTCTCCGCTGCTCTGGGGGTTTTCAGGCTGTCTCCTCTTCGGGACGGCCCTCCCCGCTCCACTGCCACCGTAACTCAGTTCAAACGTCACATCCTCCAAGAAACTCTCTGTGACCCCTCCTCCCCGACCTGCCACGGTTTGCACTTGGCACCTCTGGATACAGTCCTCAGGGCCCACGACTGAACCCGGGTGACCGTGTTGGCGCCTGCCTCTTTGCCCCGGGCTCTCTCCCCAGCTTCCTGGGAAGTGTCGGATGTCGAGGAACATGGAGGGCGGTGGCGGAGGAAGCACACGGCTGTCACACTGGGCTGGCCCCGTCTATTTTCCACAGATGAGGGCGGGCAGCAGCTGCCTGCCGCTCCATCCAAAGGACCAGCCCCGGGCACCGCCCCCCCCCCAGTCAGCATGCACCCGACCCCCACTCGGGGGACCCTAAAGGACCCTGCTGGGCCCACGCCCGCCCAAGCTCCACACCATCAGTGGCCTAGGGTCTCCAGACCCGTCTCAACAAGCAGCGGGGTGTGAAGCCTGCAATCTGGAACTCGCTCCCGGCGTCTGGGAGGACCACAGGCTGAGGCTCACAGGGAGGAGCAGGTGGGCGGCCGGCTCACGGCAGGATGGTGTGCGCACAGGAGGCTGCAGGGGAAGAGAGCCCACGTCTGCCAGGCACGCGCGGTTCCCCTGGGGCCCCGGGCCCTGGCCCCCAGCCGCCCCGCAGGGACCCGGCCCGGCCACCAGTGTTCTGGGGGTCCCTGGGGAGACAGGAGGGCACGCGCACGCGGCCGTGACTTTCTTTAAAGGTGGCCCCGTCGCCCTCTGTCCCTCCGTCCCGCACGGGGGCCGGCTCCCCGGAGGCTCGGGGTGGTCCCGGGGCAGTGCCGCCCACACCTCACCGTCTTTCGGGAGCACGGCCACACGGCTGGCGAGCCCCAGGGCCTCACACGCGTTGACGAACTTTTTCATGCTCAGGAAGCTGCACGTGGGCTGTCTGCCTGCGGTGGGTGGGGGCGGGTGCGGACCAGAGCCGCAGCGTCAGAGCCCCCGGCCGAGGGGTGCCCCAGCCCCCAGCACCACCCCTCACCAGAATGCCCCCGGGCTCCGGGTCAGGGAACCGCAGCCGCTGGTGGGTGACGGGAAGCGTCAGCCAGGAGTGGGGGTCCCCAGACAGGGGCCGCCCCGCAGGGCCCGGGGGCTGCGGCCCCTGGACTCACTGAAGAGCAGCAGGGTCCTGGTGGTCCGGCCGGCCCGGCCCAGGCGCAGGTAGACCACGCTGGCGCTGTAGTCGGGGACCATCACGCGGAAGCCCTCCACGCCCCTCACTGGAAGGGAGGAAGTGCAGAGTCCCCCGCTCACCCCTGAACGCTGCGGCCCTTCCGGGGGCCCCGGGCCCCTACCACCCGCACCGAGGGGCCGTCTGGAAGGGCCACAAAGCCCCCCACCCCCAGGCCGGGGCTCCTGGGCACACGCCGGCCCAGCCAACTCTGGGCCACTGTGGGCTGACCACGCCTCCCGGCGTCTGTCCCCACCGGCGCATGCTCTCCGGGGAGGACTGCTGGGGGCCGTGCGGTCAGGGGTCCCGTCCAGGGTCCTGGGGGCTCAGGCAGCCCTGGACGGCCCTCCCCCAGACCCCCGTGGCCCAGTTGGTACCCACAGGTGTTCCTGAACACCGGCTTCTTCCTGTCTCTCCGCAGGATTAGCGAGTGTGTCTGGCACCCCTGGGACCTGGGTTGGGGGGGCGGGCTGTGAGCTGGGGACCTGGGAGACCTCTTGAGACTCTGCCATCCTGGGACATTCCAGCTGGGACCCGGGCCGGTCCCACCGCTCAGGGGAAATGCTCCAACACCCCTGCCCCGCAGGCCCCGTGGGCTGTGGGGACTTCCCCAAAAAGCAGCCACTTGAGTTTGACAACAGGAAGTGATGGGGGTTTGCGGACAGTCCTTGTGGGATTTCCAGACTGGCCCTGGGTCTGGTCCCCCCACTGGCCCCCTCCCCTCTTCTGGGCTCAG
>SJYT01053108.1:0-12210 GCA_006410635.1 Cephalophus harveyi
TCAGGCACTCTATCTATCAGATCTAGGCCCTTAAATCTATTCCTCACTTCCACTGTATAATCATAAGGGATTTGATTTAGGTCATACCTGAATGGTCTAGCGGTTTTCCCTACTTTCTTCAATTTGAGTCTGAATTTGGTAATAAGGAGTTCATGATCTGAGCCACAGTCAGCTCCTGGTCTTGTTTTTGTTGACTGTATAGAGCTTCTCCATCTTTGGCTGCATAGAATATAATCAATCTGATTTCGGTGTTGACCATCTGGTGATGTCCATGTGTAGAATCTTCTCTTGTGTTGTTGGAAGAGGGTGTTTGCTATCACCAGTGCATTTTCTTGGCAAAACTCTATTAGTATGGAAGCATGTCATTCAGATATGCCTGTATAGAACAATGATTACCTCATATTTTTCCTCAGTTCAGTTCAGTTCAGTCGCTCAGTCGTGTCCGACTCTTTGCGACCCCATGAATCACAGCACGCCAGGCCTCCCTGTTCATCACCAGCTCCCGGAGTTCACTCAGACTCACGTCCATCGAGTCCGTGAAAAACATTCACAACACCTACTTTTCACCCATAAATACTCAAAGGTTCTATTATTTGGGGGAGGTTAATTTGGATCCTACTCTCATCTCATTGTTTAGCTGTCTTGTGACTGCTTTTTCTGCTGCAAAGCTCAGTGTCTCAGTGTTTGGCTTTGTGTTTTACATTTTGGCTTTGTCTCATCTGTTTACAACTGACTGTCTTGACTGCTAAGAACTGGCTATCTGGGGCTGAGTTTTTGGGTGGTCCTAGCAAAACCCCTATGAATCAAATTTATGAGGGTCTTTTAATTCCAAAGAAATAAACGTGGTTCTTCTCTGGTCTTTTGGGATATTTCTAGGCAACTGGGGATTTAAGGATATGTCAGGCATCTGCCTGTGAAATGTAATGGTCTCACAGAGATCTCCTTGTAAGAAATCACATCTTTCAGGCCTTTATCATTCACAGCAAAGCAGTTGGGTGTGGCAGCTCATCTGGGACTGACTTTCATGGAATTTGTTGGCTCTGGATATTTTCTGCAAACATTACATAATCAGAACCCTTAAAAGATCATATTGCTATAGCAACCTGGAGGAAAACCCCTTCAAAATGGGCAGCCACCCACTAGAGTTGCAATCGGCTTCCTGCATAATTGATAGAGAACTAATACTTGCAAGTACTTACATATTTGGGAACTGAAACAACTCTCACCCTGAAAATGGCCAAATGGGGCTTCTTTGACATTCCCAAACTACTCTCTGTATATGCATTTTGAGAAAGATTTGATAAAATACCTTTCCCAAATTATGAAGTTTAAGGAACAAAAGTATTCTTAGGAGAAAATTTTAAGTTATAAGTTTTATGATCTTGAAATGCAAACACAGCCCACTGAAAATGGCCAAGATGGGGCTTCTTTGACATTCCCAAACTACTCTCTGTATATGCATTTTGAGAAAGATTTGATAAAATACCTTTCCCAAATTATGAAGTTTAAGGAACAAAAGTATTCTTAGGAGAAATTTTTAAGTTATAAGTTTTATGATCTTGAAATGCAAACACAGCCCACATTGCCTGAGATTACAGCCTTGACTCAGTTAGAAGAACCTAAAACTGAAGGGAAAAAAAAAAAAAAGGGCAAAAAAGAGGCCTTTTAAAATCAAGTGAGTAAACTTAACTGATTCCAACTGTTATTTATAAACTAATGAGTTTTATATTACAATACCAGACTCATGACTGTCTGAAAATGAAGCTACAAGATCTCTGATATTGTCTACCTTTATGTCTGTGTGTAAACTGCAAGTATGAAATAGCTTAAACTCTGGATGATTTTACCAAAATTAATGTGTAAATGAGCTCTAATTGGCTTAAAGGAAAATAAGTGATAGAGAAATTCTCAGAAATGTAAATAAAACTACTCTGAATGAATTTCAAGTTCACATGATCTGAGAAATATTCAGCATTAAATTAATATCTAGTATTAAAGTTAGCTTGTTTGCTGTTTTAATTAATAAAGACATGTATTTGGAGTCATCCGTCTTAAGTATGATATTTTTATTTTGCCTAGGTTTATGGAAAGACAGTAAGTTCCTATTATTTTTACTGCAAAATTTCTCAGCAAGAAAAATAAAATGATCTGATAAAATTTTAAATAAATAAAATGTAAATAAGATAATGATGTTTAGGTGAACTCTCTAGAAATGGTTATGTTTTAGGACTGCCTACTTAAAAATAAGTTCTCCAGATTTTTGATGACGTGAAACTTTAGAGTTTTGCTAAATTAAGTATAAAGATGAGCATTCATTGAATATTCAGGTCATTCCAAACAAGATAAAACACTGGAACAAGATAATCACTAATCAAGTCTATCTCTTTTGTCTCCGTATGAGAGAACAACTAAAGATGTTCGGGTTTATTATACACATACCTTGTACCACATTAAGGAAAGAAATTATGTTGTGAGAAAATGTATATTTCTAGAAGTTGTCATATATATTCATAAGTTTGCCAAACAGGAAATGCTGGTTTGACAAACTATCAACAGTTATTTACTTCTTGGTTTTTGCTAGAAAAGGTTTGTGAGGGTTAAAAATTGTAACATATAATTAAGCCCACTAGAAATTGTAAGGGAAACATTTCAATATACAAGAAAAGTAGGACATGTGTTTCAGTAAAAGAAGGCATAAGGAATGGAAATACACTTGTTAAAGGAAAAGAAAGTGATTTTTATAAAAAAGCTGGTTATTCATAAATGTGAAACAAAAAAGGGAGAAACTAATATGGATAGAGAAAATTATAAAATTTGGTAGACAAGGAACCCTGAGGAAAAAAGTTTTGTACATGGTCAGGACTGGCTAAGATTAGATTGAATTTAATTAAGTAAATGAATTTTGTTATTAAAAGTAAGCTGATCCAAGACTGGAGTTTGGTTTTCTCTCTCTGTTAAGAGAACTAAGTTTTCTTGGACTATTGAGCTGCTTTTTAATTACAGGTTGTAAATTTCTTTACATTTTAAGTGATCTGTTGTAACATTCTGTACTTGCATTTAAAATATTTTATTGTCAATATGGTTAACTGAATAGGTATTACTTCACAGTGACCTATGATCACATTTATCCAAATACTTTAAAGCCTTTTTGATATCTTTAACATACATCCCAAGGACTGAATTCAAACTGAAATTCTTGTGACCTCTAGCTAACTCTGGGATTCTTCAGCAGGCCCCTTGGGGCATCTCAGAAAAAAAAAAAAAACAACTGAACTAATTAGAAGTATTTTGTACATTAAATTACATGAAAAATATTATCACAGGGTGGTGATAAATCTTCTTTGGTTATCTTGTATGGTAAACGTCATAAATGTTATGGAAATTATATGAAATTTGTAAAAATTACATATGTCCTGGTATAATGTGATAGTTATCTTAAAATGTATGTTATAGTAATTGCTAATTTTTTTGTCTAGTACGTTGTAATCAGATGTGTCCTTTAGTCTTTTGTCATTCATAGACAGTTATTGTGTCACTGATACTTTTGCAAAAATGTTTTATCTTCAAGACATACAATAGAAAGGACTTTTTGACAAGTACAGATTTCTGATATCTTTCTTATCATATGGCTGAAATTAAAGAAATCTAATGGGTCTAAGGCTTCCCTGGTGGTTCCGAGATTTAAGTGTCTGCCTGGAATGCAGGAGACCTGGGTTTGATCCCTGGGTCGGGAAGATCCCCTGGAGAAGGAAATGGAAACCCACTCCAGTACTCTTGCCTGGAGAATCCCGTGGAGGGAGGAGCCTGGTGGGCTACAGTCCATGGGGTCGCGAAGAGTCGGACACGACTGAGCGAATTCACTTCACTTCAGTTCAATAGGTCTAAGGGGAACCCTGATGGCTTAATAAAACTGCTAAAAACTAAGATCAAGGATTAGTTACATATGACCTAGTGAACTGATGAATATGATTATAGTTTTTATAGTTTTTGTCTGATATACTATGTTTTTTAGATATAAGGAAACGTTATACCTTAAGTAAATTATGACTTGGAACATCTTGGACCTTATACTTTGTAAGTAGAATTGAAACATTTATCTATTCTAACCTAGTTCTCCCAGAATATGGAAGCTCCTAGTAAGTATTCTTATTTTCATGGATATGGTTATTTGCATGAGTTTAGAAAGAATCTCTTCTCATTATAACAGGACACAGTGGAAACATGGGTATATTATCATGGCTTTGACTGAAATGTCATATTTGGAAATATACATAAAATAAAATATGACCAGATAGTTTTAAAGAACTAAGGTGGACTCTTTGGAGGTATAAAACTTCTTGGAAAGACAACCTAGTACCTACTTACAGAGTTCCCAGAAGGATTTCTAGGTAAATAAAAAAGGCCACTTCTTTGAAGGTACAGGAACCTGTATATTTTGGATCCCAAGAAGAGAGGCAGTCACCCAAATCTATAGATATTGCAGGCAAAATCTGTAACTTTCTTGGCCTTGAGAACTCTTTTTAAAAATTCAACTTGAAATTCCTTATGAAAAGTCCTAGCAAAAACCCATATTAAAGAACTTATGTGATAAACTACACATATAAATAACTAGGCAAAGTTTATTGAAAACAGGTTATATTGTAAGCAAATTGATCTTCATCTGACTATATTTGATAGAAATGATAATAATTTATGGAGAGAAATTATGTTTTAATAATATACTTTTCACATTTACTGAGGTTTTGCATTTATTATTGTGTCTAAGATGGCTCCTTGTTGTTATACATGATTGTAAGGCTCAGTTGAATTATTAAAAGGATGTTCTCAGCTTGTTTCTGAAGCTGATCATAATAGTCTAGCTTTGAAGATCTGATGCCTAATGGCTGGCAACCAGGAAATTTTGCATATTGGAAAATAACTTGCTTAAAAAGTTCTCCAACCTAGATGAAAGTATGCTCATGAGATATTCTTGTGGCTCATACACAGTGAAACTGAAGGTCATTGACTCTCCAATTCATATTTCCCACTTACTAAGGGTTTTGGCACTTGTCTAGTCTCTTAAAAGGACTGTTGAGCCCAAATGACATCAACACCAGGATGAAAAGATGACAGCAGCGGTAGACAATTAACTCAAGAATCTAGACTAGACTTGTAAGAACCATCCTTCTAATTCAAGTGAACTGTTACCAAATCTTTGTTTCTCAATCAAAATGAAAAGTTATTGTTTTACTTCTAACCATATTTTTGTCCACAGTGTTCAGGATGGAAAGAAAATTCTCTAGTGTAGCTGTCACAGAGTATAATCACTCAGGACATGTACCACTGCTTGCTTTAAATCTACTAATGGATTAAATGCTTCAGTTGAAAGACACAGACTGGATGAATGTATTCAGAAACAAGACCCATGTATATGCTACAAGAGACACACTTCAGACTGAAGGACACAGACTAAAAGAGGATGGAAGAAGATATTCCATGAAAATGGGAATCAAAAGAAAGCAGTAGTAGCAATATTCATATCAGGCAAAATAGACTTTAAAGTAAAAACGGTTACAAGAGATAAGGAAAGATACTATATAATAATAAAGGGATCAATGCAAGAAGATATAATATTTGTAAATATTTATGCATACAACATAGAAGCACCCCAATACAAAAAAGCACCCCCAATACAAATACAGTTGTTTTACCCCAACAACCTTAAAAGGGGAAATCACAATAATCATAGGGAACTTTAATACCCCAATTACACCAATGGACAGATCATCCAGACAGAAAATTAATAAACACAAGCCTTAAATCACACATTAGATTAGATAGACCTAATTGATATTTTCAGAACATTCCATTCCCAAACAGCAGAATGCACTTTTCTCTCAAGTGCACATGGAACATTCTCCAGGAAGATCAAATCTTGAGTCACAAATCAAGCCTTTGTAAATTAAAGAAAATTGAAATCATATCAAGAACCTTTTCTGACCACAACACTATAAGATTACATATCAACTGCAGGGGGAAAAAAATGTAAACCACAAAAACACATGGAGGGTATACAAGACACTTCTAGATAATCAACAGGTCACTGAAGACAACAAAAAGAAAATAAAAAATAATTAGAAACAAATAACAACAAAAACACAATGACCCAAAACCTATCAGTTCAGTTCAGTTCAGTCACTCAGTCGTGTCATTTTTTTGGAGTATCATTCTATGTGTGTTTGAATCTCAGTCTAGAAAGTTAGGAGTGAATGAAAGATTTTTTCCTTATTTCTCAAAATTAAGTCTATTGTAATGTTGATTTTGAGTTTATTTCATACCACTCTTCTGAGAAATTCAGCTCCAAGCTGTGTAACCAGGGTTTTTTTCAAATGCCCTGGAATTTGGCGTTGTTAACAGGTTTCTCATCATTACCTGAGTTCTTTTAATACTAGTGTGTCTTTATTTGGAGCCATGCGTGAGTCACAAGAATCTTTCATAATTAAATCCAGCATTTTTGATACAAAGTAGGGAGATTCTGAGCTCATGCCCTATCATCATAA
Source organism: Cephalophus harveyi (assembly GCA_006410635.1). NCBI lineage: Eukaryota > Metazoa > Chordata > Mammalia > Artiodactyla > Bovidae > Cephalophus > Cephalophus harveyi. Next base: position 6,540 of record SJYT01053108.1, read on the forward strand.
CCCTGACAGAGGGCAGGACTCAGGGTCCCCACCTGTAGGTCCCAGGGATTAGTTGTCTGACCCCAAACCCAGGGAAATACAGATTTCCAATTTAAGGGAAATGTCTTTTATGCAAATTCAATCTTCTTCTAATGCATTAGACTCCTTTCACCTTAAACACAATAGGTCTAAGGGGAACCCTGATGGCTTAATAAAACTGCTAAAAACTAAGATCAAGGATTAGTTACATATGACCTAGTGAACTGATGAATATGATTATAGTTTTTATAGTTTTTGTCTGATATACTATGTTTTTTAGATATAAGGAAACGTTATACCTTAAGTAAATTATGACTTGGAACATCTTGGACCTTATACTTTGTAAGTAGAATTGAAACATTTATCTATTCTAACCTAGTTCTCCCAGAATATGGAAGCTCCTAGTAAGTATTCTTATTTTCATGGATATGGTTATTTGCATGAGTTTAGAAAGAATCTCTTCTCATTATAACAGGACACAGTGGAAACATGGGTATATTATCATGGCTTTGACTGAAATGTCATATTTGGAAATATACATAAAATAAAATATGACCAGATAGTTTTAAAGAACTAAGGTGGACTCTTTGGAGGTATAAAACTTCTTGGAAAGACAACCTAGTACCTACTTACAGAGTTCCCAGAAGGATTTCTAGGTAAATAAAAAAGGCCACTTCTTTGAAGGTACAGGAACCTGTATATTTTGGATCCCAAGAAGAGAGGCAGTCACCCAAATCTATAGATATTGCAGGCAAAATCTGTAACTTTCTTGGCCTTGAGAACTCTTTTTAAAAATTCAACTTGAAATTCCTTATGAAAAGTCCTAGCAAAAACCCATATTAAAGAACTTATGTGATAAACTACACATANTACAGGAACCTGTATATTTTGGATCCCAAGAAGAGAGGCAGTCACCCAAATCTATAGATATTGCAGGCAAAATCTGTAACTTTCTTGGCCTTGAGAACTCTTTTTAAAAATTCAACTTGAAATTCCTTATGAAAAGTCCTAGCAAAAACCCATATTAAAGAACTTATGTGATAAACTACACATATAAATAACTAGGCAAAATTTATTGAAAACAGGTTATATTGTAAGCAAATTGATCTTCATCTGACTATATTTGATAGAAATGATAATAACTTATGGAGAGAAATTATGTTTTAATAATATACTTTTCACATTTACTGAGGTTTTGCATTTATTATTGTGTCTAAGATGGCTCCTTGTTGTTATACATGATTGTAAGGCTCAGTTGAATTATTAAAAGGATGTTCTCAGCTTGTTTCTGAAGCTGATCATAATAATCTAGCTTTGAAGATCCGATGCCTAATGGCTGGCAACCAGGAAATTTTGCATATTGGAAAATAACTTGCTTAAAAAGTTCTCCAACCTAGATGAAAGTATGCTCATGAGATATTCTTAAGTGGCTCATACACAGTGAAACTGAAGGTCATTGACTCTCCAATTCATATTTCCCACTTACTAAGGGTTTTGGCACTTGTCTAGTCTCTTAAAAGGACTGTTGAGCCCAAATGACATCAACACCAGGATGAAAAGATGACAGCAGCGGTAGACAATTAACTCAAGAATCTAGACTAGACTTGTAAGAACCATCCTTCTAATTCAAGTGAACTGTTACCAAATCTTTGTTTCTCTATCAAAATGAAAAGTTATTGTTTTACTTCTAACCATATTTTTGTCCACAGTGTTCAGGATGGAAAGAAAATTCTCTAGTGTAGCTGTCACAGAGTATAATCACTCAGGACATGTACCACTGCTTGCTTTAAATCTACTAATGGATTAAATGCTTCAGTTGAAAGACACAGACTGGATGAATGTATTCAGAAACAAGACCCATGTATATGCTACAAGAGACACACTTCAGACTGAAGGACACAGACTAAAAGAGGATGGAAGAAGATATTCCATGAAAATGGGAATCAAAAGAAAGCAGTAGTAGCAATATTCATATCAGGCAAAATAGACTTTAAAGTAAAAACGGTTACAAGAGATAAGGAAAGATACTATATAATAATAAAGGGATCAATGCAAGAAGATATAATATTTGTAAATATTTATGCATACAACATAGAAGCACCCCAATACAAAAAAGCACCCCCAATACAAATACAGTTGTTTTACCCCAACAACCGTAAAAGGGGAAATCACAATAATCATAGGGAACTTTAATACCCCAATTACACCAATGGACAGATCATCCAGACAGAAAATTAATAAACACAAGCCTTAAATCACACATTAGATTAGATAGACCTAATTGATATTTTCAGAACATTCCATTCCCAAACAGCAGAATGCACTTTTCTCTCAAGTGCACATGGAACATTCTCCAGGAAGATCAAATCTTGAGTCACAAATCAAGCCTTTGTAAATTAAAGAAAATTGAAATCATATCAAGAACCTTTTCTGACCACAACACTATAAGATTACATATCAACTGCAGGGGGAAAAAAATGTAAACCACAAAAACACATGGAGGGTATACAAGACACTTCTAGATAATCAACAGGTCACTGAAGACAACAAAAAGAAAATAAAAAATAATTAGAAACAAATAACAACAAAAACACAATGACCCAAAACCCTTCAGTTCAGTTCAGTTCAGTCACTCAGTCGTGTCTGACTCTTTGCGACCCCATGAATAGCAGCACGCCAGGCCTCCCTGTCCATCACCAACTCCCGGAGTTCACTCAGACTCACATCCATCGAGTCCGTGATGCCATCCAGCCATCTCATCCTCTGTCATCCCCTTCTCCTCTCCTGCCCCCAATCCCTCCCAGCATCAGAGTCTTTTCCAATGAGTCAACTCTCCACATGAGGTGGCCAAAGTACTGGAGTTTCAGCTTCAGCATCATTCCCTCCAAAGAAATCCCAGGGCTGATCTCCTTCAGAATGGACTGGTTGGATCTCCTTGCAGTCCAAGGAACCCTCAAGAGTCTTCTCCAACACCACAGTTCAAAAGCATCAATTCTTCGGTGCTCAGCTTTCTTCACAGTCCAACTCTCACATCCATACATGATCACTGGAAAAACCATAGCCTTGACTAGATGGACCTTTGTTGCCAAAACCTATGGGACACAGCAAAAGCTGTTCTAGAGGGAAGTTAATAGCAATACAAGCCTACCTTAAGAAAAGAGAGAAATATCAAACACACAGCCAAAGCAACTAGAAAAAGAAGAACAAAAAATTTCCAAAGTTAGTAGAAGAAAAGAAATCATAAAATCAGAGCAGAAATAAATGAAAAAGAAATGAAGGAAACAGTAGCAAAGATTAATAAATCTAAAAGCTGGTTGAGAAGATAAACAAAATAGGCAAACTACTACTGAGATTCATTAAGAAAAAAGGGAGAAGACTCAAATCAGTAAATTTAAAAATAAAAAAGGAGATACAACAGAAAATGGAGAAATACAAATGATCATAAGGGACTACTATGAACATCTATGTGCCCCCAAAATGGACAGTCTGGTAGAAATGGACAAGTTCTTAGAAAAGTACAACTTTCCAAAACTGAAACAGGAAGAAATAGAAAGGATGAACAACCCAATTACAAGGACTGAAATCAGAAATGTAATAAATAATCTTTTGACAAACAAAAGCACAGGTCAGATGAAGTCACAGGGGAATTCTAACAAAAATTTAGAGAACAACTAACACATAACATAGAGAAGGCAAGGGCACCCCACTCCAATACTCTTGCCTGGAAAATCCCATGGACGGAGGATCCTGGTAGGCTGCAGTCCATGGGGTCGCTAAGGGTCAGACCCGACTGAGCGACTTCATTTTCACTTTTCACTTTCATGCACTGGAGAAGGAAATGGCAACCCACTCCAGTGTTCTTGCCTGGAGAATCCCAGGGATGGAGGAGCCTGGTGGGCTGCCATCTCTGGGATTGCACAGAGTCGGACACAACTGAAGTGACTTAGCAGCAACACATAACAATATGGACATCACCAGGTGGTCAATGTGATCATTGATGGTCAATGTGGTCCAAGATGGTCAAAATAAGATTGATTATATTCTTTGCAGCCAAATATGGAGAAGCTCTTTACAGTCAGCAAAACAAGACCTGGAGCTGACTGTGGCTCAGATCATGAGCTCCTTCCTGCAAAATTCAGTCTTAAATTGAAGACAGTAGGGCAAGCCACTCAATCATTCAAATATGATATAAATCAAATCCCTTATGATTACACAGTGGAGGTGACAAATAGATTCAAGGATTAGATCTGATAGAGAGATGCCTGAAAACTATGGACAGAGGTTTGTAACACATTACAGGAGGTGGTGATAAAAACCATCCCCAAGATAAAGAAATGCAAGAGAGCAAAATGGTTGTCTGAGGAGGCCTTACAAATAGCTGAGCAAAGAGTCATGAAAGGCAAAGGAGAAACAGAAAGATATACCAAACTGAATGCAGAGTTCCAGAAAAATTAAAAAGGACTTCTTAAGTAAGCAATGCAAAGAAATAGAAGAAAATAATAGAATGGGAAAGACTAGAGAACTTTTCAAGAATATTGGAAATATCAAGAGTATATTTCATGCAAAGTAGACATCATAAAGGACAGAAATGGTAAAGTCTGAAAAAAGCAGAAAAGATTGAGAAGAGATGGCAAGAATACACAGAAAAACTGTAAGAAAAAGGTATTAATGACCCAAATGACCATGATGGTGTGGTCATTCACCTAGAGCCAGACAACCTGAAGTGTGAAGTCAAGTGGGCCTTATCGGAAGCATTACTATGAACAAGCTAGTGGAGGTGATAGAATTACAGGTGAGCTATTTAAAATCCTAAACAACGATGCTGTTAAAGTGCTACACTCAATATGTCAGGAAATTTGGAAAATTCAGCATATCCACAGGACTGGAAAAGGTCCATTCCAATCCCAAAGAAGTTCAATGCAAAAAAAATGTTCAAACTACCACACAATTGCACTCATTTCACATGATAGCAAGGTAATGCTCAAAATCCTTCAAGCTAGGTTTCAGCAGTACATGAACCAAGAAATTCCAGATGGACAAACTGGATTTAGAAAAAGCAGAGGACCAAAGATCAAACTGCCAACATCCATTGGATCATTAAAAAGTGAAAGAATTCTAGAAAAATATCTACTTCTGCTTCATGGACTACACTAAAGCCTCTGGAAGTGAAGATCACAACAAACTGTGGGAAATTCTGAAAGAGATGGGAATATCAGACCACCTTATCTGTCTAATGAAAAACCTGTACATGGATCAAGAAGCAACAGTTAGAATCAGACATGGAAAAACAGACTGGTTCCAACTGAGAATCTTTTCAAGGATTTCAGTATGGCAGTGGCTACAGGACTGGAAAAGGTCAGTTTTCATTCCAATCTCAAAAAAAGGTAATGCCAAAGAATGCTTCAACTACTGCACAATTGCACTCATCTCACATGCTAGTAAAGTAATGCTCAAAATCCTCCAAGCCAGGCTTCAGCAATACGTGAACCGTGAACTCCCTGATGTTCAAGCTGGCTTTAGAAAAGGCAGAGGAACCAGAGATCAAATTGCCAACATCCGCTGGATCATGGAAAAAGCAAGAGAGTTCCAGAAAAACATCTACTTCTGCTTTATTGACTATGCCAAAGCCTTTGACTGTGTGGATCACAATAAA
>SJYT01053108.1:13873-41468 GCA_006410635.1 Cephalophus harveyi
TCCAGGAGATGGTGATGGACAGGGAGGCCTGGTATGCTGAGATTCATGGAGTCACAAAGAGTTGGACACGACTGAGTGACTGAACTAAACTGAAGGCTACATATTGTCACCCTGCTTATTTAACTTATATGCAAAGTACATCCTGTAAAATCCAGTCTGGAAGAATCACAAGCTGGATACAAGATTACTGTGAGAAATAACTACCTCAGATATGCAGATGAAACCTCTCTAATGGAGGAAAGTGAAGAGAAACTAAAGAGCTTCTTGATGAGGGTGAAGAAGGAGACAGAAAAAGCTGGCTTAAAATTCAACATTTAAAAAACTAAGGTTACAGCATCCAGTCCCATCACTTCAGGGCAATAGATTAGGGAAAAGTGGAATCAGTGGCAGATTTTATTTATTTGGGTTCCAAAATTACTGTGGATGGCAACTGCAGCCATGAAATTAAAAGATGCTTGCCCTTTAGAAGGAAAGCTATGACAAAACTAGACGAGCATATTAAAAAGCAAAGACATCATTTGCTGACAAATATCCATCTAGTCAAAGCAATGGTTTTTCCAGTAGTCATATATGGATATGAGAGTTGGACCATAACGACTGAGCACTGGAAAACTGATACTTTTGAGTTGAGATTCTGGAGAAGACTCTTGAGAGTCCCTTGCACTGCAAGGAGATCCAACCAGTCAATCCTAAAGGAAATCAGTCCTGAATATTCATTGGAAGCACTGATGCTGAAGCTGAAGCTCCAATATTTTGNTCAGGACTGATTTCCTTTAGGATTGACTGGTTGGATCTCCTTGCAGTCCAAGAGACTCTTAAGAATCTTCTCCAACACCACAGCTCAAAAGCACCAATTCTTCAGTGCTCAGTTTTCTTTATGGTCCAACTCTCACATCCATACATGACTGCTGGAAAAACCATAGCTTTGACTAGATGAAACTTTGTCAGCATAGTAATGTCTCTGCTTTTTAAAATGCTGTCTAGTTTTGTCATAGCTTTTCTTCCAAGGAGCAAGTGTCTTTTAATTACATGGCTGCAGTCACTGTCTGCAGTGATTTGAGGAAGTGAACCAAAGCTTAGTTTGCTACCAACTGGATCTATTAATTAGCTTGCTTTTTAAATTGGCCTTTCAAAGCAGATTTTAAGTAAAAATATTTTTTAAAGTAGTGCCCCTGCCCTGAAGTGCTAAAGTGGGAGCCCCAAATAGAAATTATTGAATAGATTAGCAGCAAAGTGCCAGTGACATTTTATAATCAGAGCTTGCCAGTGTTTTTGAAGTTCAAAGTGGGAGAAGAGGGAAGGATTAGAAAACTCTAATTTAGCAACACGCCTTTACCCATCTCTAATAAGCTGCTTCCTTTCTTGCCTGGGAGTTTCCTAGGAAATAAGCTGCCTGTGACATAGTCAGGGCAACTTCAGTGGCTTTATTTTTTTGTCTCCTGCTTCAGTGAACAGGCAGTACACAAACCTGTCAAGCTAGTCAATAATTTAATTTTGCTATATAGACTGGGAAGTTTACCCCGTGAAACTAAACTAAATCATTTAAAATGATCATATCATTAATCAGCTACAGACACTGCAGGACAACCAAGTGTATGGCCATGGAAAATCAGGCTTAGAGAAAATTCAGGGCTAAAGCAGGAAGAGTACCTCGTTTCAATTTTTATAGGTGAGTTACCAGAGAAGTGATTTAATAGTGTCTTCTTGTTCAGCTGTTGGAAGGTATATTTTTATTATTCTTTCTCTGAACCAAAGAGCTTACCTGGTGACTCAGACAGTAAAGAATCCACCCACAATGCAAGAGACCTGGGTCCCATCCCTGGGCTGGGATGATCCCCTGGAGAAGGGAATGGCTATCCACTCCAGTATTCTTGCTTGGAAAATTCCTTGGCCAGTGGAGTCTGGTAGGTTATAGTCCATGGAGTTGCAAAGATATATTTTTACTATTCTTTCTCTCAATAAAAGTTACCACTTGTTTAGCAGTGCAGTGTTTAACAGTGCAGCATCACATACTATATATAATAATACCTTTTGTGAATGGATGAGAAAATGATGCTACCCAAAGTGGAGAGAGCCATCCAGAAGGACTTTGTATTTTTGGTGACTATTTAATCATTTTCTAAAATTAAGCAAGATGATTAAACCTAGATGTGATTAATCATTCAGTCCATACAGAGACATAAAGTAAGGTTCCCATATGAGTGGATATTAAAAGATATATTTTCACCAAATCACTCTGGGGAATTTACTCAGAGGGAATGGGCTGGAGTCCCATCTCTGCCTTTTACTGGTAGCAGGAACTTGGCTCTATCTCTTAATCTTTGTTGGGTTTAGACTTCTCATATGCAGACAGGGATAATGATACCAGGCCTGCCTAGTCACAACTTTCTGTGAGCAGCTCCTAAGAAAATAAATTTTAAAATCTTCTGGAAAGCACTAGCATACCACTGAATATGAGATAGTAGTACTAATAATTTTATATTTTTGCCTTAAAACTTGACAGCTAAAAGTTTGTTAATTCGGTGTCAGATAAGCTGTTTTCCTTTGCAGTGTAACCTGGTTGATCTGTTAGTTACTTCAGCTGAAACTGAACATAGATGTTTGTAAGAAATTGATTCTCTAATCCAAATGTCTTCCATCATTTGTCAGTTGATTTAATAAGCTTCACAGAGTTGGGAAATATTTAATAATAAAATTATGATATTGGTAGGGGTTGAGTTCTTCGGTTACATCATATTTTAGTTTGAAAAATCTTGATTATTTGCATATGATTTTTTTAATAGACAATTTTCTGGCTCAGAGGAAATAGCAAACTTATTGTCTGTCTTCTACCCAAATTCTGATCCTCTTTTGGTTTGACTCTAGCAGTTTGAACTTGTGAAGCTGTAGTTTACATTATATGGTGAGAAAGCAATCAGCCTTGTGTTATCTGCTCTGTCCAGTTCTAACAAATGTGACTTAGCAGTGTTGCATCAAGCTTCTCTGTAATTTAGGTTTCCTGTGACTAAACAAAACCATTACTATAGCTAATTTTAAAACATTTCTCCTAATTAGCTTTTTATAGCTCCCTCCTACATTTGTTACTAAGAAAAAATTTAGGCGAATATCATAACAGTGGCTTCCCAGGTGGCACTAGTTTTAAAGAACTTGCCTACCAATACAGGAGATGTAAGAGAGGCTGCTTCAGTCCCTGGATCAGGAAGATCCTCTGAAGGAGGAAATAACAATCCACTCCAGTATTCTCGCCTGGAGAATCCCAAGAACAGAGGAGTCTGAGGGGCTATAGTCTATAGGATGGCAAAGAATTGAACACAACTGAAATGACTTAACACACATCATAACATCTTAAGTCATGAGTTATGTAACTCATTTGAAATCCTTGAATTTCAAAGGAAACTTCAGAGTAAATCCATAAGTACAATCCTCCCTGAAGCTTATCAGGCTAAAAAAAGTGAAAACCACTTACTCAGCTTTTGAGCTCTGCATTTCATTTCCAAAGTCTGTACACAGTTGGTATGAGGCTCGCTGTAGCCAATCATAGAGGAAAGAAGAGACTATTCAGCCCCTTTGCTAACTAAATGAGAATATGGAGCTCTGGAGAGAGAAACTGACTTGCTTAAAGTTACACAGCTGGCCCTGAGTTCAGAGCTGGAGTCAGGATGCAGGTCTTCGGTATAGAGAAATGACTTTTCCACTACTCCACTACTTCATGGAGCCTATCTAAATTCTTTACTGCTTCATGTGCCTTTCTATAAGAAAGCTCAGAAATGAGAATTTTGCCTGTTTCAATACTTTATTTCCTGACAAAGTCTATTTGACTATTATGGAAATGTTGATCAGTGGAGAGGCAACTGAATTTTACAGCTTTCTGCTGTAAAATATAGGCTTTCTTTGAAGTACAAACACAAATGGGAAAAGATAATTAAAACTTTTTAATTGTTATCAAATCAAATTATAGGAAAAGAAAATTTCCCACCTCAATGAACAACTATTCAGAGAAGCATAACTTGAAAATACATTTGTTGATATATGAAAAGCAAATTAATTCTGAACTGCTTCTCAGAACTGATTTCTTTAACCTCTGTAAGTGCATCTAGTTGACTTTGAGTAGAATAAATAATCTGATGATTTATTTAAGAATAAGGAGAATTACCCATGTCCTCACTTAGTACTCAAATTCTTGCTTAGTACTAATGAGATTTTTGGTTAACAAGCATGTTTTACCTTTCTCGTTATATAATCACATTTATGAGAGCAAAATGGTCAGTATAAGAATATGATGAATAATTCCTAAGCACTGAAATCTTTTACAGTCATCAGCTTTTCATTTACCATTTAGTTATGGATCAGGCCAACAGAAATTTGGACATAAGAATTTTTCTAAATATACTGAAGGATTATTTGGAAGATTATTTTTTCTTCTACTTCTCTAGAAAGCATATATTAATAATGTGGGGATGTTTTTCTAGTTCAAAGATTGAGGTTACTTGAAGTTAATTTTCAATAAGTTTGAAATCACAGAATAATCTCATGTGATGAAACCATCATAGTGCAGTGTAAAGAGTAATGAATTTAGAATAAAAGCAGCTGATTCAACCTCTCATTGATTGAGAGATCAAGGGAAAGTTGTTTAAGGTTCTCATTTGTTCAAATTGAGAACAAATTCTTATCATTCAGAGTTGTTCAGACAATAGCATGAGAGGACTTTTTTTTTTTCTTTTAAGAAATAACAGGACCTAGTGCATAGGGAATCCATAAATGAAAAATTATTCAATATAAGAAATTTAATTCAATGTAAGATAAAGTAAGGAAAGATAAGTCATTAAAATAAAGTAGGTAGTGATGACAAACTTTCAACTTTATTTTTTATTTCTGAGAATATTTTAACATTTTGTTTTAGTGAAGTTCTATTGACATTAGAACTTATAATGGGATTAGTTTTTATTCACCAAACTAGTGCCTATTAAATTTTGTCTTTAATTAATGTCTTGGCCAGTAAGAGTGCTATGAGTGCTGACTCAAGCATATCAAAAGGACAATGTTCAGAGCTGGAGTAAGAAGGGAGGTCATTTAAACTATGTCATGTTCAGTTATACATAATTAGTACATAACAATTGTTATACATAACAATTATCAAATGTGTATAACAATTGTTATACATAACAATTATCAAATGTCTAAAATCTTTCTTCAAAATAAAATTAAAATGGTTATTTAGAAATAAAATGTCAAAAAAACTTCTGTGACAATGTCCAAGCTTTCTCTGCTCACCGCATGACAGGCCAATGAATCCAAGAGACGAGGTGTTGGGGCAAGGAAGAAACTTTAATCAGGGAGTCAGCAGACCGAGAAGATGGCAGACTGCTGCTGCTGCTGCTGCTAAGTCGCTTCGTCGGGTCTGACTCTCTGTCACCCCATAGATGGCAGCCCACCAGGCTCCCCCGTCCCTGGGATTCAGACTAGCACTTCAAAATAAGCATGTTATTGGGGTATGTATGCCATGTTCTTTTATAGATCAGAGAGAAAGAAGCAAAGAACTAAAGTCAAAAGACAGACTAGAGAGGGAGATGCAGTGGGGAAGTAAAGTGAAAGCGTCTTCAGTCTTATAAAACATCTCCAAGGGAATGTCCAGCTTTCAGGAGGGGCGTGTTCATCTCCTATTCACGGAAGGGCAAGGACAAGCTATCTCTGAGCTGAGCAAAGGCACTTTAGCTCACAGTCAAGCAGAGGGCAGGGTTCTCCAGGCGAGCTATTGAGTATGATTATAATAGTAAAATGGAGAAGGAAATGGCAACCNAGTGAAGTTCTATTGACATTAGAACTTATAATGGGATTAGTTTTTATTCACCAAACTAGTGCCTATTAAATTTTGTCTTTAATTAATGTCTTGGCCAGTAAGAGTGCTATGAGTGCTGACTCAAGCATATCAAAAGGACAATGTTCAGAGCTGGAGTAAGAAGGGAGGTCATTTAAACTATGTCATGTTCAGTTATACATAATTAGTACATAACAATTGTTATACATAACAATTATCAAATGTGTATAACAATTGTTATACATAACAATTATCAAATGTCTAAAATCTTTCTTCAAAATAAAATTAAAATGGTTATTTAGAAATAAAATGTCAAAAAAACTTCTGTGACAATGTCCAAGCTTTCTCTGCTCACCGCATGACAGGCCAATGAATCCAAGAGACGAGGTGTTGGGGCAAGGAAGAAACTTTAATCAGGGAGTCAGCAGACCGAGAAGATGGCAGACTGCTGCTGCTGCTGCTGCTAAGTCGCTTCGTCGGGTCTGACTCTCTGTCACCCCATAGATGGCAGCCCACCAGGCTCCCCCGTCCCTGGGATTCAGACTAGCACTTCAAAATAAGCATGTTATTGGGGTATGTATGCCATGTTCTTTTATAGATCAGAGAGAAAGAAGCAAAGAACTAAAGTCAAAAGACAGACTAGAGAGGGAGATGCAGTGGGGAAGTAAAGTGAAAGCGTCTTCAGTCTTATAAAACATCTCCAAGGGAATGTCCAGCTTTCAGGAGGGGCGTGTTCATCTCCTATTCATGGAAGGGCAAGGACAAGCTATCTCTGAGCTGAGCAAAGGCACTTTAGCTCACAGTCAAGCAGAGGGCAGGGTTCTCCAGGCGAGCTATTGAGTATGATTATAATAGTAAAATGGAGAAGGAAATGGCAACCCACTCCAGTACTCTTGCCTAGAGAATCCTGTGGACAGAGGAGCCTGGTGGGCTGCTGCCCATGGGGTAGCACAGAGTCGGACATGACTGAAGCGACTTAGCAGCAACATAATAGTAAAAACAAGTCAAAGAAACAGTTTCAAACCTGGAGTCAGAATTGGCTTCCACCCTACAATAATTTCCCAAAGTCCATTCCACAATCTTGTGGGAAAAGGGAGTGATGACCTTTCTGCTTAGTCAGATGGATCTTTCTGGGGGTGTCCACTATCTTTGCCAGTGTTTCAAGCATTGAGATTTGTCTTCTTTTTGATCCTCTTTTGGAAAGTGTCTATTTTACACTTGCAGATTTAGAAACACTGAACTTCAAATTCATGAGACAAGATCTCAAGTTAAGAAATTCAGTGCTTTTGTACAAATGGGTTCACTAAAATGATTTCCTTGGTATGTACCTCAGCCATCTGGGGCCTGTAATCCTGCGTTCTGAGTTTCCTCAGGGTTCACCATAGGGAGTGGCTGGTGGCTGCAGTCCAATGACTGCCAGGTGGCAGATATTCCCCTTCCTCAGGGTTCACTGGCTCGTGCTGAAGGGCTGCAATCACTGATTCCATTACTGAAGTCTTCCCCTTTAGGTCATGAATACCATTATCTGGGAGACATTTCATGATCAACTTTTGTCAGCAGTGCTGGGAGGCTCATCCCAGTTCAGTCAAACATTCGTGATATGGCACTCCAAGTGTTAAGTTTTGGACTAGGTCCCATCAATAATTAAACTTCTCTGGATTCTAACTACAACCCCGGAGACATTTTCCCTTGTTGCTTCCTTCATACTTAGAATTGTAGGTAGTTAGAACAGGAAAAAGGAGTCCAGAACGGTGGAAGCTAAAGACAAAGAATGGAAAAGCCTATGCAAATAGAACAAAGGAAGGTCCTAGGATGGGAGTGAGGACCTCAGGTAGAACAAACAGCACTCCTACCTAGCGCAATTGACATGGGGCAACCCCAGGGAGAGGAAAAAAGACATATAAAAAGAGGAGCCAAAGGCCGGGGGTCTCTCTCTCTTTTCTTTGGGTCTTTTGGTCAGCGTGCCCTCACACCTCAAGGATGTATTTTCTTTTATTTTCTAAATAAATCTGAGCTGTAACACGGAGCTGTAACACTGATCTGTCCGAGAGCTGTGACACGGTCTGTCCGAAGGCTGTAATGCTGGTCCATTGCTTCAAATTTTTGTTGTGATGCGACAGAACCGAGGAAATTACATACTCCTCCAACAGAATCATACTACTGCAATTTTTTTTTATGTTACAAATGTGATTTTCTCAAAACATTTAGACATAGAAGTTCTGGTGGAGTCCTAATTACACATTAGTTATTTCAAGAGACCAAAATCTTATTTATAATTTAAACAGGATACAAGTAATGCAGACAATGACAGAGTGCAGCAGGGAGACACAAAGCACAATTTGAAAACAAAGAACAAATTTAAACAATGATCACTATAACAAGTGTAATCCAGTTGAGGCTTACTTTAGTCTTAGTCAATCCTGACTGATCATGTACAAAATCCTTTTTGTGGTCCATTTTTCACAAATCTTTCAGCACAACTTATTTCAGCACAATTTTAACTATCAAGTTGTAGAATACCTGGAGAAGTTTCTTTACATTGAATTGGGGCACCACCTACTTGTGGGTGCATCATTTAGCTTGCTGATGAGTTACAAGGGGCATATACTGAGGCTTAAGGTACATTTTCATGTGGAACTGCTGTAACTGCTTTCTTAGCCTTCCTGTAAATCTCCTTGATAGTGAAGCCCTTTCTTGATATCATGACAGTACAAAATAACCTACAAATAACAAAAAACTTAAATTCATGGTTAAACATTTGATAAATTGATAGACACTTAGACAATACTTATTCTTTAATCAAAGTAACAAGAGATCTCAAAAGTAAATATAAATCACTTTTAAAAAGAAAACTTTTCTCTGAACAGAAAGAAAAAAAACAATCCAAGTCTTAGGAAATCCTGATCTTGCGTAACTCTTTTCAGTATTTCTTTTTCTTCACATCTTTTTTTACTGAAAAGACGTCTTAGTTTCCCTAAAGTTTTTTCCACAATGAAGTACATATCTTGCTGACATATTTGTAACAGATGTAATACCTTATTTATGTTAAATTTAGGCACAATGAAAGTACTATACTTAATATTATATTAAATATGTTGATGACTCAAGATATGTCTATATTATTATAATTAGATCAGAAAACTTAAACATTAATACCAGGTAGTAATTTAATATTAAATATTTCCTAGTTCACATGAACCTGAAACTCATTTAATTTAATTTTTCTTATATTTAGAATTGTTTGGTTTGTAAGTGCTTATTGTTATTTAAGCCAAATAAATAGAGCTCTTTTTACAAGTCAACTGGGAAGATTTTATTCAAATATATCTATATGTAGATACAGAAATATATATACACACACACAAACAGTGAGGCCTCAGTTCTTACTTCAAGATTTCAGTTCTGACTCAGGTGCAGCAAAGTAAAACCCATCTGTTTACAAAAGAGGTTGGATTAAAATTGGGGTTCTCACAGATGAAACATGTCAGGCTCACTTGGCTAAATACTCTATTTGCAAAAAAAAAAAAAAAAAAAAAAAGCAATTTCTCAGTATCTTGGACAAGCCAACTTCTAAATTACTTTACCCCCCTCTAAAATTTGCATCTCAGAAAGACAGCAGAGATAAGGTTCCAAGGAAGACCAGAGAGGGTAGTTTCATCTCAAAGATACAGGTAAGTTCTTCCTAGGATGACTCTTTTTCCCCTTTGTTTAGCATTTATGAGCTTCATAAGATGAACAGAGAAGGTTTAGGGAGTAGTGAAAGGAGTTTTGAAACTAGCCTTCTGGTCCTGAAAAGACTACAAGTGTAAACCAAGGGCAGTTTTATTTTTTCCTCCTTTCCCAAAAGAATTGAGTGGCTTTCCCAAGAAGGACTGAAACATCTATCCTTTTGTGTTGGAAAGCTTCACGTCTCCTCCTCTAGCCTAATGGAAAGGCCTCTCCAGAAGGCCTAGGGGCAACACTCAGGCTTCCACAGGAAAGAGGCAAAAATAGCAAGAAAGATGGGAAGACTGAGGAATCCATCCTGTGATCCACTGGCCTGGTCCTCAAAAAGGAGTCAAAAGGAGAGACCCTCACCCATTTGGGTGGCAGCTCCCTGGGGCCCAGTGAGCACTGGGACCTTTGGAACATGCCAGAGGGTAATCCTGCCCAGAGTTCCTCAGTTGCTTCCATATCCACTGGCCTGTTTGCAGAGGGTGTGAAGAGAAAAAAATGAGGAGAAAATCATAGAGAACACCTTAGAAGAAGCAGTACCACATGTCTGCACATCGCCAAAGTGATCAGAATAAACCAAAACCTAACCAGCTGGAAAGTCACATTAACATGGCTTCCTAGTCCTGTTAGACTGTTGACATTCCTGCAAAGAGCCTTATAAAGGGAGTTCCCCTTCACAGGGTGAATACCCCATACTCACCTTATAAAGGGAGTTTCCCTTCACAGGGCGAATATCCCATACAGCCATAGCCCACCAGATGGGAGCTTAAGATCAGATCATACAAGGTCAAAAAGGCCACCATGGGATCTTGACATCAACTGTTCAGGGCAAAAGGTTATTTGAGCATTTAATTTGCAAAGGAGAATAGTATGTATTAAAAATAGGAAAAGGAGTACGTCAAGGCTGTATATTTTCACCCTGCTTATTTAACTTCTATGCAGAGTACATCAAGAAAAACGCTGGACTGGAAGAAACACAAGCTGGAATCAAGATTGCCGGGAGAAATATCAAATTAAAGAGTATTTACTGTTGCGATCTAGTAAAATCTGCTCTGGATAAGGAAGATAGAAATGTTCCTGTGTATTTCCCCTTTTTAAATTTTTTAATTTGTAGTTTCAGTGTGTGACATGCCTGTTCAACTATGTCCTATGCTTGTAAGGAATGCCTGTAATATGTTTAATAGAAAAAGATTGCAAAAATTGTTTGAATTGCCTAGAAGTATAAGCAGGGTCATTGTGTGTTTTTATAGAGTTGGGAGTTTCCATTAGTGCAAAACAAGCTAATAAGTGGGTTATAGTGTGTCATGTAGCCTCACCTCGAAGAGGTGTGGTCCATATAAAAGAAGAATTTGTGTCAATACAGACATGTAGAAAAGAAGATGGAGAAAGTTCAGGGCAATGAGTTACATCCATTTGCCGTAATTCATTGGGTTGTAATGCTCGAGGATTAAAACTCTCTGCAATGTGTTGAAAATGTAGGGGTCTACACGTAGAGCAATTATTAATGATATCTTTACATGGCAGTATGGAATTTTCCAAATTTGGTGTAAGGAGCCAGCATTTTTGTGCAATAGAGCATGTTGTTCCTTGGGAGTAGCAAAAGAAACAAGTTTATCAGCTTGTTCATTACCACGAGTCATAGGGCGAGGAAGGCAGAAATGTGCTCAAATACGGGTAATATAAATGGGGGAAGTGCAGTCCCTAATAAGAGACTGTAGTTCAAGAAAAAGTTGTTGAATAATAGGTTGATTGGAATTTATAAAAAAGGTTTCTATATTTCTTAATATAAAAAGTCAGAGACTATATTAATAGGGTAAGGATATAGGTGAATAACTTGAATAAGAGCATATAATTCGTTTTGTTGAACAGAATGAAATTTAGTATAAAAGACTTTATATTCTTTGAGAGATCAGAATGAGGCTTTGGCATTTTTAGTTCCATCTATATAAAGTGTTAGGTAAAAGACTACCAGGACACCAAAAGAGTGTCTAACAGGCTTTAATGGAGAAGCGCTCCCGGCGCGGTTCCCGCACCTGAACGGGGCAGGTCGAGGAAGTCCGCGCGCCCCGACCGTGTTAGAAGTTTGTTTATATATGCACGCTGCGAGGGATGGGCAGGTTAATGGATGGGGGATTTGGATAGGTTGCCGGGCCAAGGTGTCGCGGGCTGATAGGTCCTTGTACGTGGCGGAGGTGGGGCGGCTTTAGCTGGCGAACTGTGCAGTCACTGGTCCCCGGGGATCCCGGAGGCTCCCTGTTAGGGGGTAGGGACTTCCCCCGCAGGTGGGGGAGAGGCGGGCGGCTCATCATGGCAACCAGCGAAGTGTGCTGTCATTGCTTCCGGGATCTGGGAGGATCCTTCCGTTAGGGACCATCTCGCCGCGGGAGGGAGAGGAGGGGCGGCCCATCATGGCCCCCGGGCAGACCTTACATAAAGAACATCAGCTTGAGGTATAGGTTGTGATATGACAATGTGAGAGGTAATAAATTTAGTATTTTTGAAGAAATTCCAGAGTTTGTTAGAAGGATAATGAAATGAAATTTCACAATTTATTTTGTATTAAACAGAGTTCTTCTCGTGCCTCTTGTGAAAGTGAACAAGGGCTATTTAAATCGGGATCTCCTTTCAAAGTATTAAATAGTCAGCTGATAATTTGCAGTGCCTAAAGAGGGTCTAATCCAGTTTATATCGCCTAAAAGTTTTTGAAAATCATTCAAGGTTGATAATTTATCAATACGAATCTGTGTTAGTTGGGGAGTAATAGGTTGTCTATTAACAACAGATCGTAAGTAATGATAAGGTGTAGAGGTTTGACTCTTTTCAGGGGCAATAATTAATCCAGAGTCCTTTAAGTACTGTTGAGCTATGTCAAACTTTTGTTGAGTTTCTATAACAGATGGAGCTGAAAACAATATATCATCCATATAATGAATAACAAGAAAGTGAGGAAATTGTTTTCTCCCAGGTTCAAGGGCTTTGGCTACATAATATTGACATATGGTGGGAGAATTCATCATTCCTTGAGGCAATACAGTCCATTGATATCATTTATGAGGCCCAATATAATTAGGCTAAGGAAGAGAAGAAAATCAGTGATGGAATTCCTGGTTGCAATGCACCCATAGGTTTCATAGATGCACTAACTCTTCTAAGGTCTATTAAGAGATGCCAGTTGGAAGATTTCTTTTTTATTACAAAAATGAGAGAATTCCAAGGGGAATATGATTTCTCAATGTTTTAATTTCAATTGTGCATTGATAAATTTTTTTAGTAGCCTCTAATTTCTCTTTTGTAAGGGGCCACTGTTCTGTCCAAATAGGCTCATCATTTTTTCAAGTTATTTTAATAATTGTATTGTTTGTTAAGTGAGCAGTGGCCCCTAGGAAAAATGTGGAATATATATTTGAGTTTGTCATTGCTTAAGTAAATCTCTTTTTATTAAATTAAGGGGTGTATCTATCACATAAGGTTGTAATGTTGCGGACTGGCCTACTGGCCCCTCACATGGATATATTCGGACACTTTGATAAACCTCTTATACTTTGGTTTGAGAAACTCCTGTAATTTGGCAAGAAATTTTCTGTATAGNTGTGAAATATATATTTGAGTTTGTCATTGCTTAAGTAAATCTCTTTTTATTAAATTAAGGGGTGTATCTATCACATAAGGTTGTAATGTTGCGGACTGGCCTACTGGCCCCTCACATGGATATATTCGGACACTTTGATAAACCTCTTGTACTTTGGTTTGAGAAACTCCTGTAATTTGGCAAGAAATTTTCTGTATAGGCCAAGATTTGGGCCATAAATGTTTGGAAATAATAGTAATATCGGATCCAGTTTCAAGAAGACCAGAAAATCTTTTGCCATTAATTTTGATATTTATATTTGGTTGTGCATATTCAGATACTATTGATTTCCATAAGGATTATTTTTTATCTGTACTGCCAAATCCACCTGTCCATATGTCATTAGAGGAGTTAATAGAAATGTAAGGTAAGAGAAGTAGTTGGGCAATTTTGTCCCCCTTTTTGAATTGTCATAGTATCTGAGATGACGTCATAATTTGAAATTTTCCCTTATAAATTGAATCAATTATTTTAGGGTGAATAGTAATTCCTTTATAAGTCAAACTAGATCAGCCAAGTAAAAGGCTGAAGGTTTGTGCGGGTAGGGATCCAAAAAATCCAGTAGGTATTCTAGATGAGACTGCTTGAGGAAAAAGAAGAAAATCATTTAGGGGTGGTAGGTATATCGATGGCAGCATTTCCGGATGTTGAGGCTTTGAGGGAAAAGATGGAGTTTGGTCCCTGGTTTTTGTTGATGGGGACCTGGGGAGTCCCCAGCTTGGAGTTTCTGGAAATAGGCTTCCCTTCAACATCATATTTAGATCGACATTCTCTGGCCCAATGTATCTCTTTATGGCAACGAGGGCAGATTCCTGGAGGTTTTTTAACAGTTTTAATTTTTTGGTGTGTGCATTTTAGGGCAATCTCTTTTTAAATAGGTCTTGTCCCGACATGTAAAACATCCTTCATTTCCCTTTTTAAAAGAAGCAGCCTTTGTTTCAGCTAACGTTTGCACTTTCTGAGTTTCTGATCCTAAACTGTGATAAGACTTTAAATAATTAATAACAGTCCTAGTCTCATGAATTGGAGCGATAGCTCTTTGACATTCCTGATTTGTATTTTCATAAGCAAGCAGTTTTCCTAGCTGCATTTTAGCCTCTTCTCTGATAAAACTATGGGAAACAGCAATGTTCAATCTAGCTAAAAAATCAGCATAGGCTTCATTAGGCCCTTGGAGTATCTTTGTATAGCTGCCTTTAGGCTCCCCTTGAGGAGCAATTTGATCCCAAGCTTTAAGGGCAACTTCTTTCAATTGCTCAATGAGCCCCCAAGATGATAGCTTACAGTGAATGATTCTGCCAGATTAGTGGTCTCTGAAGGAGAGTTAACTCCAGGGCCAAAGACAGGTCTCAGTCACTCAGAGCTTTGTGTGCAAAATTTTCTTTAAAGTGACAGAACAGAGAAAGCTTCTGACATAGACATCAGAAGTGGGTAGAAAGAGTACCTACCTCACTAGTTTAAATGGGACCTTATATACTTCTCAACTAGCTGCTGAGAATAGAAAAAAAAAGAATATCCCAACGTTGTAAGAGTTCCATTAGGCCCTTTCCCAAGACATACATCCTGAGTTAACTTTGGCACAAGATTAGCAAGGGAGAACAAGTGCCAGACAATGTCTCTGGGCCAGATATACTGTTACTGTGTAATCAGAGGTACAAGTCTTGACATACAGGTTCCCAGGCAAGATTTGTTACAATTATAATCATTAACATAGAACCTAAGGAAAGCAGTTTCATGAGTAAGACACTGTGTTGTGTAATCAATCATTAGTTCTGGACCTAAAGAAAGGTCAGTTCTCCAGCAAAATACATTGTTGCACAAGGCTTAAGAAAAGCATGAGTGAGAATGTTTGTTTCCACCTTACAGGGCATTGGATGCCTGCCTAAGCTTTAACTCTTTCATTTCCTTTTTCTTTTAGGAGAATATGGTTGCCAGGGAAAGGGAAGGAGAAATCATTCTGTAACTTCTTCCTGCTGGGAAGAGGCACAGATCCTAAGTTGTTGAGGCAACATATTCTCCCTATCTTCATATTTAGGGTCTCTGATCCAAGGGCCCTGAGTAATAGCTAGAGGAGCCAGTGGAAACTGCAGGAACATGAACAATCACTTGTAACTTAAATGTCCAAGCCACTTAGATACAAAGTTCATTATATAGTTACAGATATAAAAAGCAAACAGCAAGAATAAGATGACAACAATTATTACAGTCAAGATAGTTTCCCACCAAGGAGGGCTTTGCATTTGAGCTTCTATAGCATCAAATTGTCCTGTATTGGTTAAAATTTCAAAATTAATTTGGTTTTGGGGAGTGCCAGCTCGAGCATTAGAATTGGCACATCTCAGGCCACATCCTGAAACCACATTGTCCATTGAAGATATTTTCCTAGTTTAAGAAAAGCCTTTATCAAAAGTCTATGACCAACCTAGACAGCATATTAAAAAGCGGAGACATTAGTTGGCCAACAAAGGTCCATCTAGTCAAAGCTATGGTTTTTCCAGTGGTCATGTATAGATGTGAGAATTGGGCTATAAAGAAAGCTGAGTGCCGAAGAATTGATGCTTTTGAACTGTGGTGTTGGAGAAGACTCTTGAGAGTCCCTTGGACTGCAAGGAGATCCAACCAGTCCAGGCTGAAGGAGATCAGCCCTGGGATTTCTTTGGAGGGAATGATGCTAAAGCTGAAACTCCAGTACTTTGGCCACCTCATGGAAGAGCTGACTCATTGGAAAAGGCTCTGATGCTGGGAGGGATTGGGGGCAGGAGGAGAAGGGGACGACAGAGGATGAGATGGCTGAATGGCATCACTGACTCGATGGACGTTAATCTGAGTGAACTCCGGGAGTTGGTGATGGACAGGGAGGCCTGGCGTGCTGCGATTCATGGGGTCGCAAAGAGTCAGACATGACTGAGTGACTGAACTGAACTGAACAGCCTTCTTTACAGTCCAACTCTCACATCCATATATGACCACTGGAAAAACCAAAGCCTTGACTAGACGGACCTTTGTTGACAAAGTAATATCTCTGCTTTTCAATATGCTCTCTAAGTTGGTCGTAACTTTCCTTCCAAGGAGCAAGTGTCTTTTAATTTCACAGCTGCAATCACCATCTGCGGTGATTTTGGAGCCCAAACAAGTAAAGTCTGACACTGTTTCTACTGTTTCCCCATCTATTTCCCATGAAGTGATGGGACCAGATGCCATGATCTTAGTTTTCTAAATGTTGTGCTTTAAGCCAATTTTTTCACTCTCCTCTTTCACTTTCATCAAGAGGCTTTCTAGTTCCTCTTCACTTTCTGTTATAAGGGTGGTGTCATCTACATATCTGAGGTTATTGATATTTCTCATGGCAATCTTGATTCCAGCTTGTGCTTCTTCCAGCCTAGCGTTTCTCAGGATGTACTCTGCATATAAGTTAAATAAGCAGGATGACAATATACAGCCTTGACATACTCCTTTTCATTTTGGAACCAGTCTGTTGTTCCCTGTCCAGTTCTAACTGTTGCTTCCTGACCTGCATACAGGTTTCTCAAGAGGCAGATCAGGTGGCCTGGTATTCCCATCTCTTTCAGAATTTTCCACAGTTTGTTGTGATCCACACAGTCAAAGGCTTTGGCATAGTCAATTAAGCAAAAATAGATGTTTTTCTAGAACTCTCTTGCTTTTTTGATGATCCAGCAGATGGCAATTTGATCTCTGGTTCTTCTGCCTTTTCTAAAACCAGCTTGAACATTTGGAAGTTCACTGTTCATGTATTGCTGAATTCAGTTCAGTTAAGTTCAGTCACTCAGTCGTGTCCGACTCTTTGCGACCCCATTAATCGCAGCATGCCAGGCCTCCCTGTTCATCACCAACTCCCGTAGTTCACTCAGACTCATGTCCATTGAGTCAGTGATGTCATCCAGCCATCTCATCCTTGGTCGTCCCCTTCTCCTCCTGCCCCCAATCCCTCCCAGCATCAGAGTCTTTTCCAATGAGTCAACTCTTCGCATGAGGTGGCCAAAGTACTGGAGCTTCAGCTTCAGCATCATTCCTTCCAAAGAAATCCCAGGGCTGATCTCCTTCAGAATGGACTGGTTGGATCTCCTTGCAGTCCAAGGGACTCTCAAGAGTCTTCTCCAACACCACACTTCAAAAGCATCAACTCTTCGGCGCTCAGCCTTCTTCACAGTCCAACTCTCACATCCATACATGACCACAGGAAAAACCATAGCCTTGACTAGACGGACCTTAGTCGGCAAAGTAATGTCTCTGCTTTTGAATATACTATCTAGGTTGGTCATAACTTTTCTTCCAAGGAGTAAGCGTCTTCTAATTTCATGGCTGCAGTCACCTAAGTCCAGTTTCAACCCCAGAACATGTTATCACATGGGGTGAGGAATATAGAGGCTGTATCATAAAGTGCAATTCACATATTGCTTATGAATCAGATTTCATTATTTGCTAGCAAAACAGGGCTCTCTGCTTATTTTCCTCAGTGAATTTACACAGAAGGCAAACTCACTCTGCTTTTCCACATCAAGGAAAACAAACGATACTGCAATTGGAAGGAAATTGGTACCAATTAAGACAATTGTGCAGCTGTGAAAGAAGGCATGTTTATGCTTAGAGTACTGCCATTATGGTATGCTTAATAATGGCAAGTCTAACGATGGTACGCTTAATAATGGCAAGTCTAACGATATGATATATAAATTAGGCTTATAATTTCCCACAAAGTTTTAACTTTCATTTACTAAATGGTACTATTTTTATTCTGGCCCACAAATTGGAACAGATTTGTGTAAATTATTTAAAACACATGCTGAAGTGTTCATTGTGTTGTCACATTTTTCCATTTGCATTCTCTGTTCTGTCATTTTTTTTTCCTCAGAGAATTCTGTACATGTTAAAATAGATCACTTGTTGTCAATTATGTATAAGAGAAGACCCAACTGTGAATAGATTGGCATCATCAAGGGTTTTACAGTTTTAGCCTTAAAGGTTTTCTTATATGAGGTAGTATTCAGAGCTAGGTCGACACAAAATAATATCAGTAGCACATCCTGCATTCTCAGATATTTTGTAGATGGATTTGTGGGCAACTTACAGACACACAAGAGAAAGGATTTCAAATAGAGAACATATATGCATATGATTAAATGTTGCTGTTGTTCAGTTGCTAAGTTGTGTTCGACTGTTCGCAACCCTATGGACTGCAGCATACCAGGTTTCCCTGTCCTTCACCATCTCCCAGAGCCTGCTCCAACTGAAGTATTTCTGATTAAATATGCATACATATATATATATAATTAAATGCATATATATGATTAAATGCTCATATTGTATAGAAGCATAGTACAAGCTAGCTTTTTTTTTTTTTAAGAAGCATGATGGCATTAAGATAAAGGAACTGGCTTCTCTGATTGTTAAAATTTTTGTACATGAGAAAGAATTCAGGCTTCAGATAAATTTTAAAAAGTGACCTTATTGGACCTAAGTAAGAAAATTGGAGGGATCATAAAGTATAAGACAGAAAGCACTTTCAAAGTAGAAAATGTTGCAAAGCTTTCTAAAAAGATGGAAAGTAGCTTATAATGTCACCTCTGAGAATTTCATTTTCAATCAGATTACAATTGCACTGAAGGCATTCCTCTCTGCTGAAAGTGAAATAAAAATAAGACTGTGTGCTTTTGGACATAAGAGATTAGTGGCTTTACTCTCCCATTTTTAATAACTGAAAAAAACAAAATATATGAAACATTTTGTGGGCAGTGGAAAACAGGCACTTCAGGACAGTAATCCTTGAGACAGAAAACAAAGGAGGTAAGTTTCAGGAGTACTCCAGAGTTGACTTAAAAAATGCACAACTTGAAAGTTGTGAGTTAAGTTTTATTTGGAGCAAAATGGGAACTGTAACCTAGGAGATAGCAACTCATATAGTTCTGAAAAACTTCTCTAAAGAGATGGGAGGTGGACAGTAAATATGTGATTTTAATGAAGGAAGAGTACATGCAATCACAGCATATATTCCAGAAGGTTTCTACTAGTGTCATGAAACTTTCTTTTAGTTACAAGGAACAGTTGTCACCATGAAAGATATAAAGAGATACAAGAGTTGGACTCATAAAATCAGCTCTTGAAAATATCTAGCTATCTGAAGACCTGTCCTGAGGTTTTCCTCCAAGCACAGAGTGCCTCATTCTGCTCTTCGCCTTGAACTTCTTTCAAGGAGTGTTGAAAATGAGCAGCTGCAGCAGTACTTGTTTTAATCCTTGTAGAGGTATATGGCAAGTGTCAGTAGCAAGTGCCAATTTGTAGTCAACATCAGCTTCCTGCCAGGACAGAGTTTCCAGGCCACGGCTCACAGAAGGAACTCAAACACAGCACAGCTGACTGCTCAACTCAGGAAACAGAGCTTGGAACCCAAATGCCAAGGCAGCTAGAATTTGTAGGGCAGAGAACCAGAGAGAGCTGCTTTATACTTCCATGAAAGGAGTCTGAGATTGTCAAATAAATCAAATATCATTTTTTAAATTGAGTTCTAACCTATAATCTAAAAATTTAATACACTAATGAAAGTGAAACTGAAACAGTCCTGGCATAAGTCCTTTTGAAGGACCTACCATAATCTGATCACAGGCCAATTTACAGGCAGGGAACACAGCCCCACCCACCAACAGAAAATTAGATTAAAGATTTACTGAGCATGCCATCAGGAAGTTTCCACAAGCCTCTTATCCTTATCCCTCAGAGGGCAGACAGAATGAAAACCACAGTAACAGAAAACTAACCAAATTGATCACATAGATCACAGCCTTGTCTAACTCAATGAAACTGTGAGCCATGCTGTGTAGGGCCACCCAATACGGACGGTCATGGTGGAGAGTTCTGACAGCGTGTGGTTGGTCCACTTGAGAAGGGAATGGAAAATCACTTTAGTGTTCTTGCCTTGAGAATCCCATGAAAAAGATGAAAAGGCAAAAATATGTGACACTAAATGATAAACTCTCCAGGTCAGTAGGTGCCCAATATGCTATTGGAGAATAGTGGAGAGATAACTCCAGAATGAAGAGATGAAAGTAACAGTAATTAGTCCTCAGAATATATTTGAAAAGAAATTATACAAAGTGGAAAAAAAACCACACAGATGTGATGTAAGGGTTGATGGAAGTAAAGTCCAATGCTGTAAAGAACAGTATTGCATAGAAACCTGAAATGTAGGTCCATGAATCAAGGTAAATTGGAAGTGGTCAAACAGGAGATGACAAGAGTGAACATTGACATTTTCAGAACCAGTGAACTAAAATGGACCAGAATGGGTGAATTTAATTCAGATGACCATTACATGTACTATTGTGAGCAAGATTCCCTTAAAAGAAATGGAATAGCCCTCATAGTCAACAAAAGAGTTTGAAATGCAGTGAGTGAAGTCGCTCAGTCGTGTTCGACTCTTTGTGACCCCGTGGACTGTAGCCTATCAGGCTCCTCTGTCCATGGGATTTTCCAGGCAAGAGTGCTGGAGTGGATTGCCCTTTCCTTCTCCAGGGGATCTTTCTGATCCAGGAATCGAACCTGGGTTTCCCACATTGCAGGCAGGCACTTTACCATCTGAGCCACCAGGGAAGCCTGAAATGCAGTACTTGGATGCAATCTCAAAAATGACAGAATGATCTCTGTTCATTTCCAAGGCAAACCATTCACTGTTACTGTAATCCAAGTCTATGCCCCAACCTGTAATGCCAAAGAAGCTGAAGTCAAACGGTTCTATGATACCTACAAGGCCTTCTAGAACTAACACCGAAAAAAGATGTCCTTTTCATCATAGGGGACTGGAAAAGTAGGAACACCTGGAGAAACAGGCAAGTTTGGCCTTGGAGTAGAAAATGAAGGGCAAAGGCTAACAGAGTTTTGCCAAGAGAATGCACTGGTCATAGCAAACACCCTCTTCCAAAAACACAAGAGACTACTCTACACATGGACATCACCAGATGGTCAATACTGAAATCAAATTGATTATATTCATTGCAGCTGAAGATGGAAAATTCTACAGAGTCAGCAAAACAAGACTGGAGCATGACTATGGTTCAGATCATGAACTCCTTCTTGCAAAATTGAGACTTAAATTGAAGAAAGTATGGAAACCCACTAGATATTCATGCATGACCTAAATCAAATCCATTACAGTGGAAGTGACAAAGAGTTCAAGGGATTAGATCTGATATATAGAGCGCCTGAAGAATTATGGATGGAGATTCATGAAATTGTACAAGAGGCAGTGATCAAGATCATCCTCAAGAAAAAGAAATGCAAAAAGGCAAAATGGTTGCCTGAGAAGGCCTTTAAAAAGTTGAGAAAAGAGAAGTAAAAGGCAAAGGGGAAAATGAAGGCTATATCCATCTGAATGAAGAACTCCAAAAAATAGCAAGGAGAGATGGAAAGCCTTCCTAAGTGATCAAGGCAAAGAAATAGAGGGAAACAATAGAATGGGAAAGACTAGAGATCTCTTCAAGAAAATTAGAGATGCCAAGGAAACATTTCATGCAAAAATGGGCACAGTAAAGGTCAGAAACTGTATGTACCTAACAGATGCAGAAGATGTTAAGAAGAGGTGGCAAGAATACACAGAAGAACTATACAAAAAGATCTTAATGACCCAGATAACCACGATGGTGTGATCACTCACTTAAACCCAGACATCCTGGAACGTGAAGTCAAGTGGGCCTTAGGAAACATCACTATAATCAAAACTAGTGGAGGTGATGCAATACCAGCTGAGCTATTTTAAATCCTGAAAGATGATGCTGTGAAAGTGCTGCACTCAATATGTCAACAAATTTGTAAACTCAGCAGTGGCCACAGGGCTGGAAAAATTCAGTTTTCATTCCAATCCCAAAGAAAGGCAATGCCAAAGAATGCTCAAACTACACACAATTGTACTCATCTCACATGCTAGCAAAGTAATGCTCAAAATTCTCCAAGCCATGCTTCATCAGTAAATGATCCATGAACTTCCAGATGTTCAAGCTGGATTTATGAAAGGCAGAGGAACCAGAGATCAAATTGCCAACATACATCAGATCATAGAAAAAGCAAGGGAAGTCCAGAAAAACATCTACTTCTTCTTTATTGACTATGCCAAAGCCTTTGACTGTGTGGATCACAAGAAACCGGAAAATTCTTCACGAGATGAGAATACCAGACCACCTGACCTGCCTCCTGAGAAATCTGTTTGAAGGTCAAGAAGCAATAGTTAGAACTGGACATGGAGCAACAGACTGGTTCCAAATTGGGAAAGGAGTATGAGAAGGCTGTAACTGTCCCCTTACTTATTTAACTTATATGCAGAGAACATCATGTGAAATGCCAGGCTGGAGGAAGCACAAGCTGGAATCAAGATGCTGGGAGAAATATCAATAGCTTCAAATATGCAGATGACACCACCTTATGGCAGTAAGTAAATAGGAACTAAAGAGCCTCTTGATGAAGGTGAAAGAAAAGAATGAAAAAGCTGGCTTAAAACTCAACTTTCAAAAAACCAGTATTATGGCATCCCATCCCATCATTTCATGGCAAATAGATAGGGAAACAATGGATGCAGGGACAGACTTTATTTTCTTGGGCTCCAAACTCACTGCATATGGTGCCTGCAGCCATGAAATTAAAAGATGCTTGCTCCTTGGAAGAAAAGCTATGACAAGCCTAGACAGCTTATTAAAAAGCAGAGATGTTACTTTACCAACAAAGCACTGTATAGTCAAAGTTGTGGTTTTTCCAATAGTCATGTATGAAAGTGAAAGTTGGACCATAAAGAAAACAGAGCTGAAGAATTGATGCTTTTGAACTGTGCTGTTTGGAAAGACTCTTGAGAGTCCCATGGAAAGCAAGGAGATCAGCCCATTCAATCCTAAAGGCAATCAATCCTAAATATTCATTGGAAGGACTGATGCTGAAGCTGAAGCTCCAATACCTTGGCCACCTGATGGGAAGAACTGACTCACTGGAAAAGACTATGATGTTGGGAAAGATTGAATGCAGGACGAGAAGGGGATGACAGAGGATGAGATGGTTGGATGGCAATACTGACTTGGTGGGTATGAGTTAGAACAAGTTCTGGGAGTTGGTGATGGAAAGGGAAGCTCGGCATTCTGCAGTCCATGGGGTCTCAAACAGTGGGACATGACTGAGCAATTGAACCAAATTCTAAAATACTCACATCTTTCAAATGCTCTTAAATGGTACAATTTCCAATCTGTAATGTTTATCCTAAAATCCAATTCTGTAATGTTTATCCTAAAATCCGATTCTGTCATAACCTTCAGCTGAACAGGCGTTGTAATTTGTTGAATTCTTCACTCTCTTCTTCAACTCTTCAACTTCAGCAAGAAGCAAGAGTGATCCTAGCTTTTGCTCTCCTGTTCCCTCCCTCTCCTCTCCTGTCACCCACCCCTCTAAATTTTTCTAACTCTTTCTCCATATTTTACAGTACAAAATCCCAACAGCAAGTATCTCTTAAAATTCTCTTTAAGTGGAGGGGAAGATAAGTGGGCTAAGACAGATCTGAGCAGTACTGATAGAGCAGAAGGAGGGCAAGAAACATTTGCAGGTGAACAAATCTTGTCTCTCTCCTACAAAGATAAACTGTTATATATACTTCTTATCCTTTTTTACATTTAAATAAATGACTTCTTCAATGGGAGCAGTTAATAATATTAAGACTGAATACTGTGGTCAAGCAATTAATCACATATCGCCATAGTCTTTCTTGGGATCAAATTGGCGGGAAGGAATTTTGGGACAATTTTCAGGCTTCCCTTGTGGCTCAGCTGGTAAAGAATCTGCCTGCAATGTGGGAGACCTGGATAATATTAAGACTGAATACTGTGGTCAAGCAATTAATCACATATCGCCATAGTCTTTCTTGGGATCAAATTGGCGGGAAGGAATTTTGGGACAATTTTCAGGCTTCCCTTGTGGCTCAGCTGGTAAAGAATCTGCCTGCAATGTGGGAGACCTGGATTTGATCCCTGAGTTTGGAAGATACCCTGGAGAAGAGAAAGGCTACCCACTCCAGTATTCTGGCCTGGAGAATTCCATGGACTGTATAGTCCACGTGGTCGCAAAGAGTCAGACACTACTGAGCAACTTTCACTTCTTGCAAAGCCTAATAATATTGAATCTATTTGAGGGAAACAAATTTACAAGTTGGAGCAAAATCGCAAGGTTATGTTTTTCCTTGAATAACAGGTCATTTATATTAGCCAGATTCCACACATATATACAAATTGCCAGATTTTCCTCACATAGATTTTGTCAGTAAATAGTGAACTTTTAAATAAATCTCATAATCATTTCTATCTGAAAATTTAAAAGGTGATAATGAGCAGACAGAATTATCAATATGATAAAAACTTATGAAAATGTGTTACTCTCTATTGAAAAGATGGGCAATCAAATGAGATAATTGTACATTCATGTACTCCAGCTGCCAAGTCCTGAATAAAATTCCTTGATCACACACCCGTGGCGGATTCATGTTGATGTATGGCAAAACCAATACAACACTGTAATTAGCCTCTAATTAAAATAAATGAACTTATACTAAAAAAAACAAACTTTGTACCTGCAAAAAAAAAACAAATTTTGAAACATAAATTTGAAGCTTAATATTACAACTTATGATAACTTAATCAGAAATCTCTTAAAGAAAAAACTTATTAAAAAAATATGACTATCTTCATATTTAAATTCTTTGATTTAAATGACACCAGCCAAAGAGTCTCATGGGATCAAAATAACCTATAGCAAAAACTTTTTTTCTTCAGAACCTTGATTTTTGTCTTAGCAACAAAGACAATTTTTGTTCCCACTTTTAAGTTTCAGTGAAGTGTGTTACAGCATCTTACTGCAGAAATAGTAAAGAAAATTTATTTACATCTTCTTATTCGGAGAAGGCAATGGCACCCCACTCCAGTACTCTTGCCTGGAAAATCCCATGGACAGAGGAGCCTGGTAGCCTGCGGTCCATGGGGTGGCGAAGAGTCGGAAACGACCGAGCAACTCCCTTTCACTTTTCACTTTCATGCATTGGAGAAGGAAATGGCAACCCACTCCAGTGTTCTTCCCCGGAGAATCCCAGGGACGGGGGAGCCTGGTGGGCTGCCATCTACGGGGTCACACAGAGTCGGGCACGACTGAAGTGACTTAGCAGAAGCAGCAGCAGCAGGCACAATTAGTATCAGGAAAGAAATAGTACTTATCAAATGGAGGAGGCAAATGAAGTGAAGTCGCTCAGTCGTGTCCTACTCTGCGACCCCATGGACTGTAGTCTACCAGGCTCCTCTGTCCATGGGATTTCCCAGGCAATAGTCCTAGAGTGGATTGCCATTTCCTTCTGCAGAGGATCTTCCCAACCCAGGGCTCGAACCCGGGTATCCTGCACTGTAGACAGATGCTTTACCATCTGAGCCACCAGGGAAGCAGGTGCACATAAATGGAGATGATCTGCTCACCTATAGCAGTGAGCAATGTATGTCTTAGGCCTTATGCAAAGATTCTTATGTGTGCTGGGAAAAGTCACGAGACATTTAGGGGGAGAGGAAATCAACTGGAGCTAAGTAGAGACAGGAGAAAAGAGATGCCAGCATGACCAGGATTCACTATGTAAGAACTGTTATCAGAATTCTCTGGTAATATTCCCAAATGAAAAGAAGAAAAAGGAAGGTGCGGCCCCGTGTTGTAGCCCCTCTGCCATAGACCCAGTGCCATTTTTATAGTACAATAAATTCCTCATTATTTTCATATCACATAATTATATTCCAATACTGAAGAATCCTTATATGCCTGGGATAAAACAAATTTGATCATGGTGTATGATCTTTTCAATGTTTTGTTGGCTTTTGTTTGCTAGAATTTTGTTGAGAATTTTTTTCATTTATGTTCATCATGATATTGGCCTGTAACTTTCTTTCTTTCCTTTTTTTGTGATACCTTTATCTGGTTTTGGTATCAAGGTGATAATAGCCTGGTAGAATGAGTTTCGAAGTCTTCCTTCCTCTGCAATTTTTGGGAAAAGTTTCAGAAGGATATACATTAATTCTTCTCTATATATTTGATAGAATTCACCTTTGAGATCATCTGGCCCTGGGCTTTTGTTTTTTGAGATTATTTTTATTACAGTTTTGATTTCAGTTCTTATTAATGACTTGTTCATAGTTGCTATTTCTTCCTCTCTCAGTCTTGGAAGGTTGAACTTTACTAAGAATCTGTCCATTTGTTCCAGGTTTTCCATTTTATTGGCATATAGTTCATATAACTGCTCGTAATAGTCTCTTATGATCCTTTGTATTTCTGCATTGTCTGTTGTAACCACTCCTTTTTTCATTCCTAATTTTGTTGATTTGATTCTTCTCCCTTTTTTCTTGATGAGTCTGGCTAATGGTTTGTCAGTTTTGTTCATCTTCTCAAAGGACCACCTTTCAATTTAATTATTCAATATTGTTTTCTTCATTTCTTTTTTTCATTTATTTATTCTCTGATCTTTATGACTTCTTTCCTTCTTACTAACTTTAGGGGTTTTTGTTCTTTTTCCAGTTGTTTTAGGTGTAAAGTTAGGCTGTCTATTTGATGCTTTTTTGGTTTCATGAGGTAGGATTGTATTGCTATAAATTTCTCTCTTAAAACAGATTTACTGCATCCCATATGTTTCGGGTCATCATGGTTTCATTTTTTTCCTAGGAATTTTTTTATTTTCCTTTTTATTTCTTCAGTAACCTGCTTATTATTTCGAACTATATTGTTTAATCACCGTGTGTTTTTGTTTTTTACAGTTTTTCTTTTCCTGTAATTGATACCTAGTCTCATAGTTGTGGTCAGAAAACATGCTTGATATGATTTCAATTTTCTTAAATTACTGAGGCTTTATTTGTGACCCAAGATGTGGTCTCTCTTGGAGAATGTTCCATGTGCACTAACCGTGTGTTTTTGTTTTTTACAGTTTTTCTTTTCCTGTAATTGATACCTAGTCTCATAGTTGTGGTCAGAAAACATGCTTGATATGATTTCAATTTTCTTAAATTACTGAGGCTTTATTTGTGACCCAAGATGTGGTCTCTCTTGGAGAATGTTCCATGTGCACTTTAAAAGAAAGAGTATTCTTCTGCATTTGGATTAAATGTCCTGATGATATCAGTTAGGTTCATCTGTTCTATTGTGTCATTTAAAGCTTGTGTTTCCTTATTAATCTTCTGTTTTGATGATCTGTCCATTGGTATAAATGCGGCATTAAAGTCCCCTACTATTATTGTGTTACTGTCTATTTCTCTTTTTATGTTTGTTTGTGTTTGCCTTATGTATTGAGATGCTCCTATATTGGGTGCATAAATATTTACATTTGTTATGTCTTCATCCCAGAAGTCTCCAAACTTATCTTTTTAAAATTCTTTTTTTTGCCGTTGTTGTTT
>SJYT01053127.1:745-36662 GCA_006410635.1 Cephalophus harveyi
GGGGGAGCCTGGTGGGCTGCTGTCTCTGGGGTCGCACAGAGTCAGACACGACTGAAGTGACTTAGCAGCAGCAGCAGCAAAAATTAATACATACAATGTGAACTGAAAAGATTTAGAGTATCTTACAAAGAATTTTTATACAGAATACATAAAGAATTCCTACAAATTAACTATAAAAGCACAAATAGAAATATGTGTGATAGAGCTGAATAGATACTTCACAGAAGTAGTACGTTTTAAAAATGTTCAGTGTCTTTAGTTAGAGGCTTCCCTGATGACTCAGCTGGTAAAGAATCTACCTACAGAGGAGACATAGGAGATGCAGGTTCTATCCCTAGGTCAGGAAAATCCCCTCAATGAAATGGCAACCCACTCCAGTATTCTTGCCTGGAAAATCCCATGGACAGAGGAATCTGGCGGGTTACAGTCCAAAAGGTCTCAGGGTTGGATATGACTGAGTGCCAAAGCACACACGTCAGGCTATAAAAACTAAAAGAAAATCGAGATACTACTAAACGTGCCTTGGAATGGCTAAAACAGACTGAAAACATCAAATTTTGGTGGCAATGTGGAGTGGTAGACCCTCTCATACAATGGTGATAGCAGTGTAAGTGGTAAAACTGCTTAGGAAAACTGGCAGTTTCTTAAAAAGTTAAACATACATCTCCCCTGTGACCTGGGAATGAGTAGTACTCAGAGGTATTCACCTTGACTTGTAGAAAAATGTTTATAGCAGCCATATTTATAATAGCCTTATACTAGGATCATCCCAAATGTCTAACAATATAAAAATTGATAGGCAAGTTGTAGTATATCCATAGAATTGAATGTTGCTTAGTAATAAAAGGAAAAGCTATTGATACACTGAACAATGTGCATACACATCAACATTATATTGTACAGAAGAAGCTATGTACAGAAGAGCACATACTATAGACTTTCATATATATGAAAACCAAACAGAGACCAAAGTAATCTATGGTGGTAGAGATCCCATGTTAAGATGTAGGAGGAGGGAGAGAAGTGACTGGAAAGGAGTATAGGGGAAGCTTTGTTCTGGTGGTTGCTTGGCTGTATTTAATTGTCACTGCTCATCAAACTGAACATGTAAAGTTCATGCATTTTATTGACTGTTAATTACATCTCAATAAAGTGAAAACCTGCCAAGAAAAGTATCAGATCGTTGGTTTAAAAAAAAAAAATCACAAGACAGTCATTGATTTTCATCTCTGAATGGTGAAAAGTTTTCCAAGAATAACATATAAAGATCACAAAAATGTTTTGTTTTGTTTGTTGGAATAGAGTCAACCCTTAGTACAAATTCTTTTGTTCTGAAATATCTCACTACCTAAGTGCAACCTTCTGTAGTTGTGTCTCTAATCTCCAGTGTATTATAACATTCAGTGCAGACTCTTCATGTATCTGAATTATTAGCATTTCTGCTCTCTTTTTTGTAAATAAAACAAATATTGCAGCAACTTAATGTTTTATGCATCTTATAAAACCATGACATGTTGCATTGCAAGGACTTATTATTTGGTAACCTTATTTTGCTAAATATGTGGTAATGACATGTGTGTCTTTGTGTGTGTATGTGTGTATATATGTGTTGTGGGGCAGGAGTTAGGTCGTAGAAACTGAGAGCATATTGGACTTCAGTGAGGTTGGATGAAGGATGTTTTCATCTCTGAATAAGGAAAAGTCTAATGGAAGGAATTTCCCTACTTAATGGAACACAGTAAATTCTGAATCTATAGATGTTCCATAATGGATTGATAAATAATTTTATGTACTTTTCTAACTGAGAAACACAGTTTCTTACTGCAGTTTTAAAGTACTCTCAGATCTACTCTCAAAACATGTCATCCTTCATTTCAACCTGTTTTAAGAGCATATAATTGTTCAAGTGCTTTGGAATAATTTTTGTTACTATCTTATAATTATGTGGAGTGCTGACGTCAGGACTCACAGCTATGGAGGCACTTCGATAAGACTTTTTATGTAACTGTCACTCCAATTCAACCTTGAGCCTGATGAAAAAAAATATTCTCTTTCCTAGTTTAGCTAAAAAGTACCTAAATATATAATTTGTGGTTCTGTGCTCATTTAAATCAGATCACTTTGAAATTCAAGTTACATATAGATCTTAGCAAGTGTTTTCACACTAGAACTTTAGAGGAAAAGGCATAATGAGTTCTGATGCACTGTTGGATTGAGTTCCTACAGTGACTTAGGATGTATCCATTAGGTATTGTGGAGTCATGTATATTCTGAGGGAGAATTTTTTGTCTGGGAGAGTGTTCTGCCTTGGCATCATGTTATATTGGAAAACAACAGATTTTTTTTCTCTATTACTTTTTTGTTCATTACACCCAGAGTGGGTCTCTTTTCTTGTTTGAGTCCCTGATGCCCAGTGATAGGTGAGTTAGGAAGGATATGAACATAAGAAAATTCTTCCCTAATTTATCTAACTAAAACTGAGTGGCCTTCCATATACCTGAATAGTATAAAAATGATGTGTGTGTAATATATATATTTTAATATATTTGCTGCTGCTGCTGCTGCTAAGTCGCTTCAGTCGTGTCCCGACTCAGCGACCCCATAGACGGCAGCCCACGAGGGTCCCCCATCCCTGGGATTCTCCAGGCAAGAACACTGGAGTGGGTTGCCATTTCCTTCTCCAATGCATGAAAGTGAAAATGAAAGTGAAGTCACTCAGTCGTATCCGACTCTTAGCGACCCCATGGACTGCAGCCCACCAGGCTCCTCCGTCCACGGGATTTTCCAGGCAAGAGTACTGGACTGGGACACATCTAATTTATATGTATGTGTATACATACAAATATGTACACATATATATATATAGATAGTTAATCGATCAGGTAAGAATTATCTTTCAGCCTCATTGACCAGTTCGTAGAATGCTTTTTGGAGAGCAAATTAGCAGGCTCAATAAAATTGGAAATGTGCATAATCTTTGACCAAGTAACTTTACCTCTAAAAATCCATCTTGTAGAGATTTCTGTACATTCTTAAAGACATTATCAATACAAGATTTTTTTTGACACCAGACATTTGAAAGCAACTTATATATTCATCAATAAACTATGCCACATTCCTTCTGTCAAATATTGTGTAGTTAGAAAAATAATGGTATAGATTTCTAAGTTGGAAAGAAATATCTTCAAAACATTGATAAAAGGAAAATGTAATTCACTGAGTGTTGTGTATAGCATGATTCCATTTATGATAAAAAATATTGTGTAACTACCCTTTATGTATGCACAAAATATTCTGAAAGGAATTTTAAACTTATTTGTTGGGGAAGAGAGAAATTAGGCAAGGTGTACTCAAGGAGAATAATTCTTTCTCTTCTGTATTGAATTTTAACAATGTATATATGTATTAGTTGTTTAAACAGGAAAAAATGAATCACTTGCAAGGTTTCTATCAAAGAAGTAGTGAATTCCCAAAATAGAACATGGTTAACAATAATGAATATTACACGATAAAGTAGGAGATATTGATTGAAAAGATTCTTATTTAAACTTGTAAATTGAAAAGGTATTTTAAAACATCTTAAAGTTTCATTGAAATGCTATTTTTTGTAAATAGTTGAAAAAGTTGGTATTTGACTATTTCCTTTTCAGAGTGTGAAGTATCTATACTACCTGTATTTCATAAGTGAGTGTTTATGAAGCATTCTGTAGTGGGTTCAACAATGAAACTCCGAAAGTTACATCCAAGTGTCCATCTAGAACCTACGAATGTGATTTTGTTTGGAAGTAATTATAGAGAATCTTTGGACATGTAACTAAAGAATCTTGGGATAAGATTATCTTGGATTGTCTACTGCTACTGCTGCTAAGTTGCTTCGGTCGTGTCCGACTCAGTGCGATTCCATAGATGGCAGCCCACCAAGGCTCCCCCGTCCCTGGGATTCTCCAGGCAAGAACACTGGAGTGGGTTGCCATTTCCTTCTCCAGTGCATAAAAGTGAAAAGTGAAAGTGAAGTCGCTCAGTCGTGTCTGACTCCTAGCGACTCCATGGACTGCAGCCCACCAGGCTCCTCTGTCCATGGGATTTGCCAGGCAAAAGTACTGGAGTGGGTTGCCATTGCCTGGATTGTCTAGGTGGGCCCTAAATCCAATGACAAGTATCCTTATAGAAGGCAGAGGCAGATGTTATAGACAGAAGAGAAGACACATGGAGGAGAGGGCCATGTGAATATGCAGGCAGAGACTGGAGTGATGTGTGCTAAGCTGTATCAGTCATGTCTGACTTTTTGTG
Organism: Cephalophus harveyi; assembly: GCA_006410635.1. NCBI lineage: Eukaryota > Metazoa > Chordata > Mammalia > Artiodactyla > Bovidae > Cephalophus > Cephalophus harveyi. The sequence goes on from SJYT01053127.1 coordinate 5,036, forward strand.
ACCCTGTGAACTGTAGCCCACCAGGCTCCTCTGCCCATGGAATTTCCCAGGCAAGAATGCTGGAGTGGGTAGTTGTTTCCTTCTCCAAGGGATCTTCCTTACCCAGGGATCAAACCCAGGCCTGCTGCATTGCAGGCGGATTCTTTACTATCTGAGCCACCAGGGAAGTCCTAGAGTGATGTAGCTACTAGCTATATAATGCCTGAAGCTGGAAGAAGCAAGGAATGATTGCCCCTAGAGCCGTCACCAGACCGCATTACCTGCCTCCTGAGAAACCTGTATGCAGGACAAGAAGTAACATGTAGAACTGGACATGGAACAACTGACTGGTTCAAAATTGAGAAGGGAGTATGTCAAGGCTGTCTATTGTCACCCTGCTTATTTAACTTATATGCAGAGTACATCATACTAAACGGATGACTCACAAGCTGGAATCAAGATTGCCAGGAGAATATCAACAATCTCAGATATGCAGATGATACCACTTTAATGGCAGAAAGTGAAGAGGAACTAAAGAACCTCTTGATGAAGGTGAAAGAGAATTTTTAATTAGCTTAAAACTCAGCATTCAAAAAATGAAGATCATGGCATCTGATCCCATCACTTTGTGGCAAATAGATGGGGAATATGTGGGAACAGTGTCAGACTTCATTTTCTTGGGCTCCAAAATCAATGCAGACAGTGACTGCAGCCATAAAATTAAAAGACGCTTGCTCTTTGGAAGAAAAGTTATGACAAACCTATGAAGTGTCTTAAAAAGCAGATATCAATTTGCCAGCAAAGTTCCATATATTTAAAGCTATGGTTTTTCCAGTAGTCATGTATGGATGTGAGAGTTGGACCATAAAGAAGGCTGAGCACCAAAGAATAGATGCTTTCATACTGGTGCTGGAGAAGACTCTTGAGAGTCCCTTGCACAGCAAGGGGATCAAACCAGTCAATCCCAAAGAAAATCAAGCCTGAATATTTATTGGAAGGACTGATGCTGAAGCTGAAATTCCAGTACTTTGGTCACGTGATGCAAAGAGCTTATTCACTGGAAAAGACCCTGATGCTGGAAAAGAAGGAGGGCAAAAGGAGATGGGGCCACAGAAGATGAGATGGTTGGATGGCATCACTGACTCAATGCACATAAGTTTGAGCAAACTCAGGGAGATAGTGAGGACAGGTAAACCTGGCATGCTGCAGTTCATGGGGTCACAAAGAGTCGGACACAACTTAGTGACTGAACAGCAAGAGCCTTCGCAGGGAGTGTGGCCCTGAAGACACCTTGAGTTTTGGCCTGCAAAGCTGTAAAATAATAAATTTCTGTTATTTTAGCTAGTAACTCATTACAACAGCCACAGGACACTAATATACCATACATCTCCAAACTAAAAACACGCAAAAGAGATGTGATGATTTTAAAACTTAGATTATTTCAAGTTTCCTCTTAAAAAAAAAACCAATGCATTATGATTACCAGAGAAGTGAACATTATTCCATGTGTTTCCTCAGACTACAGAATATTGGAAGATTCCTTAGGGATCTTCTGGCCTGGTGGCTATGCACAGAAGAATCTATGGCTGTCAGGAAGGAGTCATGGGTATTGGACTGGGTTAGGGCTGAAGTGTGTAGTGAGTGATAAGTAAGTGTCTAGTCTACCCAAAGACTCTGCAAGTCAAATGATTAAAAACCCTGTGAAGGATTAAGAAATAGTACTGTCTGGCTCCTGTGTGCCAATTAAAAATCGGGGGTGGGGCATCTACTACTGAAAGGAAGAAGAGGAAAACTGGAAGACTATTCCTGCCACAACCTAATGAACAACTGAGCTGGGATAATAATTCCTGGTTCCTCCCTCCTACTCTAGGGCTAGTCCACCTCCTGTTCTTTTTATCTCTGCAAAGCAGAATGGAAGGGAATGAAGACACATTGACCAACATGTGTCAGACACCATGCCAGGTTCTTTCAGATACGTAATCTCATTTAATTCTCACAACAGCCCACTGAGGTTGGTTGCCTAAGATCCCTCAACTGAGTAACCCAGGTCCCTCTGGCTGTGGTAACTCATACTGTTTCCAAGGCATAACACTGCTTCCAAAAGAGGGCACAACCAGCTGTGAGGCTTTGGGGGAAATACAGATATATTCTCTTTCCAAAGATATAGTTATTTTTAATAATATTAATTTTTAATGTTTGAAATAGGAAAGTGTAATAGTTTTGCTGTGATATAGTTAGCATCACTATTTTTTTCTGTAACAGATCATGTAGGTTTTCTCTTATCTTTTTGGCTTTATGAGAATTTCCTTTCCCTTAATAAATCTAGGACAGCAAACTTACTGCTTAATTTTTTCCTTGATTGTTCTCCAACTGCTGACATCATCATATTACTTTTGGAATGTGATCTGATTTTCTCCATACTTGCTAAATGAAGCAATTATCTTGTGTATATGCTGTTTTATTTAAACAGTTGTACCTTTAACAGTTGTGTCTTATGGATTTTATACATGCTTAAAGAGCTAAAGCTTGGCTTTCCTAGGAGACAGTGTTTTGTTTTTGTTGTTGACACGTGGGGAAAATATACTTTTAAATATTCTATTTTGAGAAGGAGTCTTTTGCCTGTAGTCATCCTGCCAAATGAAGTAGGAATTTTCTAGTTATTGTCCTCATTTAGTTAACCAATAAATATTTATTCATGGCCTATTATGTGCTCAGCATGTTACTTGTAGACTATTTTAGATGTTTTAAAGGAAAGAATTATAAAATATGATTGCAGTCTTTATACACTTGCACAAGTTAGCTGTGAAAATAAGGCTAACAAAGAATCAGAGATATGGATGTCTAACTGAGCATTAGGAAGTCAAAAATCAAGCTGCCCAGGATGAGCTAAGATAGTTAGAGAATATTTCATGGGGATTGTGGAATTTGAGCTAGACATTCAAAAATGAGTATGATGAATTGGTAGGAAATGAATGTTTTTTTTTTTTTATTTACTTTTGTGGAAAAAAATAGAATTAAAAAGGTAAATGTGGAGATTTATATATTTGGAACATAGTGAATGAATGGTTAATCACCAAAGTGAAATAAGGAAAATAAGAAATAAGAGGAATAAGAAATTAGGTATGGTAGCCAAATGGGAAGATAATATTAATATATGCATTAACAGCTAGACTAAGGAATTAAGATTTGAAAGCAGTAGATGATAATCTTCTTATGCCGGAAAATGAAAATAAAAGGAATTTATAAAGTAGATTTAGCATCAAAACATATGACAAATGGATTATAGTGGAAGCAAGGTCAATGTCATGGGCTTCCCTGGTGGCTATGACAGTAAGGAATCTGCCTGCAATGCAGGAGACCTGGGTTCAATCCCTGCGTTGGGAAGATCCCCTGGAGGATCTTTAGTATTCCTGCCACTCCACTCCACTCCAGTATTCTTGCCTGGAGAATCCCCATGGACAGAGGGGCCTGACAGGCTACAGTCCATGGGGTTGTAAAGAGTCTGACATGACTGAGCAACAAAGCACACAAGGTCAGTGTTAGGGCTTCCCCGGCGGCTCAGTGGTAAAGAATCCACTTGCAATGCAGGAGATGTGAGTGTGGTCCCTGGGTTGGGAAGGTCCCCTGGAGAAGGAAATGGCAACCCACCCCAGTATTCTTGCCTGGAAAATCCCATGGGCAGAGTAGCCTGGTGGATACAGTTCACGAGGCTGCAAAGAGTTGGATACAACTGAGTGACTGAACACCCAGGTACCGAGTCTGTGCTGGACAAGTTTAGCAGCTAAAATACTGCTGCTCTGCTAATCTGGTGGTAGAACAAGGAGGATTTGGACTAAAGCGGTGATAGTGAGATGATGGGAGAAACCAAATTGTTTCAGGAAGCACTGAAGGAAGAAAAAATGGGCCTGTCTACAGAGAATGGAGTTGCCTGGAGGCAGGTGTAAAGGACCTCTGATTGACTAGGGAAGGAAATGTAGCCCTGATAATAGATGGCATAGCTAAAGTAGTAAGTGGGTAATCAGCTCAGCCTTACTATAGTAAGAAAATCAGAGGGATAAACTTAATACTCAAAAAGTTGGCTTAAAGCTCAACATTCAAAAAACGAAGATCATGGCATCTGGTCCCATCACTTCATGGGAACTAGATGGGGAAACAGTGGAAACAGTGTCAGACTTTATTTTTCGGGGCTCCAAAATCACTGCAGATGGTGACTGCAGCCATGAAATTAGAAGACGCTTACTCCTTGGAAGAAAAGTTATGTCCAACCTAGATAGTATTTTCAAAAGCAGAGACATTACTTTGCCGACTAAGGTCCGTTTAGTCAAGGCTATGGTTTTTCCTGTGGTCATGTATGGGTTTGAGAATTGGACTGTGAAGATGGCTGAGCACCGAAAAATTGATGCTTTTGAACTGTGCTATTGGAGAAGACTCTTGAGAGTCCCTTGGACTGCAAGGAGATCCAGCCAGTCCATTCTGAAGGAGATCAACCCTGGGATTTCTTTGGAAGGAATGATGCTAAAGCTGAAACTCCAGTACTTTGGCTACCTCATGCGAAGAGGTGACTCATTGGAAAAGACTCTGATGCTGGGTGGGTTTGGGGACAGGAGGAGAAGGGATGACCGAGGATGAGATGGCTGGATGGCATCACTGACTCGATGGACATGAGTCTGAGTGAACTCCAGGAGATGGTGATGGACAGGGAGGCCTGGCGTGCTGCGATTCGTGGGGTCGCAAAGAGTCGGACACGACTGAGCGACTGAACTGAACCGAAAGTACCAAAGATGCCAAAGGATGAGAGAATTTCAGGAGTGGGTGGTTTGTAACATCAAACATTACAAGATATTGAAGAATATGTCTCAGGAAAAGTCTAAGGCCATCAGTTAAGCACAAAGATATCATTGATAATCTCTAAGGAAATAGTTTCTGTGGAGTGGTGTGCACTGAAGTAGATTGTAAAGGGAGCAAGAAAGAATTAGAATCATTAAAAATGAAAGAGGAGGACTTCCCTGGCATCCAGTGGTTAAGACTGCACTTCCGCTGCAGAGGGCACGGGTTCGATCACTGATTGGGAAGTAAGATCCTGCAAGTCTCAAGGAGCAGCCAAAAAAAATTATTTTAGTTAAAAAAGTATTAAAAATGGGAGAGGAAAGATCAAATATTTGAGTAGCCTGGCAGCAGAACCAGAGTGGGGCATTGGTTACCAAGGAAATATATATAGGCAGGAATAACAGAAGGGTGTTATGATAGCTGGCACCCAAGATGATACCCAGTGATCTTCACTTCCTGCTATTCGTGCCTTTGTGTAGTTCCCTCTTGCATGAAATGATGCCTATTTGAAGAGCCAATGGTATATTGCAAAAATAATGGCGTGTGACTTCTGAGGTTGGATCATAAAAGGTGTGGTTCTGCTATATTCTCTCATAGATTACTCATGCTGGGGGAATCCAGCAACCATGTGCTGATGATGCTGATGCAGCTTGTGGTGAGAAACCTGAGGACTCCTCCCAACAACCGGCACAAGGTTAGTGAGCTTTCTTAGAAACAGATCTTCCAGGTCCAATCAAGCCTTCAGATGTCTTCAGACATGGCTGACATCCTGACTGCAACCTCGTAAGGGACCTGAAGTCAAAACCACCCAGGTAAGCCACAGCTGAGTTCTTGTCCCTTAGAAATTATGAGATGGTACATGTTTATTGTTCTAAGCCACTATAGTTTGGAATGATTTGTTTTGTGGTATTAGACAACAAATATAAATTTCTTTGGATACTTTCTTTTGTGTGTTTATTTTGTTTTGTTTTTGTTTTGTGGAAACTCGAAAATGTTTTAAGGTCCTTCAGCATATTGGAGTGATTCATGATGAGAATATCAGGAAGAGAACTGCAAGGCCAAGTTCTGAGTGGCTAAAAAATTCAGGGGGACTAAAAGATGGGGAGATGATTTTCAAAAAAGCTAAAGTGGCATATTATCTGAAAGTAATGGGAAGTTTAAAATAGATGTAAATTCCATTCCATCCTGAGTTGAGGACAAGAGTGCCTGAAATAATTCACAGAAGATTAGTTCAATTTATTAAGTTGTCTATGCGTACATAATGCTGTGCACTTATGTTTTTACCTAAATAGGCTAGTAGATAATCTACTTACCCATAATAAGACATTTTCTACGATGGTGTGCTTTTAAGGTAAATGGTGAAAATGTTAATCATTCCTCATAAAGGTTAGCAATTTGCTAAGTGATCTACTAAGTGCATATGTAACACTTTATAATCAAACAAGTAGTTTTACTTTTGGTTATCTCCATATTTTTTCTACAGAGGTTGCTTATAGTTTTTTTAACCCATTAACTTGGCATCAGGGAACTACGTGCTTTGAACTCTGTAGGTTTTCTGCCATCTAAAGGTCAAAAGGACTTTTGAACTTGGATCTGTGCTCTAAAAGGTTTACTTGGCTGTTAGTCTAAATAGAAGGGGTTGAAGAGCAAGTACAGATGAGATTACATACATGTGGTTTGTGAATTGATTTTGGCCTTGAACAAATTGTCAGATTCTGCTCTATGTTCTTTAATATGTATCTTTAGGATGGGAAAATTCATTTGTCAATTTTTTTTAACATGATCTATTTGTAGAGTACTGTATGAACACTTCAAAAGTGAAAAGAATCAATCAAAACAGAATCTTTCCCCAAGTAGTTTATAGTCAAATATGGTTGTTATTGGAAGGGATGGTATGAGTGTCAGGGAAAAGATAGAGTAAGAGTGCACGTGTGCCCTGAGTGTCTCATGTGATGGCTACATATGTGGTCCTTAAACAGGAGTGCTCTTTAGGATGGGGAAGAAATATGGGAGTGAGTCATCATTCTAATATGTGTTCATAGGCAGCATTTTATCATGTGAAATATTGTTACTGATGATCCCATGGCCTCAATAGTCCCCTCAGCTTGATTAAACTTTAGACATATTGCTTCCTTATTACTGGTCCTAATCTACCTTTTCTTCAAGCATTTAATTTAGAAAAATGGAAATCTTATAGTCTTTCTCTGCCTCCTTTGAAGTGTATATAAATCTCTTTCTAGCCTTTTGCCATATTTATAAACTAGGAAATGTCTTAAAGACCAGGGTACCGTCTCTTTGAGATATAGGCAACAAAAGATCACCTCTGTCTCGCAGTAGGAGAGGTAGGAGCCTAACTTTGATGGGTACCAATGAATAAACCCAGAGGGCCTAATCACAGCAACTGGAAATCTTGCTCCACACATTTCTTTGGTCAATTTACCCCTGAATATCCTCCAGCACTTTCCCACTAGTTCACCCCATTACTTAAAAACCCTCCTGCCTTTTGTCTCAGCATAATGAGCCTTTCTCTCCTATTGCAATAGCATCAATAGTCTTTCCCTGCTTAGCTTGGGTACAGGTTTTGCTTCGGCACTGGAAATAAATCTTCACATCCTCTGGCCTTGCATACTAATCTTAGTAAAAATGACATTTAGAAGAAATCTCTATCTAACTTCTTTGATGTGATGAGAGACACAAATAGATGCTCAATTAAGTACTGAGATGTAGATTGGTGTAAGGATTTCCAGGGAATCTGGAAATTGAATATTGGATGTTATTTCACATTAATAATGTAATTTGGTTGGGGAAAAAAAAATCAAACTTCATAAAAAGGTATACAATGAAGAATGAATGTGTCCCCTATGCCTCTTCTCTAGTCCACTTCTCAGGTATAGCACTTTCAACTGTTTTTAACTTTGTTATTATTGTAATGTAAATAATACATTTCTATCAATATTCTTTCCTTTATCAACTCTTGGTATTTTATGGTGTTCTATAAAATGTGAAATTAGTGTATTTCACTACCTTCTTCTCCTTCACTTGTTTCACTCTTGGTTTTCTTATATGTATCTTTTTAGAGAAACTCTTGTATAGTTATTCTAGTGGTTACTTTTTTCATATAAAATAATTTTTAGACCTATTTCTTGATCTGACAAATAACAATTACTGGTTCTCAAACTTTAGCATGCATCAAAATCACCTGGAGGGCTTGCTAGAACTCTGGTTGCTGGACCCCACCCCTAGAATGTGATGTAGCAAGTGTTGTGACTTTGTTAAATTAACATTTGTTAAGTAGAACCCGGGGCTTAAATGTTGGGCTATTGGATGGTGAGCCAAGATTCAATAAGAGACTAGAAGGGAATTGAAATAGAGAAGTTTATTACTCACAAGTCCTGAAGGAAGTACATGGGCTGCCTCACAGGACCACAGGGGGAGGTCAAGGCAGGTGCAGGCGGAGAGAGCCCGGCAGGACCTGGGAACATGCCTTCTTTGGATTTGGTGGGTGGAATGCTTGGAGATTCTTGGGCTAAGGCCAGAGTGGTCAGTTCAAACCAGAAGAGCAGAAAAGCTTGAAAGGGTTCTTATGTAAGGAGTGCCTAAGAGGAATACCCTGGGAGGCTGAGGAGGAAACCAATCACAAGTGCAGTGGGGTTCCTGTCAGTTCAAGGCTGCTTGGCCTCACAAAAGGAATGCTGAGCAGCAATACCGCAGAGTAGTTCAGCTAAACCTTCAACAACAGGTGTGGGGTGAGGCCTAAGAAGTGATTTTCTAACACTGCTTTAGATAGTGTTTATTGAGTCACTGTAGGATGAAGACATCATCCTACACTTCTCTTTACTTTTGGTTCCTTTTTGACCTCAACTTCTGTCAGCTCTACCATCACTTCCACATTGTCAATAGTGAAAGTGAGTGAAAGTGAAAGTTGCTCTGCTGCTAAGCCGCCTCAGTCGTGTCCGACTCTGTGTGACCCCACAGACGGCAGCCCATTGGACTCTGCCATCCCTGGGATTCTCCAGGCAAGAACACTGGAGTGGGTTGCCATTTCCTTCTCCAATGCATGAAAGTGAAAAGTGAAAGTGAAGTCGCTCAGTCGTGTCTGACTCAGCGACCCCATGGACTGTAGCCTACCAGGCTCCTCCGTCCATGGGAGTTTCCAGGCAAGAGTACTGGAGTGGGATGCCATTGCCTTCTCCGAAAGTTGCTCAGTAGTGTCCAACTCTTTGTGACCCCATGGACTATACAGTCCATGGAATTCTCCGGGCCAGAATACTAGAGTGGGCAGCCTTTCCCTTCTCCAGGGGATCTTCCCAACCCAGGGATCAATTTTACATTGTCAATATGTGTGAAGTTAATTATTTCTAATTATTCTAATTTTGTGTTCTGTTTTTGATGTATAATTACTTCAAAAATTTGAGAACCAATCAATAGGATCTATAATATAGTAATAAAAATAGTGATCTTTCTTCCATGAAGAAGAAGATATTAATATAAGCCTATGTATACAGAACCAAATCTATGAATGTATTTCTGAGTCTGTATTTCACTATCATCTTCACCTTCAAGTTTGGTCTGGCTTTGAATCTTGAGTAACTTTTCCTTCTCTGCTTACTAGGCATGTTCCAGGTAGCACATCAGGTCTGGGGCCTTTGTGATGCAGACACTAGAGGAAAGGAGAAGGGTCACAGGTTAAAGGGCATGTTAAGGCTAGGAAAGAGTTTTGGAGAAGTTTGACGAGAAGGAATAGACGTTCTGTGTGTGAATGAATTATCTGGAAGATTTACAGGAATTTGAAGAAGTATTATTGTCAGTATAATCCTTTCACAGGGTACAAGAAGTGCCCCCAAAGATTCTGACTGTGACTAATAGTTTTTTTCTCCCAAGTTCTTTATTTCTCTTTCTGTCTGTATCTTTTGTGAATTGAAAGGTCAAAGGATTTTTAGTACTTGGAATATTTAGAAACACATTGTATACGAAATTTAGCTTCTTCCTAAAGATGCTTAACCTCTCAATTCCTTTTCTCATATTTTATTCAAGAATAAGAAAGTCTTTTGAATTTATAGAGATGTAGGCTTCTTCCTCAGGTGTTGTTCTTATGAATGTATAAAGCAGGAAATTATAAGTGTAGTAGATGGATTAATATAATTTAATATAATTCTTCTTGGTTTTAGGGCCATGGCATATTCCTAAAAATTATTGAGGAACCCTCAGAACTTTTATTTATATGAGCTATATCTATTAATGTTTATTGTATTAAAATCACAACTGAGAAAATTTAAAAATGTTTCCATACTAATTCATTTAGAAATAATACGATTATTTATTAACATAAACAGTTATGAAAGTTAACTACACTTTTCCAAAGTAGAAAATAGTTTAGACTAGCATTGTTTTACATTTGTATGAACTGCTTTGATACCTGGCTTGATAGAAGACAGCTGTATTGTCATCTGATTCTGTATCATTCTGCTGCCATGTATTATTTTGATAAAAATACACAGAAATTCTGTTTTCACACTTATATAGCTGGAAAAGGGAGGAGTATCTTAATAGATTTTTCAGATAATTGTGAGTATTTTTCAATACTATGCTGAAGTTTAATAAGTGAAAAAGTTTCTTAAAGTTTAGATGAAGTGTGGAAACTGAAACTGTACTGTATTTGTTTTCTATTGCTCCCTCTACAAATTGCCACAAACTAAGTAGTTGGCAACAGAATTTGCTCTCTCACAGTCTGGAATGAAGGTGCCTGTTGGGTGGCCCTCTCTCTAAGGCTCTTGGAGAGATTCTGTTCTTGCCTCTCTGATCCCCTGATGACTGTTGATGTCCCCTGATTTGTGATCTCATCGCTGCAGTCTCTCCCTCTGTAGTCACATTGCTCTATCCTCTTGTTGTTGTTCAGTCACTAAGTCATGTCTGACTCCTTGTGACCCCATAGACTGCAGCGCAACAGGCTTCCCTATCCTTTATTATCTCCTGGAGTTTGCACAGATTCCTGTCTGTTGAGTCCATGATATTACTGGATGGTTATCTCATCCTCTGCCACCCCTTTCTCTTGCCTTCTGTCTTTCCCAGCATCAGGATCTTTTCCAATGAATAGGCTCTTGGCCTCAGGTGGCCAAAGTATTGGAGTTTCAGCTTCAGCATCAGTCTTTCCAATGAAAATTCAGGGTGGTTTTCCTTTAGGATTGACTGGTTTGATCTCCCTACAATCCAAGGGACTCTCAAGAGTCTTCTTCAGCACCACAGTTTGAAAGCATCAATTCTTCAGTGTTCAATCTTCTTTATGGTTCAATTTTCACATCTATAGCTACTGCCTATAACATCTTCTCTATTTTCGTATTAAGATAGTTTCACTGGATGTGGGGCTACCCAGATAATCCAGGGTAAGCTTCTTGTCTAAAATCATAATGTAATTGTATCTTTTGACAAGTAGTTCATTCTTTTATCATTAAGTCCATGTTCTTGGGATTAAGACATGGACATATTTTTTGGGGAACCATCATTGAACCTGCTGCATATATCAGTGACCTTGTCCTACTCTATTGCATTAAAATTCATTGGCTTATCTTTCAATCTGAATTGTCTTTTATCATACATATTACTTTAACATCCAGCATTAGTCATTTGAAGAATACTCATGAGTTGTGAGGATCTTCCAAATATTGGCACATTTTATTATATAGTATCCAAAACTTCTGCTTATTAATATCAACATGGAACTTATCAGAAAAGTCTTTGAAGACTGGGAACATGCATAGAGGCAGATAAGTTTTTCAATTCTAATTTTCTCTTGAAGTGCCAATTTTATCATTGGCAACAAATCTAGTCAGTTCTTTTTCTTGAGGTGACAGGCTTACTTTGCTCATTAAAAAATTTTTTTCTATCTAATATCCCCAGTCTGAATAGCTATCATTTATTTGTCTGTCATTCTTTCAAGCAAAAATAGTACTTCATGAAAAACTAGCTAATTCAGCCCACAACTCACAATTGCATGGGTGCTTTTCCCAAAAAACTTTCCTTTATCAACTCTTGGTATTTTATGGTGTTCTATAAAATGTGAAATTAGTGTATTTCACTACCTTCTTCTCCTTCACTTGTTTCACTCTTGGTTTTCTTATATGTATCTTTTTAGAGAAACTCTTGTATAGTTATTCTAGTGGTTACTTTTTTCATATAAAATAATTTTTAGACCTATTTCTTGATCTGACAAATAACAATTACTGGTTCTCAAACTTTAGCATGCATCAAAATCACCTGGAGGGCTTGCTAGAACTCTGGTTGCTGGACCCCACCCCTAGAATGTGATGTAGCAAGTGTTGTGACTTTGTTAAATTAACATTTGTTAAGTAGAACCCGGGGCTTAAATGTTGGGCTATTGGATGGTGAGCCAAGATTCAATAAGAGACTAGAAGGGAATTGAAATAGAGAAGTTTATTACTCACAAGTCCTGAAGGAAGTACATGGGCTGCCTCACAGGACCACAGGGGGAGGTCAAGGCAGGTGCAGGCGGAGAGAGCCCGGCAGGACCTGGGAACATGCCTTCTTTGGATTTGGTGGGTGGAATGCTTGGAGATTCTTGGGCTAAGGCCAGAGTGGTCAGTTCAAACCAGAAGAGCAGAAAAGCTTGAAAGGGTTCTTATGTAAGGAGTGCCTAAGAGGAATACCCTGGGAGGCTGAGGAGGAAACCAATCACAAGTGCAGTGGGGTTCCTGTCAGTTCAAGGCTGCTTGGCCTCACAAAAGGAATGCTGAGCAGCAATACCGCAGAGTAGTTCAGCTAAACCTTCAACAACAGGTGTGGGGTGAGGCCTAAGAAGTGATTTTCTAACACTGCTTTAGATAGTGTTTATTGAGTCACTGTAGGATGAAGACATCATCCTACACTTCTCTTTACTTTTGGTTCCTTTTTGACCTCAACTTCTGTCAGCTCTACCATCACTTCCACATTGTCAATAGTGAAAGTGAGTGAAAGTGAAAGTTGCTCTGCTGCTAAGCCGCCTCAGTCGTGTCCGACTCTGTGTGACCCCACAGACGGCAGCCCATTGGACTCCGCCATCCCTGGGATTCTCCAGGCAAGAACACTGGAGTGGGTTGCCATTTCCTTCTCCAATGCATGAAAGTGAAAAGTGAAAGTGAAGTCGCTCAGTCGTGTCTGACTCAGCGACCCCATGGACTGTAGCCTACCAGGCTCCTCCGTCCATGGGAGTTTCCAGGCAAGAGTACTGGAGTGGGATGCCATTGCCTTCTCCGAAAGTTGCTCAGTAGTGTCCAACTCTTTGTGACCCCATGGACTATACAGTCCATGGAATTCTCCGGGCCAGAATACTAGAGTGGGCAGCCTTTCCCTTCTCCAGGGGATCTTCCCAACCCAGGGATCAATTTTACATTGTCAATATGTGTGAAGTTAATTATTTCTAATTATTCTAATTTTGTGTTCTGTTTTTGATGTATAATTACTTCAAAAATTTGAGAACCAATCAATAGGATCTATAATATAGTAATAAAAATAGTGATCTTTCTTCCATGAAGAAGAAGATATTAATATAAGCCTATGTATACAGAACCAAATCTATGAATGTATTTCTGAGTCTGTATTTCACTATCATCTTCACCTTCAAGTTTGGTCTGGCTTTGAATCTTGAGTAACTTTTCCTTCTCTGCTTACTAGGTATGTTCCAGGTAGCACATCAGGTCTGGGGCCTTTGTGATGCAGACACTAGAGGAAAGGAGAAGGGTCACAGGTTAAAGGGCATGTTAAGGCTAGGAAAGAGTTTTGGAGAAGTTTGACGAGAAGGAATAGACGTTCTGTGTGTGAATGAATTATCTGGAAGATTTACAGGAATTTGAAGAAGTATTATTGTCAGTATAATCCTTTCACAGGGTACAAGAAGTGCCCCCAAAGATTCTGACTGTGACTAATAGTTTTTTTCTCCCAAGTTCTTTATTTCTCTTTCTGTCTGTATCTTTTGTGAATTGAAAGGTCAAAGGATTTTTAGTACTTGGAATATTTAGAAACACATTGTATACGAAATTTAGCTTCTTCCTAAAGATGCTTAACCTCTCAATTCCTTTTCTCATATTTTATTCAAGAATAAGAAAGTCTTTTGAATTTATAGAGATGTAGGCTTCTTCCTCAGGTGTTGTTCTTATGAATGTATAAAGCAGGAAATTATAAGTGTAGTAGATGGATTAATATAATTTAATATAATTCTTCTTGGTTTTAGGGCCATGGCATGTTCCTAAAAATTATTGAGGAACCCTCAGAACTTTTATTTATATGAGCTATATCTATTAATGTTTATTGTATTAAAATCACAACTGAGAAAATTTAAAAATGTTTCCATACTAATTCATTTAGAAATAATACGATTATTTATTAACATAAACAGTTATGAAAGTTAACTACACTTTTCCAAAGTAGAAAATAGTTTAGACTAGCATTGTTTTACATTTGTATGAACTGCTTTGATACCTGGCTTGATAGAAGACAGCTGTATTGTCATCTGATTCTGTATCATTCTGCTGCCATGTATTATTTTGATAAAAATACACAGAAATTCTGTTTTCACACTTATATAGCTGGAAAAGGGAGGAGTATCTTAATAGATTTTTCAGATAATTGTGAGTATTTTTCAATACTATGCTGAAGTTTAATAAGTGAAAAAGTTTCTTAAAGTTTAGATGAAGTGTGGAAACTGAAACTGTACTGTATTTGTTTTCTATTGCTCCCTCTACAAATTGCCACAAACTAAGTAGTTGGCAACAGAATTTGCTCTCTCACAGTCTGGAATGAAGGTGCCTGTTGGGTGGCCCTCTCTCTAAGGCTCTTGGAGAGATTCTGTTCTTGCCTCTCTGATCCCCTGATGACTGTTGATGTCCCCTGATTTGTGATCTCATCGCTGCAGTCTCTCCCTCTGTAGTCACATTGCTCTATCCTCTTGTTGTTGTTCAGTCACTAAGTCATGTCTGACTCCTTGTGACCCCATAGACTGCAGCGCAACAGGCTTCCCTATCCTTTATTATCTCCTGGAGTTTGCACAGATTCCTGTCTGTTGAGTCCATGATATTACTGGATGGTTATCTCATCCTCTGCCACCCCTTTCTCTTGCCTTCTGTCTTTCCCAGCATCAGGATCTTTTCCAATGAATAGGCTCTTGGCCTCAGGTGGCCAAAGTATTGGAGTTTCAGCTTCAGCATCAGTCTTTCCAATGAAAATTCAGGGTGGTTTTCCTTTAGGATTGACTGGTTTGATCTCCCTACAATCCAAGGGACTCTCAAGAGTCTTCTTCAGCACCACAGTTTGAAAGCATCAATTCTTCAGTGTTCAATCTTCTTTATGGTTCAATTTTCACATCTATAGCTACTGCCTATAACATCTTCTCTATTTTCGTATTAAGATAGTTTCACTGGATGTGGGGCTACCCAGATAATCCAGGGTAAGCTTCTTGTCTAAAATCATAATGTAATTGTATCTTTTGACAAGTAGTTCATTCTTTTATCATTAAGTCCATGTTCTTGGGATTAAGACATGGACATATTTTTTGGGGAACCATCATTGAACCTGCTGCATATATCAGTGACCTTGTCCTACTCTATTGCATTAAAATTCATTGGCTTATCTTTCAATCTGAATTGTCTTTTATCATACATATTACTTTAACATCCAGCATTAGTCATTTGAAGAATACTCATGAGTTGTGAGGATCTTCCAAATATTGGCACATTTTATTATATAGTATCCAAAACTTCTGCTTATTAATATCAACATGGAACTTATCAGAAAAGTCTTTGAAGACTGGGAACATGTATAGAGGCAGATAAGTTTTTCAATTCTAATTTTCTCTTGAAGTGCCAATTTTATCATTGGCAACAAATCTAGTCAGTTCTTTTTCTTGAGGTGACAGGCTTACTTTGCTCATTAAAAAATTTTTTTCTATCTAATATCCCCAGTCTGAATAGCTATCATTTATTTGTCTGTCATTCTTTCAAGCAAAAATAGTACTTCATGAAAAACTAGCTAGTTCAGCCCACAACTCACAATTGCATGGGTGCTTTTCCCAAAAACATCTTACTTGAATCCAACAAAGTATCATTGGTTTATGTATATTTCCCCCTGTCAAACAGAATATTTAAAAGGTACATACCAAAGAGTTGAGATTTAATACTAGTAATATTTTCTATTGCTTTTTCAAGGTTATTTTAACTGAAATTGCCTTTTCTCTTTGATTATTATCAAATATTTTTGTTACTCTGAGTGTATGGGGTGAAAAATATCACTACGGGTACAGCTTAATACCGGTCTTCACTCATAGCTCAGTTGGTAAAGAATCAGCCTGCAGTGCAGGAGACCAGCGTTCAATCCCCAGGTCGGGAAGATCCCCTGGAGAAGGAAATGGCAACCCACTCCAGTATTCTTGCCTGGAAAATCCCATGGACAGAGGAGCCTGGGGCTTCCCTGGTGGCTCAGAGGTTAAAGCATCTGCCTCCAATGCGGGAAACCTGGGTTCGATCCCTGGGTTGGGAAGATCTCCTGGAGAAGGAAATGGCAATCCACTCCAGTATTCTTGCCTGGAGAATCCCACGGACGGAGAAGCCTAGTAGGCTACAGTCCACGGGGTCGCAAAGAGTCGGACACGACTGAGCGACTTCACCTACCTACCTACCTAGAGGAGCCTGGTGGGCTACAGTCTATGGGGTCACAAAAGTCTGACACAACTTAGCTCCTTAGACTAGACTAGACAGCTTGATACCACTCGATTCATGTGATGGTGCCAGCAGTTTTACTGATGATTGCTTGGTGCATGCCACCATAGTGACATAAGGCATATAGTACATTTAAATATTGTTTTAACTTTGCAGAACCCTGAAGGCCTCAGGGCCCCCCTGAGGATTTCTAAGTTGAGGTGTTCTCAAATTTCTTTGCATTTAGAATCTAGCTTTTTTAGATTTAAGGTTTTTGATGCCCTTTTCCATGTAGAATTATACTCCGTATCATCAGTAGCATTAATAGTGTAGCATTTCTCGACAGGATGTTCTACTGCGTTTGTTGTTGTTGTTATTGTTCAGTCGCAAGGTCGTGTCTGACTCTTTGTGACTCCATCAACTGTAGTCTGCCAGGCTCCTCTGCCCGTGGGGTTTTACTGGCAAAAATACTGGAGTGGGTTGCCATTTCATTATCCAGGGGATCTTCCTGGACCAGGGACCGAACTCATGTCTCCTGAATTGGCAGATGTGTTTTTTACCACTGAGCTGTCAGAGAAGCCCCTTCTACCATATATCTTGCAATTCTTTTCCAAACTAATGATATTCATCTAGTATATTTTGATACTGAACTCCTTCTGTTGATACTTTCTGTAAATAACATGAAAAGTTCAGACGATAAGCAGGATGTATATTCCTTCCTCAAATAGTTCCAAGATTGTTTACGGATGGACAGTTAAGGGGTTGCAATTGTCTAGTTTTGCCACTGGGGAAAACTGAAGTCATAGTTATGAAGGCAGTGATTAACACTCATGTGATACTGTATTTGCAGAAATACAGTATGTTGTCCCTTTTGTTCTAGCTGCTCCTGTGCCTTTCAGGAGAATTTTATTGGCTTTTGTTAATCTGGGTGTGAAACATTTTTAAGCTTGAAAATGAATGTAATCCTATTGGGGTCCTCTCTTTCATTATATCCTCTAATTGGTTTTGGGTTGTGTTTATATACTATATTGCTTCATAGAAAGTTTTAACATCAGATAAAGACTAATATTTTATAAATTAATGCATTAATGCAGTCAGTAGAATTATCATTTACTGTTTTTCTCTCTGGGGATAAATATGTTCATTAGCCATTTCATTTGGAAAAACAAATAAGCAAGTACAATCATGAATGTCCTGATAAAGAATCATGATATGTGGAATGAAATGTCTCTATCTGATATTAAAACACATAAAGGTCAAAATAGTGTATTATGACTTTTAGACAAAGAGAAGGAAATAAGAAAAATCTACAAATAGATCCTAATCCTTACGAAAATTTATTATAAAGTCAGCATATCAATCATTGGTGAAAAGATAGATATTTTTACATAAGTGATGTTGAGATAACTGACTAGACTTATAAAAAGTAAATATTCTATTCATTGTTACACCATAGTTAAAGGAAAATTTCAAATGAATGAGAAATCCACATTTAAAAAACAAATTATACAAGCTACTAGAAGGAAACCTGAGTATGTTCCTCTGTAGCCTAAGAGTAGAGACATTTCTTAACTTGGTTAAAAGAAAGAAGTACCAAAGACTGGTGTATTTGACCACTTAAAAAAATTGAGTGACTTGAATACTTTAAAAAATAACTGCAGGTTTGTATTTTATGAATAAACAGATTTTTTTAAGGCAAAAAAAAAATGCAGACAAAACAAAGATAAATGAGACATGAGAGAAGTACTTACAATTTATTTAAAAAATGCTGATCCAACCAGTCCATTCTGAAGGAGGTCAACCCTGGGATTTCTTTGGAAGGAATGATTCTAAAGCTGAAACTCCAGTACTTTGGCCACCTCATGCGAAGAGTTGACTCATTGGAAAAGACTCTGATGCTGGGAGGGATTGGGGGCAGGAGGAGAAGGGGACGACGGAGGATGAGATGGCTGGATGGCATCACTGACTCGATGGACATGAGTCTGAGTGAACTCAGGGATTTGGTGATGGACAGGGAGGCCTGGCGTGCTGCGATTCATGGGGTCACAAAGAGTCGGACACGACTGAGCGACTGAACTGAACTGATAGTTATGATGCATAGGTTTTAAAAATAGAGAAATTACTTACAACTATAGAGAAAAGAGAGCAGTTTATAAAGAAGAGAGGTGAAATGATCCTCAAACATAGGAAAAGTTTCTCAACTTTGTTCCCAACAAGTAAAAGGCAAATTGAAACTAGGAGATTCCATTTTATTCGACTGACAAAAGTTCCAGTTTGACAGCATATTCTTTGATCTACAAGCTTGTGGGGAAATAGGTTCTCTCACATGCTGTTAGTGGGAACACAGAATGATGCAGCTATTAATGAAGAAAATCTTTGCAAGATTTAGTAAAGCTGTATGTCCTTAATTTTTGACTCAGCAATTCCTCTGATTGAAATCTATTGCAAAGATACTCAAGCAAAAATGCAAAAATATAACTTGTATAAGACCATTCACTGAAGGAGTCTTAATATTTCCAATCCCCTTTGAAATATATTTGGGTTTGATACTATGTGAAAAAGCCACACAGTGGAGTTTTATTCAGTTGTAAAAGAATGAAAAATATCTCTGTATACTGCTATGGAGTAAAATAATGTAGAAAAATGTGTTATACATATTACTGCTTATATCTATATATTTAGATATATAAATATGCATACATATATTGACATGCACACATGTATATTTATTCACATATGCAATGTATCTATATGTAATTTTTATATATTGTATAAAGTTGTATATTATATAAAATAGGTATAAATATATTTGTGTGTATGTCTCTTTCTATATATGTATATATAAATTTGGCTATAAAGAATCTGCCTGCAATGTAGGAGACCTGGGTTTGATCCCTGGGTCGGGAAGAACACCTGGAGAAGAGAATGGCAATGCACTCCAGTATTCTTGCCTGGAGAATTCCATGGATAGAGGAGCCTGGCAGGCTACAGTCCATGGGTTCACAAAGAATTGGACACGAGTGACTAATACACACATTAAAACAGTTGTTGAATAAATAAGAATACTTTTAAAAGGTGAACAATATATGGAGGGCACATAAATCGAAGCTAAACTGCTTTAAATATACCACATTATATGGATGTGACTTTGAAACCAGATAAATGTGTTTATTTTTATGTAAGTTAGAAAATTTATACAAAGAATTATGTGAAAATATCTCCTGCCATAACAGAAATGTCACAGCCATCAGTGATTTCTGGCCTCCAAATGTGAATGAGGTCTCCCAAAACTGTGATCCAGCAGATGCCAGGACCCCTCATGGTGACTGATGAAGAGACGGAATGTAAGAAGCAGCCATCTGCCACTCCTTAAGGTGAACAAGCAAACAGGATTGGCCCCAGATAGTTGAGGTTCACATGAAGGAATGAATTCAATAAGCCCAGAGGCTTGCATCTTCCCATCCAGAGAATGCTAAATTCGTTAACTTGATAGCTGATCTTTGATGTTCAGACTGCCTGCTCCCTTTGTTGCAAACTTTTTTTTTAGCTTGACTTCCCCTCCTGCCTCCTCGGAGCAGTTTTCTTAGAGCTACTGAGGTGCTGTCTCCCAGGCTCAGAGTTCTAACCATTCCCACCAAATAATTTCCTATATTTTTTAGCTAACATGTAATAGCTCAGTTGGTAAGGAATCCGCCTGCAGTGCAGGAGACCCCTGTTCGATTCCTGGGTCGGAAAGATCCGCTGGAGAAGGGATAGGCTACCCATGCAAGTATTCTTGGGCTTCCCTGGTGGCTCAGCTGGTAAAGAATCCGCATGCAATGCAGGAGACCTTGGTTGGATCCCTGGGTTGGGAAGATCCTCTGGAGAAGGGAAAGGCTACCCACTCCAGTATTCTGCCCTGGAGAATTCTAGGGACTATTCAGTCCGTGGGGTCGCAAAGAGTCAGACATGACTGAGTGACTTTCACTTTCAAAGTTAAAAAATGAACAGATGAACCTGTTGCATTATGATTATATAAGTCATATAGCAAGGAATTATTATCAGTGGTTTTAAATTCTGGCAAATTTACTGTGGATCTGTAGTGGGTTATTCTAAACCTTTAAACGTGTGGGGTTGGGGCACCATCACTTAAGCTGTGGAGATTTCAGTTTAACTTTCGTTGGTCCTCCATGTCCACAGTTCTGTATCCCAGGATTCAACCAACTTTGGACCCTGTAGTATGTATTTACTATTAAAAAAATTCTGCATGTAGGTGGACCCCAGTACAGTTCAAACTCATGTTGCTCAAAGGTCAATTGTACTTTAAAACTATTTTTTTAAGTAGTTGTGCTATTTGTTATAGTACTCAGATTGTTATTCTCTTACTGGTAGGCTAAAACAACTAAGGAATATGTTAAGACTACCAAGAACCAAAGTTTTTCTGAATGAGGGAAAAGAGATAAAGATAATTTAAATTCAAAAAGAAATAACATGAACTTGCTCTTCATGCTGCATTTTCTCCTTTAAGAAATGCTCATTTCCTTGTTTTTTTTTTTTCCACTAAAAGGCCTAGATGTAATGAGCTCTGTAGCAATAAACACCCATAGTACTCAGATTACTCCTTCTAAATACCATTCTCTATCTTTTTAGAAACTTAGACATTTGGGAAAAACGAGAGACTTGAGTACAGAGCAAAGAAAGCTATCAAAGACTTCTGTTTCAGTTTTCTGCTTAGGATACTCTGTGCTCCTCTGATGTCTTGATTTGTATTTTTCTTCCATTCTAGAATAGACTCAGGCTTTATTTAACTCTTAAATATCGTCTCTTCTCCATTTACATTTTGTGCTTCCAGCATTTTGGAACATTTGATTCCTCATTCTGTCATCCATCTCCTTCACATTTTTCATCTCTTTCTCTTGTTTCATTCTGAATAAATTATTTGTGTATGCCTTTTAGTTCACAAATTCTGTTTTGTACTGTATCTTTCCTGCAGTTTTAAACATTTATGGCATTATTTACTTCAAATTCACTTCTTCAAATTCTATTTTTTAAATTTTATGTATTTATCTCTGAGAATTTCTTGATTCATGCTTATCTTTGCCATTGCCCAGATGTTCTTTTAAACATTTCATGCATGTTTCTTTTGAATGCTGGAAATGACAATTTCAAAATCTTCAAGGATTACAAGTATGAAATCTTTATTAATCTGTGGCTTCTTGTTTTTGCTAGATTTGACTTTTAATGGCTTACTTTCCTACATGTGTGCAATCATTGTATAGTTAGGAATGTTTTATCGCTGGAAACTTTGCAAGCCTACTCAATAGGATTTTTATGCTTAAGAGTTTTGGATTCAGAGGAGATGAGCGCAGACTCAGCTTCACTTCCAACATCCCCAAAACTGTGTTGCTGGAAGGCTTGTCCTCAGGGCACCTAGGCCAGCTCATTCTTGCTCTCTGACTCTGAAGTATTGACTCGGCTTCTCCCACATGATCCTCTGGGGGCATAACTGCTCTAGTTCCCAGCCCTCTAAAGCCTTTGCTTTAGCATTTTAGAACATTAGAGCACTTTCATCTTTGTCTCATTATTTATATACTGGTTTTAGCCAGTACTCATAATTTTCTTTTTAACTTCATAAATGAGACAGTATAATCATTATTATCTTATCTAGACTCTTTAACACTTTTTACACTCATTATTTCTTCTTGTGTTGGTCCTGATGGAAAGACTGGCTAATTTGGGATGTGTACAACATCTAAAAGGTTTTAAAAGACTTTGAGTCCTCATGGAAATCATCGCTGCCTTAAATATTAACAGGCATTTTCCCAATGTATTTCAATAAGTAAACACAGTAAAATCTTGTGGTGGGTCTGCAGGGGATAGAAAAATTGTATGCTAGATAGAGGATTTTGCTTCATGCCAGGGGCCTCTTCCATAGACTATATTTTAATGAGAAAATCTTGGCCTGTGGCTTGAGCCAGCAATTTACAGATTAGTAGACAAGATTTATTGAACTAAACAATAAAAAGGAAAAGCCGTTTTATATTTGTGATATAGAACAGTCTAATCAAAAGAATTGTTTTCTCCCCTAGTCTACACATAAATCAGTGCCTTTTCATATCTGTGCAGTCATGCTTAACATTTTCTACTCTGGAATTATGAGCAAAATCTTTGTGATACATACTCTAGAATACATTTTTTAAAAATATCATACCTAATAAGCATTTTAAAAATCCCATTCTCCAATTTTTTCCTCATTTTCATTTTGACTCTTGTAAGGCGGGTGCAGAGAAAAAGAGAGCGAGTCAGGCCAAAGGGAAACTTACTAGAGGGAAAAAGGAGAGTGACTGGAGAACCAGTGTCCTCCCTTTCTGACAAGGTCCTTCTTATACCCCACCAATGAAAAATTCTCTGAAGGGATGATTGACTTTTCGCCTGTAGTTGAGTCCTATGGTCGTGTAGCCGAAGGTCTGGAATCTGGTGGTCTTGTAGCTTTGAGAAGATAGATGCCAGTGAGAAAATAGAATGTCATTTGAGTAATGGTCAGTCTCAAGGATCACTGTGATTTTGTTCTTTGTTTGTGAGGTCAACATAATGAGCCTTCTTAACAATGAGCCCTCATGTAGACCCTATCAACTCTCTCTGTCAGACACTTTGAAACGCTGTGTATCATGAACAGAACCTAAGCAGCCTTGTGTGGGTGGCTCATCCTCAAATGTGACACATGTCTCTACATGGAAAAAATAGGAAAATCACGACCAGTACTCCAGCCTTAATGTTGCCAGAGCCTTGTTTTCTGTTGCAAGAAGTACAATTTTAGTGATGGTTCTTATTAAGGATGGGTAAAATCTGTTTGAGGCTGGTTTGGTTTTGTTCTCAAATTGACCCTTCAGGGGTGAAACTTTTTCTATTGTTCATAATGCCATTCTTCATTTCCATCTTCTTCCTTTCTCTGTTTCTCATGCTGCTCCAGCCTCATTTCAGAAATTGCTGTTGACAGGAAACTATGTGTGTAATGTGAATTATCTGTCTATGTCAGATTGCATCCCCATCAACAGTAAGATGGCTTAGAATCAGTTTTAATGTTGCTTTAAAATTGTGGAAAACAGTGGAAACTGGAGTCAGAAACTATGCAGCACTCTAATATATTAGTTTCTGGATGTGGAAAAAATTCTGTGTTTGGGACAGTATTTCTAAAGAAAGGAATGAGAGAGGAAGTAATTTTCTCTTCAGTAAAGCAAGTGCTAAGTAAAGCAATTAATAAAAAAGCAGAGAAGGCATATTTACACCCCAAATTTGTGATGTATTTCATATAAAAAACTTTTGTAAATGTAGAAGATATAAAATAGTAAGAGATATATGTACAGCTTGAAGCCTAAATACATTTCTATTTTCTCATGATCCAGGTTAAGAAATAGAACATTATTAGCATCATAGAAATAACCTGGATGACTTCCCTTGCTTCCCTCTTCCTCTTAGCTTCCAGGAAGGTATCACCATCCTGAGATTCTGAATTTGTGATAATTAATCTCTCATATTTCTTTCTAATTTTATAAAAAAAGATATGTCTCCTTCAACAATGTGCCATCTTAACCTTAAGAAACTTGCATGTATGGAATCATATTGTATGTATTTTGTGAGTTACTTGTTTGGTTTTTTTCCTGTTAATGAGACAGTCCATTTAACTTTACTATCATAAAGTGGTATATTATGTTTATATAGAGTATAACTGGGAATATACATGTTTGTATACGTATATATGCATGCATATATTTGCCGTGATGGTTTATTTATTCCATTAGTATACAAATTTGCTTTGTTCCCAGTTTTTTGGTTATGATTAATAATCCTGCTGTGAATAATAACAGCTTTAAGCTATAATGCTTCTTATGTGCCAGGTATTTTTCCACTTTATGTATTATTCAGTTCAGTTCAGTTGCTCAGTCGTATTCGACTCTTTGAGACCCCATGAATTGCAGCACGCCAGGCCTCCCTGTCTATCACCAACTCCCAGAGTTCATTCACATTGAGCTTTAAGCCAACTTTTTCACTCTCCTCTTTCACTTTCATCAAGAGGCTTTTTAGTTCCTCTTCACTTTTTGCCTTAAGGGCAGTGTTATCTGCATATCTGAAGTTATTGACATTTCTCCTGGCAATCTTGATTCCAGCTTGTGCTTCTTCCAGTCCAGCATTTCTCATGATGTATTCTGCATAGAAGTTAAATAAGCAGGGTGACAATATACAGCCTTGAAGTACTCCTTTTCCTATTTGGAACCAGCCTGTTGTTCCATGTCCAGTCCTAACTGTTGCTTCCTGACCTGCATGTAGGGCCAAATGGCTGTCTGGAGAGGCCTTACAAATAACTGTGAAAAGAAGAGAAGCGAAAAGCAAAGGAGAAAAGGAAAGATATAATAGAGCCTGCTGCTGCTGCTGCTGCTGAGTCGCTACAGTCGTGTCCGACTCTGTGCGACCCCACAGACGGCAGCCCACCAGGCTCCCCCATCCCTGGGATTCTCCAGGCAAGAACACTGGAGTGAGTTTCCATTTCCTTCTCCAAACCATGAAAGTGAAAAGTGAAAGTGAAGTTGCTCAGTCGTGTCCAACTTTTCGTGACCCTATGGACTGCAGCCTACCAGGTTCCTCCGCCCATGGGATTTTCCAAGCAAGAGAGTACTGGAGTGGGGTGCCATTGCCTTCTCCGATAATAGAGCCTAGCTAGGCTCTATTATCATGTTATAGATGAGGAGGCTGAAACATAAAAATCTATTATCATGTTATAGATGAGGAGGCTGAAACATAAAAATCTATTATCATGTTATAGATGAGGAGGCTGAAACATAAAAATCTATTATCATGTTATAGATGAGGAGGCTGAAACATAAAAATCTATTATCATGTTATAGATGAGGAGGCTGAAACATAAAAATCTATTATCATGTTATAGATGAGGAGGCTGAAACATAAAAATCTATTATCATGTTATAGATGAGGAGGCTGAAACATAAAAATCTATTATCATGTTATAGATGAGGAGGCTGAAACATAAAAATCTATTATCATGTTATAGATGAGGAGGCTGAAACATAAAAATCTATTATCATGTTATAGATGAGGAGGCTGAAACATAAAAATCTATTATCATGTTATAGATGAGGAGGCTGAAACATAAAAATCTATTATCATGTTATAGATGAGGAGGCTGAAACATAAAAATCTATTATCATGTTATAGATGAGGAGGCTGAAACATAAAAATCTATTATCATGTTATAGATGAGGAGGCTGAAACATAAAAATCTATTATCATGTTATAGATGAGGAGGCTGAAACATAAAAATCTATTATCATGTTATAGATGAGGAGGCTGAAACATAAAAATCTATTATCATGTTATAGATGAGGAGGCTGAAACATAAAAATCTATTATCATGTTATAGATGAGGAGGCTGAAACATAAAAATCTATTATCATGTTATAGATGAGGAGGCTGAAACATAAAAATCTGTTATCATGTTATAGATGAGGAGGCTGAAACATAAAAATCTATTATCATGTTATAGATGAGGAGGCTGAAACATAAAAATCTGTTATCTTATAGATGGAATCAAGAATGCTGGGAGAAATATCAATAACCTCAGATATGCAGATGACACCACCCTTATAGCAAAAAGTGAAGAGGAACTAAAAAGCCTCTTGAGGAAAGTGAAAGAGGAGAGTGAAAAAGTTGGCTTAAAGCTCAACAAATAGATGAAACAGTGGAAACAGTGACAGACTTTTTGGGTCTCCAAAATCACTGCAGATGGTGACTGCAGCCATCAAATTAAAAGATGCTTGCTCCTTGGAAGAAAAGTTATGACTAACCTAGACAGCATATTAAAAAGCGAGACATTACTTTTCCAACAGAGGTCTGTCTAGTCAAAGCTATGGTTTTTCCAGTAGTCATGTATGGATGAGAGAGTTGGACCCTAAAGAAAGCTGAGCATTGAAGAACTGATGCTTTGAGCAGTGGTGTTGGAGAAGACTCTTGAGAGTCCCTTGGACAGCAAGGAAATCCAACCAGTCCATCAAGGAAATCAGTCCTGAATATTCAGTGGAAGGACTGATGCTGAAGCTGAAACTCCAATATTTTGGCCATCTGATGCAAAGAACTGTTTCATTGGAAAGGACTCTAATGCTGGGAAAGATTGAAGGCGGGAGGAGAAGGGGATGACCAAGGTTGAGATGATTGGATGCCATCACCGACTCAATGGACATGAGTTTGAGTAAACTCTGGGAGTTAGTGATGGGAGGCCTGGTGTGCTGCAGTCCATGGGGGTCCCAAAGAGTCGGACAGGACTGAGCGACTGAACTGAACTGATACGTGACACACAGACATGGAAGTGCTTGATCATGGAGTTTGCACATGTTCTGTTTTTTGAGGTAAAGCCACACTTTCCCAAGAGGCTGTTCTAAATTACCCTTCTACTAGTGGTGGAGGAGAATTTTTGTCAGTGCACATCCTAGCCAAATTTGGTATTGCCTGGGATATTTGGTTGTTATTTTCATTTTCTTTTTTAATGAGGCTGATTATTTTTCATATGTATGTGTAGGAATATCCTGTTTTATTTTCCTTTGGAAAAATTTTTAATCAGCGTTTTTCTAAATATTTGTTTGTCCTTATTGATTCATAGGGTTTTTCTTTCCTCTTTATATTTTTTGATAATATGTCTTTGTAGTGCATGTTTTGAGCTTCCCAGGTGGCACAGTGGTAAAGAATCTGCCTGCCAGTGCAGGAGACACTAGAGACATGGGTTCAATCTCTGGGTCAGGAAGATTCCCTGGAGTAGAAATGGCAATCCACTCCAATATTTTTGCCTGGGAAATCCCATGGACAGAGGAGCCTGGTGGGCTATAGTCCACGGGTTCACAGACTCAGATGGACATGACCGAGCATGTGCGCACACACATGGTAGTTTTCTTTTTTAAGTTTCAAGGAACTTCTGTATTCTTTTCCATATGACTACACCAATTTACATTCCTATCAGTAGTAGTAGTAGACAGTGGTTCTTTTTTCTTCAAATCCTCACCAATACTAATTATCTTTTGTTTTTTGTAATTAGTCATCCCAGTTGGTATGAGGTGATACCTCATTGTGGTTTTGATTTGCATTTCCCTTTGATGCTGGGAGGGATTGGGGGCAGGAGGAGAAGGGACAACAGAGGATGAGATGACTGGATGGCATCACTGACTCGATGGACGTGAGTCTGAGTGAACTCCGGGAGATGGTGATGGACAGGGAGGCCTGGCGTGCTGCGATTCATGGGGTCGCGAAGAGTTGGACACGACTGAGCAACTGAACTGAACTGAATGACTAGTGATTTGAACACCTTTTCATAAATTTGTTGGCTATTGGTATCTTTGAAGAGACGTCTGTTCGGTTCCTTTGTTGTTGTTTGGTTGCTAATCACCTCCAACTCTGCAATCCCATGGACTATATGTAGCCCGCCAGGGTCCTCTGTCCATGGGATTTCTCAGACAACAATACTGGAGTGGGATGCCATTTTTTTCTCCAGGGGATCTTCCTGACCCAGAGATCAAACCTGCATGTCCTGTATTGGCAGGTGGATTCTTTAGCACTGAGCCACCAGAGAAGCTCATTCAGTTCCTTTACCAAGTTTTAAAATAGGCTATTTGGTTTTGCTATTGAGGCCCCTGTATGGTTTGGATATTAACCCTTTAGCAAGTGTATAGTTTGTTGATATTTTTCTCCAATTCTGTAGATTGCTTTTTCATTTTTTGATTGCTTTGTAGAACTTTTTAGTTTGATGCGGTCCCACATGCCTACTTTTGCTTTTGTTGCCTGTGTCATAACAAAGAAATCATTGCCAAAGTCAATGTTTAGAAGAATTTCTTTAAGTTTTCTTTTATGATTTTTAGGTCTTATATCTAAATCTTTAATCCATTTTGTGTTAATGTTTGTGCAGAATGTAAGAGAAGGGTCAAATTTTGTTATTTTGCTTGTGGATATGCAGTTTTCCTAGCAGCATTTATTGAAGAGATTACACTTTCCCTATTGTATAATACATGGGACCTTTATGGAAGATCTGTTGACTGAATATGTATGAGTTTATTTCTGTGGTGTCTATTTTGTTTCATTGACCTGTGTGTCTTTTTTATGCCAGTACTCTACTGTTTTGATGGGGAAGGAAATGGTGACCCTCTCCAGTGTTCTTGCCTGGGAAATCCCACAGACAGAGGAACCTGACAGGCTGCAGTCCATGGAGTTGCCAAGAGTTGGACAGGACTTTGCAACTGAACAACGGTTTTGAAAACTGTAATTTTGTAATATATTTTGAGTTCAGGAAATGTGACGTTTCCAGCTTTTTTTTTTGTTCTTACTTAAAATTTCTTTGGTAATTCAAGGTCTTTCCTGGTTTCATATGAATTTTTCAGTTTTAGAGAATTATAACTGACAAAATAGTATATACAACCTGATATTTTCAGATACATATATAAATGATTACTGAATCAATCTAATTAACATATCAATCTCACATATTTAATATTTTTCTTTCTCCCTTTTCTGTGTTTAAAATTTACTCTTAAGTATAAAATAGAGTACTGTTTATGGTTAACAGTTATCCTACTGGTACATTAGAACTCCTGAATTTATTCATCTTGCATAACTGAAAACTTTGTACCCTTTGACCAACATCATCATTTTCCTGTACCTGCTTCTAGATTCTTACACAGTTGTCCTTTGGTACCTGAGGGTGATTGGTTCCAGGACCCCTACAGATCCCCAGTCCCTTGTATAATATGGTATAGTACAGTTGATTGGCCATTGGTTGGATCTGCAGATTGAGGGCTGACTGAATAATCTGGATAGTGGCTCTTAGTTGTATTGTTTGCAAATATTTTTTCCCATAGGTTGCCTTTTAAAAAGCGTATTTATTTTTGGCTGTCCCAGGTCATTGTTGCTGCAGTTTTTCTCCAGTTGTGAGTGGGGACTACTCTCTAGTTCTGGTGTGTGGGCTTTTCATTGCGGTGGCTTCTCTCGTTGGAGAACACAGGCTCTAGGGCACCCGGGCCAGTAGTTGCAGCACGTGGACTCGCGAGTTGAGGCTCATGGGCTCTGGAGCATGGGCTCAATAGTTGTGGTGCACACGTTTAGCTGCTCTGAGATAGATGGAGTCTTACCAGATCGGAGATTGAACTCATGTCTCCTGCACTGGAGGGCAGATTCTTCACCTCTGAACCACCAGTGAAACCTCTGCCTTTTCATTTTGTTTGTTTCCTTTGCATGGCTGAAACTGTTTAGTTTGATATAGTTACACTTGTTTATTTATTGTTTTTCTGGTCTGTGCTTTTGATTTCATATCCAAAAAAAAAAAAAAAATCATAGCTAAGACTATCAAGAAACTTTTTTCTATTTATGATTTCAGGTCTAGTCTTTAAATCTTTAATGTATTTCTTTGAAGTGTAATTGTGCTTTTTCCTTGGCCTTATTGAAATGTTATTGACAGATAACATTGTGTAAATTTAAGGTGTGCAATGGCTTCCCTGTGACTCAGTGGTAAAGAATCTGCCTACCAGTGCAGGAGACCTGGGTTTGATCTCTGGTCTGAAATGATCCCCTGAGAAGGAAATGGCAACCCACTCCAGTATTCCTGCCTGGGAAATCCCAAGGACAGAGGACCCTGGTGGGCCTCAGTCCATGGAGCCACAAAGAGTCACTTAGTGACTGAAAAACAACAACAGGGTATACAATGTGTTGATTTGATATACTTACATATTGCAAAAAGATTATTACATGAGCATTAGCTCACACCTTCATATTACATAATTATTTCTTATTTTGTGTGATGAGCACCTTTAAGATCTACTGGATTAGCAACTTTCAAGTATATGATACTATATTATTAACTATGTGCTCTGTTGTTGTGTCTGATTCTTTATGACGCCATGGACTGTAGTCCAGCAGCCTCCTCTGTCCATGGGATTTTCCAGGCAAGAATACTGGAGTGTGTTGCCATTTCCTTCTTGGTGTTTGTTTGTTGATGAGTTGCTCTGATTTTACTCCATGGAAGAACTCTTACTCTGAGGACAGCTCTCATGTTCCAAAGGGATCTCTCTTAGAATTGTACATGGGAAGGTTGGGGAAAGGGTGATATAAAGTGAAACTTTGCTTCTTAGCCTTGGTAGTGTTTTTTTTTTCTTTCTCACTTCTATGCTCAACTGGGATATTGTAACCTCTTATTTGGATTCTGGAGCTCTTGTAAAGGTTTTTTCATCCATGGATGATTGTTAAATTCTTGTTTCTATTGGAGGGAAGAGTGCTGGGACCTCCTATTCCACCACACTGCTGATATCACTGCCCTGTTTAATATTAATTACAATTATAATAGCTAACATTTGTGTACTATTTACTATGTCCAGACACTAGGTGTTATGTAATGTAATTTTTGCAGCAGACCTATTAGATGCTATTTTTATCCCAATTACCAGGGATAGTATTGAGATTCAAGGTCACATAGCCTTATATGGTGGAGAGGTAAGTCTGACCCTGTGTGACTTTAAAGCCAATAACTGTCATCTATGATATATCAACCCTACTACTTCTGCAGTATCTCCAGAACTCTGTGGCAAAATGGAAGTGTTGCACATTGCTCTTAGATAGGGAAATATTTCAAACCATGTATCCTGGAAAAGCTAATAGATTAAACCTACAGCCTTTATAGTTAGAATATCTGTGCTCCTGAATAGTTACTTATTGCCAAAATGATTTTTTCTTTGCTGGTTATATATATTTTAAATGACACAACACAACTTAAAAAAAGTTGGCATTTCCCTCTAAAATGATTTCAGAGGTCACACAGTATGTGTGTTGGGGAAAGATTCTGAAATAAGATACCTTTCTTTTTCATTATGAAAATGAATTTTAATTGATAAATATAATGTAAAAAGCACAAAACACTGTTCAAGAATACCATTAAGGAAATAAAAGATGCAAGGAGGGGTCCTAATCATTTTGTTTTCATCTACGACTGAAATGAAGCCAAATAAAGGGGGGTGGGAAAAAAAGAAAAATAGAAATTAAATGATAATCTTGGAAGACTACCTCACAAATACCAGGGAGAAAAAAGGGTTAATTTCTTATCATTGTATTTTGAGAGTTTTTAAAAACAT
>SJYT01053127.1:43374-99377 GCA_006410635.1 Cephalophus harveyi
CCGAAGAATTGATGCTTTTGAACTGTGGTGTTGGAGAAGACTCTTGAGAGTCCCTTGGACTGCAAGGAGCTCCAACCAGTCCATTTTAAAGGAGATCAGTCCTGGGTGTTCTTTGGAAGGACTGACGCTGAAGCTGAAACTCCAATACTTTGGTCACCTCATGCGAAGAGTTGACTCATTGGAAAAAACTCTGATGCTGGGAGGGGTTGGGGGCAAGAGAATGGGACGACTGAGGATGAGATGGCTGGATGGCATCACTGACCCGATGGACATGAGTTTGAGTGAACTCGAGAGTTGGTGATGTACAGGGAGGCCTGGCATGCTGCAATTCATGGGGTCGCAAAGGGTTGGACATGACTGAACAACTGAATAAACACAGTCAAAGCTTTGGCATAGTCAGTAAGGAAGATGTTTTATTGAAATAGATGTTTTTCTGGAACTCTCTTGTTTTTTCGATGATCTAGTGGATGTTGGCAATTTGATCTCTGGTTCCTCTGACTTTTCTAAAACCAGGTTGAACATCTGGAAGTTCACGGTTCACGTATTGCTGAAGCCTGGCTTGGAGAACTTTGATCATTACTAGAGTGTGAGATGAGTGCAATTGTGCGGTGGTTTTAGTATTCTTTGGTACTGCCTTTCTTTGGGATTGGAATGAAAACCGACCTTTTCTAGTCCTGTGGCCATTGCTGAGTTTTCCAAATTTGCTGACAATGAATGCAGCACTTTTACAGCATTTAGCATTTAGTCAAATCATTAGTAATCTCTGGAATTGAGAGTAAAATGTCAATTTTAAAGACTCCCTCCAAGGTTTGTTCATGTATATTTATGTGTGTATATATATATATATATTTTTGAAGAAATTTATCCAACTCATTTTACTAAATATGTATACTTTTGCCTTGAAATAAATAACCATTGGCACTGTCACACTGTTGTAAGGAGAAACTAGTGCTGCTCTTACATGTTTTCTTCTGAGAAGAACAGATGAATGTAGTTATAGGACAATGATTGGAGAAAATAGAGATCTGAGGCAGAAATGTTTTAGCCTTTTTAAACCCTCGGCCTAAATGTTTATGCATGCTTTATGTGTTGTAGCTATGGTGTGGGGTCTGTTTTATAATTATAGAGGAAAATTAAGTTCTGGAAAGAGAGAATACCCAATGTAGGATTTCTTTATGGGCCCCTTTATTAGGGTTGCCATGAATTTTCTCTTAGTGTTGGACAGGAAGGAGGAAGTAAGTATAGATTTTTGGATTTAGTAAAATCTTTTTAATCAAAGAGGAATACTTCCCTTGACAGATTGTTCTCTTTTCCCTTAACTCAAAAAGAGAATAGTATTTACTGCAGCCCACCAGGCTCCTCCATCCATGGGATTTTCCAGGCAAGAGTGCTGGAGTGGGGTGCCATCACCTTCTCCGATTTATTAGGTAAATTGAGGCACAAAAGACAATGTTGCTATTTGAAAGTAAGAACTATGAACAGTAAACTATGTAACGTGATTTCTTTTTTCTTCATTTGTTGGAGAATAATTGCTTTATAGTGTTGTTTCTGCTGTATGGTGAAGAGAATCCGCTGTATGTATACATACATCTCCTCCCTCTTGGACCTCCCTTACAAGCCTGCCTCCTCTATCCCCCCCATCTAGGTCATCACAGAGCACGGAGTGAGCTCCCTGTGCTACACAGCAGATTTCTCCTAGGTATCTATTTTACATATGGTAGTGTGTATGTGTAAATCCTCATCTCCCATTTCTTTGTGACTTTCACAGCTAACCATGTTTTTCATGTAGGTAATTATGTTAGCAGGATATTAATTCATTTGTACTACCAAAGACTCTACCTTCTGTTAGAGAGTTGACAGGTTCTTTATATGTGGTGGGGGTGAAGTGTGTGCCATTTGTTACATTTTCTCATCTTACTTCCTTGAGTTGGTGAGAAGCACTATCTGGTTTTATCTGGGAAAAATGGATTCTTAATACACATAAGGAAAAGAAAATATCTTACAACTGTTATATTGAAAGGGAAATAGAGTCTGGAAGAAATCCCAACCCCTCTCTACTGCTGACAGAAAGAAAGTTATCACTGATATTTTTTCCTTTGAGAAAGAAATAGGAAACAAATTGCTTTAAAAATGTGACATAACATAAATATGGCTCTGCTTTGTCTTATCACATTATTCTGGGCAAACATTTTACTACATCACAAGAATTGTCAACAGAGCCTCTAAAGACTAGACAAACAGGGAGCAGGAATAACTAAGAGGGAGAAATAAACAGTAAAAATCCTGTAGAGTGAATTTATTAAATTTATTACTTTTTTTTTTCTCATCAAACTTCTTAAGGTGAATGGTTTTGTGTGCTTACTTGGATCTAGAATAAATCTAGTTTAGATTTAGGAAGAAAACCAAACTAAAGACTGAATTAGACTCAAGAGTCAAAAGAAGTTTGTAGGGAGAAAATTTTCTAGAAAGAAGTGCCAAAATGTAGAATTTTTTTAAAGGCATCAAAATGACGATGTGTGGCTTTGGTTAGTTGCTTGTATTGTCTGAGTCTTCAACATTTTTATCTGTTTAAAGAGCAGTGGTGATCAGAAAGTTCAGGGAGGCTATAACGGGGTGTATCAATTGTAGAGCATTTAAACTAAAACTCATTTGTTTTTTTAATCACCATGCCCAGGTAATTCTAAATGATATTACTGATAAAATACCCCTTAACACAGGGAAGGGCCACTCTTGCTGGCTGCCCCTCATTTTGCTGTGCCATTTCTTTCTCTGTATCTCATTTACATTGGCCTTGGTAGTGGAAGCAGTGTTGAATATTCATAATTTTATTGCTAAATCTAAAGAAATGGGAGCCAATGCCTTTCTATATTAATGGTAAAGCCACAACATGACAGAAACAACAGGGAGTGTTGATTGAACAATTTTGACATCTTAGGCATTATACACAAATAATTTCATTTCTCTTTACTATAATCATAAAATGATTATTTTTACATTTTTTCAGTTGAGAAATTTTGGAACTTAAAAAAATTGCCCAATATACTTTATTGGTATAGGAGCTGATATTCATATCTAGGTCTGTCTGATTTGAAATCTTCCACAGTTTTCCATTATAAATACATGATTTCCTACTAACTCAGTCATCTTTGCAGAATGCTTTTTTAAATAAGAATTTTACTTTAATATTTTGGAGTATAGTTTACTAACAATGTTATGTAAATTTCACATGTATAACAGTGTTTCAGTTCTGCCATATATGTATTATTTTTCAAATTCTTTTCCCATTTAGATTTTTATAGAATATTAAGCAGCATTTCCTGTGCTATACGATAGGTTCTTGTTCGTTATCTTTTTTAAGTATAGCAGTGGGTACTTATCAACCCAACCTCCTAATTTATTCTCCCCCTTTCACCTTTGGTAACCATAAGTCTCAAAGTCTGTTTCTGTTTTATAAGAAAGTTCATTTCTATCATTTTTTGAAGATTCTACATGTAAGTGATATAATATGTTCTTTGTCTTTCTCTGTCTGACTGATTTTACTTAGTATGATAATCTCTGTGTCCGTCCATGTTGTTGCAAATGTCATTATTTCTTTTTAACAACTGAGTAATATTCCATTATATACATGTACCACTCTCTTTTATCTATTCATCGTATCAATGAACATTGAGATTGCTTTTATCTCTTGGCTAAGCAGTGCTGCAATGATCATTGGGGTGCATGTATCCTTTCAGACCATGTTTTTCTGCAAATAGATGCCTAGGAGTGGGATTGCTGGATCATATGGCGGAGAAGGCAATGGCACCCCACTCCAGTACTCTTGCCTGGAAAATCCCATGGATGGAGGAGCCTGGTAGGCTGCAGTCCATGGGGTCGCTGAGAGTTGGACGCGACTCAGTGACTTCACTTTCACTTTTCACTTTCATGCATTGGAGAAGGAAATGGCAACCCACTCCAGTGTTCTTGCTTGGAGACTCCCAGGGATGGTGGAGCCTGGTGAGCTGCTGTCTATGGGGTTGCACAGAGTCAGACATGACTGAAGCAACTTAGCAGCATGGTGGTTCTATTATTAGTTTCTTAAGGACCCACCATACTATTCTCCATAGTGGCTGTACCAATTTACATTGCCACCAACAATGTAGGAGGGTTCCCTTTTTTGAAGAATACATTTTAATGAGACTTTAATAATAACTTTGTTCTTTTTCTTCTAGCTCCTATTCCCCATTCATTTTTTCCATTCTCTTAAGAAGGGCTTTAATACTCTCACTATCTCTTCTTGACTTCTTTGGCAAGTTCCTAAGCTTGATCTAAATCAGATGTGGCTTTCTTAACAAATCTTGTAAAGCACTTGTGGCAGTTTGGGAAATAGACATGCAATGCACAGCTTTCAAACCTGTGTACCTGAGTGAGAAGCCAATGATGAAAATGGGTCTATGGGTAGGATATAACCTACTTTCTTCTTGTTCATTGTGTTTGGTCTGGTGTTACTTGTCATCAACAGAATCTTCTTGCTGAACCCCAGTGCTGGTTGTATGGACTGCATTGTTTGTGT
This sequence comes from Cephalophus harveyi, assembly GCA_006410635.1. NCBI lineage: Eukaryota > Metazoa > Chordata > Mammalia > Artiodactyla > Bovidae > Cephalophus > Cephalophus harveyi. Next base: position 47,927 of record SJYT01053127.1, read on the forward strand.
TCTCCCAAAATTCATATGTTGAAAACCTAATTTCCTATGTTATAGTATTTGGAGATGGGACCTATTGGGAGGTAACAGGCATGAAGGTGGAGCCCTTACTGTGAGATCTGTGACTGTATAAGAAGAGACATGTGAGAGCTGGCTTTTCTCTCTGCTCTGTGAGGATGTACTGAGAAGACCACCGTCTGCAAACCAGGAAGAGGGTTCTCATCAGAACTTGACCACACTGGCATCCTGACTACAGTCTTTCCAGTCTCTAGAACTGTGGGAAATAAATTGCTGTAAGCCAGTTGGTCTATATTCTGTTATGGCAGCCTGAACTTACCAGTGCATCACCCAAAGGAATTCTACCTGAATGGAGAATAAGCATCAAGGAGGATGGAGGAAGGCTGTCATTACTCTTTTTTAAGACTACACTTTTTAGAGAAGTTTTAGGTTACAACAGAATTGAGAAGGAGGCACAGAGATTTCCCATATAACCTCCTGCTCCGACACATGCATAGCCTCTTCCAGTATTAATATCACTCTCCAAAATGGTACTTTTTTTTTAAACCAAGAATGAACCTACATGTCATAATCACCTACAGTTCATAGATTTCCTCAGGGTGCACTCTTGGTGTTGTACATTCTATGGGTTTGCACAAATGTAATGACATGTTCCTCATAATATACAGAGAGTATTTTCACTGCCCTAAAAATCCTTTGTGCTCTGCCTACTCATTACCCCAGCCCCATCCCAATTCTTGATAACCACTGACCTTTGTACTGTTTCCACAGTTTTATCTTCTCTAGCATGTCATATAGTTGGGATCATTCAGTACTGTAGCCTTTCCAGATTGGCTTTTTACACTTAGTAACATGCTTCTACTGTTCCTCCCTGTCTTTTCCTGGCAAGATAGCTCATTTACTTTTAGCTCTGAATAATATTCCATTGTCTGGATGTACCACAGTTTATGTATCTATTCACCTATTGAAGAATATCTTGGTTACTTCCAAGTTCTGCCAGTTATGAATAAAGCTACTATAAACATCCATGTGCAGGTTTTTGTGTGGACATAAGTTTTCAACTCCTTTGGGTAAATATCAAGCAGTAGGATTGCTGTGAAGTGCAAAACTGCCAAACTGTTTTCCTTAGTGTCTCTACCATTGCATTGATACCAGCAATGAATGAGAATTCCTATTGCTTCACATGTTCATCAGCATTTGGTGTTGCCAGTATTCTGGCTTTTGGCCTTTCTAATGTATGTGTAGTGGTTTTAGTTTGCACTTCCCTGATAACATATGATGTGGAGCATCTTTTCATATAGATATTTGCCATCTGTAAATCTTCTTTGGTGTAATGTCTGTCAAGGTCTTTGGTTAATTTTTTAATTGGGTTTTTTTTCTTATTTTAAGAACTCTTTGTATATTTTGGATAACAATCCTTTATGTAATTGCTTTTTTTAAAAAATAGTAAGGGAAACAGGAAAATTACAGTTTTGATTTTATTCCTTCTGACAGTTTTTTGGACTGCCATATGATTTGCTGTCCCTGAAGAATGTATTAGGCTGAACTGCAAGTGTAGGCCTTTCTTTTAACTTTGATTTGAATTGCAATGGATTAGCAACTGTGAACAATGATTAAATAGTGATTATATAATGAATATCTAATGTTCCTGAATAATCATTTAAAATTAAATTATGAATATTTTATAATATTCCTTACATAATTAAAGAGATAACTTCTTTTGCATTCCCAAAAGAAGGTACCAAAGGACCCCTCACCTCATCACAATTATGGTTATTTACAATTAGTTTTAGTTCTTCCAAATATTGAATTGCTCCTATTTTAGATCTTTACAGATGCAAAAATCCCAAATCCCTGTGTTGTTAGCCTCCTGAGAGTCCTGTTATTCACAATGATGGCACAATCAAAATGCATGGCCAGATGAAATGGGCTCGGAACTAGTCATTCCCAGAGTGTATAGAAAATTGTGTTCTGCATCCAAGGCTACATGTTGTGATACATAAAACAACCTAAAAAAGGTAAATAATCAGTATCATTTAGATGAACAGTTACTTCATAACTAATTTTGTTAGTATGTATTATTTGAAATATCACCCTGTTTTGCTGTTTTATGATTCAAAAGATGATTCGATCAAAAGCAGTATTTTCTCAAGCTGTGTTTTTCTATATTTGTAACCATCTGTCTGTCTATCCATCCTTAGAATTGAAGTTAAAATACATCATAGAGAAAACACGCCTATATGCCTTTATTATCCATGGGCTACAGAACACTAAAATGAGAAAAAGAGGATGATATCTTGTAAAAGTGGAATGCAAATTATTTATATGCACTATTTGCAGGAAAAGACACAGATATAGTTAATAAGTGCGTGAGAGTGAGTACAGACTATTAACCTGTAAGCCACACACACTCTTTTTTGGCCATACTGGACAGTTGGTAGGATCTTAGTTCTCTAACCAGGGATTCCAATCCTGACCCCCTGCAGTGGAAGTTCAGAGTCCTAACCACTGGATAGCCAGGGGATTCCAGCCACATACCCTCATTGATTACTTATTTTATGTGACTCTGGGGAGCAGCGAGTATTATTTTCTAGTTGAGACAGAGAGTCTCGACTAGCTTAGGACTGCTGTCTCACCCCGCCTCACTGACTGCAGGTTGGAGAGAAAGAAAAAACCTGCCCAGCCCTTTTCTTTCTTTCTTTAGGAATAGCTTCCTACACTTCTGTTATTTTCTCTCCTGCACTCAGGTGAACTCCCAGGGATAGAAAAGACTGCAGTCCAGCCTGTCCCTTGGTATGAGTCTGTCTACTTCAGGGAGGGAGTACTGGGAAATCCTTTGGGTGCAGGTTTAAAGCCACATTTTCTAATCTGCTTTTTCAGTGACAAAGCTGTCATTTAAATCCCCATCTGTCTGTCTTCTGTGCTTTAATTTTAATTGGTTCTGAATTTAATACGGAAAGAAAGGGTATTATGTATTGACCCCTTAAGAGCCCAAAGGTGACCTATAGAAATCCCTGGAGCATACATTTCTCTGAAATGTTGAAAATAAGGCCATCCTGTTAGAAATTCAGATGAAAATATGACTGAATTACATTCAATTTAATACCATTGTATTTTTTAAAAATCCATTTAAAATTTCTAAAATATAAACTAATTGAATATAAAATCCAAAATCTAAAGTACACTTATTTTGGCATTCTTCATCCAGATCAGATACAGAGAAATTAATTCCAGTATATAAATCCCATACTTACTGCTTAAAAGATAGTGATTTAGGCTTTAGCCTATGTTGTTTTTAATTACACAGCTTGATCATTCAAAGAAAACATTCCTTTCCTATTGGTTCAGTCTTACTGCTTTTCTCTAATACCACGTTAATCTAAGAACCAATACATGATATTTATGTATGAAAAAATCTAAATAAAAAGAGACATTTTTGTTAGGGCATTAGAAAGTTTTTACACTTATTAAAACAAGGAGCAGTTAAACTCTTGGGAAGGACATTGTACAATATGTTTTAAATTTTACAATACTTAGGGAGCATGTGTGTGTGTGTGTGTGTGTGTGTGTGTGAAAGTCACTCAGTGGTGTCCAACTCTTTGCAACCCCATGGACTATACAGTCCATAGAGTTCTCCAGGCCAGAATACTGGAGTGGGTAGCCACTCTCTTCTCCAGAGAATCTTCCCAACCCAGGGATCGAACCCAAGTCTCCTGCATTGTAGGCAGATTCTTTACCAGCTGAGCCAGCTGAGCCACCTGGAAAGCCCTTAGGGAGCATAAGACAACCTTATTAATATTCCTCATCTCATTAAATTTCTTCAGTTTTTTGTTACCTATGTTAGCATGCTGTCAACAAATTGAACTTTTCAGTTTTATTGTCAAAGAATTGAAGTTGAGGAATAGGATTGCCTTACCTTTAATATTCTAAAAGAATATTATTAGGATGCTCGATTTTCTGGTCCTGGTTGCCAAATTACATATATTTTATTGGAAATGAGTTCTACCACAAAGAAATCCACAATGAAAATATCAGAGGGAATTACAGTGCTGTTTATAATATGTGAACTTGCTCCATTAATCTGAGGGCAAAAGGATTGAACCAGCATGTTACCAGATGGCATCAGGAAAAGAATGAACAGTCCTTGCTAAACTGTTAAGTATCCCCCTGCTACCCAAGTTTAGGTCTCAGTTCAGTTCAGTTCAGTCGCTCAGTCGTGTCCGACTCTTTGCGACCCCATGAATTGCAGCACGCCAGGCCTCCCTGTCCATCACGTCTAGGAACAACAAATTGATACTAGTTAATTGAAGTCCCCAAGAAGCATTTTAACTCATGTAACTCCTTATGCCCCAAGTCATTAGGTCCCTGGTAACTAGCAAAAAATGTTTAAAGTTTTAAAGAGATACATCCTAAACTGTCTTTGAGGGTAAAAGCAAGAGATCAACTAAATCTAAATATACATTTGTTCTGCAGATTTGTAGGTAGAGTTCATTTTTTTTTGAAATTTTAGGGTCTAAAATGGATATTTTGTAAGATGAGTGTGCAATTGTGATTGTCAAAAATACCAAATTATTGAAAGATATTTCCTGCTCCCATACCCTAAAATTGATGATTATGATCATGCAATAGGAACTTTCCTTTGTTCATCCCTCTGAATTCTCTTAGCATTTATTTTGTTATAGTGATTATTTGACTCTCAGAAAATACTGCCTTACCACACTCATTATGTAGCAGAAAGAGCAAAGCTTTGGAATCAGACATACCTGTGGTATGTCTAGCACTCATGAGCTACCAGACTTGGACTGTTTTCTCTTAACCCATGTGAATCTCACTTTTCTTAGCTTTAAAACAGAATTACAAGTACATCACAGAAGAGTTACAAGGACTGAATAAATTAATGATGTCCCTACCAAGAACTTTCCTCATAGCTCAGTCAGTAAAGAAGCTGTCTGCAATGCCAGAGACCCTGGTTTGATTCCTGGGTTGGGAAGATCTCCTGGAGAAGGAAATGGCAACCGACTCCAGTATTCTTGCCTAGAGAATCCCATGGACAGAGGAGCCTGGCAGGCTACAGTCCATGAGGTTGCAAGAATCAGACATGACTTAGTGACTAAACCACCACCCTACCAAAGTTCCTGGCATGAAATAGATGCTCAACACATTAAAAAAATAATAGTATTTGCCACTAAAGCATTGTGCACTTGGGAAAAGGAACTGTGTTGCTTTTCTTTTTAAAAATTATTTATTTATTTTAAAATGAAAGTGAAAGTTGCTTAGTTGTCTCCAACTCTTTGTGACCCCATGAACTACATATTCTCCAGGCCAGAGTACTGGAGTGGGTAGCCTTTCCTTTCTCCAGGGGATTTTTCCAACCCAGGAATCAAACTGGGGTCTCCTGTATTGCAGGTGAATTCTTTACCAACTGAGCTCTCAGGGAAGCCCTTATTTATTTTAATTGGAATATAATTGCTCTACAATACTGTGGTAGTTTCTGCTATACAACAATGTGAATCAGCTACATGACAAAGACAAATATTGTATATTAATTCCTGGTGGCTCAGATGGTAAAGAATCTGCCTTCAGTGCAGGAGACTCAGGTTCAATCCCTGGGTTGGAAAGATCCCCTGGAGAAGAAAATGGCAACCCACTCCAGCATTCTTGCCTGGAGAATTCCATGGATGGAGGAGCGTTTTGGGCTACATTCCATAGGGTCTCAAAGAGTCTGACACTACTGAGCGAGTAACACTTTGACTTTCAATGCACATACATGAAATCTAGAAAAATGGTCCTGATGGATCTATTTGCAGGGCAGGAGTAGAGATGCAGATATAGAGAACAGACTTGTACTGCCTTTTTTTTTTTTTTTAAGTGTTGGAATAAGTATCTGTTGCTGCGGCTGCATTCCCTTTATGAAGATTCCTTTCCTGGCAAGAGCAGGGCTTTCATAAGGTTTTCCAGTGACTGAGAAAACAGTACACATCAGGCTTCACTGCTTTGTGTTCTTTCACTTGCCTCCATTGTCTCTAGATGGAGAAAAGGGGTTAGATGATGTTGGAGAGGTTTTCTGGCTTCCAGGCACCCTGTGCAGCCTGGAGATTGCAGTTCCAAGACTCCATTGCCTGCAAGTTCTGTTTACATCCTGGCAATTAGAGGTTTTTGTGGATAATCAAAATAGGGTAGGGGAGAAATCGGTCTCCAGGTATATCGGGTCTGGAATGTGGCATATACTCAGATGGCTGAGATGGGTTTTGCCTGCAATTTGGGGGCATCTTTCTCAAAATCTCTCATTGATGATGCAGGCAGATGAGATTATTTCCTCCTAACCTCAAAACTCTGGATTTCCTGAGAGAGCTCACAATGTCTAAAGTAGCATTTTTCCTCCTCCTCAAACTTGACTAGATACCTAGTACCAACTTCTTTCAGTTTAACAGCTACCATGGAAAATTGTTATCCATTTTTATGACCAACAAACTAAACCTAAGCCTCATGTGTACTCAAATTCATTTGAAAGAAAAGGAAAACTGACAACTTGTTACCTACCATTTTGAACAGGTTGTAATATGTTTTGATGATAATCTGTTCAAAAAGGAAGGTAATAAATTATTTATGATAAAACTAAAGTGAAATTCTGAATAAACTGTTGCAAGTAATCACTTTTAGGTCAATAAAGCATTTGACTTCAGTATCCTCTGCCTTCCCACAAACTGATTCTTAGTGAAAAGGAGAAAGGGAAAGGAGTTAATAATTAAATTGAGAATCTTATTTTGGTAAACAGAAAAGAGATGATTCAGACTACTTTTTTCTTTTATGGATTGGGAGATAGTTCAATGCATTTTGGGATGCTGTAGCTTGTAAATACTTATTTGTAGAAACATGCTAGAATGTTTTCTGGGAAATACACATGGAATTAAAAAGTGATTTCAATATTTATATTTCTCAGACCAGCATATACAATTTGAAAATGGTTAATGTTGGAAAATTCATATGTATTATACTTCTGAATTGGATATCCATATCTGATATCTGTGCCAATTCAGGCTGACTTCCTATTAGAGTTAAGGGTAGAGCCATGACTTGGTCAAAATCTTTGACTCTGGAAACTACAATCTTCTGGGGAGAAAAGCTTTAATGTTGGTGCTAACATACATATATATGAGTATTTTGGGCACTATTACTCGGGAATGGTAATGATTTATGAGGGTAGCACAAAGTTAGAAAACATTTTCCAATACTATCTTTCCTAAACATTTCCTAAAATTGTTGCCGTTATGCGGTAATTATTTTAAAATTTATTTTTAAAAACCTTTTTATTTTATATTGGAATATAGCTGATTAATAATGTTGTGATAGTCTCAGGTCCACAGCAAGTAATTTTTAGATCAATCCAAGATTTAAGCAAATTTTTATAGGATTATGGAATTAACAACTCCAAAATGTGCTGCTGAGCTGGTAAATATGAGGTGGTCAGGGTCTCTCCATCCATGATGCTACTATCCTCCAATCCTAACTCAAGTCTCACAATGGCCATCAGAGGGGTAAGAATACATATCCATGTAAACCTATGCTCATTTGAGGGTTCATATTTGCTAGTAGGGGCTTATTTGTAAAGGATCTGCCTGTAATGCAGGAAACACAATTGATATGCATTCTATCCCTGGATCAGGAATCTCCCTTGAAGGAAATGGCAACCCACTCCAGTATTCTTGCCTGGGAAATCCCATGAATGGAGGAGCCTGGCAAGATACAGTCCATGGGGTCACAAAGAGTCAGTCACAACGAGTAATTAAACAAGAGCAAACACAAACCTGCCTGTGGAGGGTCAGTATGATATTTTCTATAATATATAACTTTAGAGTATTTTTATCACACTTTACGTAACAGCTATATATTCATTAGTTTATGTGTTTCTCAATCACCTTGCAAAATAAGGAAGGTATTTTCACCCTTCTTTTAAAAGATGCAGAATCTAAAGATCAAAGCACATCAATATCTTGGCTAAGTTTACCTAGAAAGTTTAAAGGGAGAACAGAGGGTAGAATCTGGGTGCACTGACCTTTAGACCTTTATTTTTTCTTCTATCATCTGAGCAGTAGTAATGGGCTTATTTTAACTTCAGGCACTAAGAATCTCAAGTGAGAGAATGACATAGTTCTAACATATAATGTTAATAAAATCTTATGACTAATAGAAAGTTATTGCAGGCATTGTGAAAGATATGAAGCCAAATATTCCAAAATTTCTCTTAAACTTTAGTATCTTATTTTTTGTTCAGCCAAAGATGTGCTATTAGTCATTCATTGTTGCCAGAACGAGCATCTTCAAAGAAACTGTCAGCCATCTGGCAAGGCTTTCCTCCCAACATGGATCCAGTGAATCTATGCCAGGCTATTTGCACCATCTGTTGGGTATGAGTCAGTGGAAGGATGAAGGTTGGACAGCTGGAGCTGTCAGCTTTGAAATGCCACTTACTAGGGAAATACCACAATTCACTGCAAAAAGCACCAAAGCAAAGTCCCTTACTAATCCAAAAAGAAGACTAGTTAAATATGGTGGCATTTCTGAAGAAGGTCTTCTCTTTCCAGACACTCATTCCCTTTTTTTTTTTTAATCTTTCCTACCCTCTTCCGGAGGGAAGATTTTGTTGTGCCATATGAAAGAGATGTGAGCACAGACTTTTCAGGTGAGTGTAGTAGGAAATTGAGAAGCAGAACATCTTGAGAATTTTGTTTGATTTTGAATTAGAGGAAGAGTTATCCATTCATACCTGTGTTCATTTAGCTGTTCACTTTCACTGAATGCTTACCATATTCCAAATGCTGATGGACAAAAGAGTAACTCTACATTTGCTGTGTACCTACCAGGTGCATTGTGCTTTAAATATGATATTTACTGTTGGCAAGAATACAATGGTATGAGAAGTATTATCTCATATTTCTGTGACCAATAGCCAACTTGTGACTAACAAAATTTTAAAATATCCCAGGATTTTGATCCCTGATCAGTCTCTTTCATTTAGTTGATGAGAATGCTTACCATATTCCAAACGCTTTTTTTTTTTAATATTGCATACTTAATATTCCATAGTAAGTTTGGATCATAATTTATATTAGCTTGGTACAAACCTAATTTTGGTTTCGGACTATGAATTTTATCATTATCAGTACAGTTCAGTTGCTCAGTTGTCTGAGTCTTCATGGCCCCATGGACTGCAGCACGCCAGGTTTCCCTGTCCATCACTAACTCCCAGACTTGTTCAAACTCATGTCCATTGAGTTGGTGATGCCATCCAACCATCTCATCCTCTCAACTTCATCAAGAGGCTCTTTAGTTCCTCTTTGCTTTGTGCCATAGGGTGGTGTCATCTGCATATCTGAGGTTATTGATATTTCTCCCAGCAATCCTGATTCCAGCTTGTGCTTCACCTGGCCCAGCATTTCATACGATGTACTCTGCAAAGAAGTTAAATAAGCAGGGTGATAATGTCATTATATGGAGAAGGAAATGGCAGCCCAGTCCAGTGTTCTTGCTGGAGAATCCTGTGGATGGAGGAGCCTGGTGGACTGCTGTCCATAGTGTCGCACAGAGTCGGGCACGACTGAGGCGACTTAGCATGCATGCATGCATTGGAGAAGGAAATGGCAAACCACTCCAATATTCTTGCCTGGAGAATCCCAGGGATGGAGGAGCCTGGTGGGCTGCCATCTATGGGGTTGCACGGAGTCAGACATGACTGAAGAGACTTAGCAGCCACAGCAATATCATTATAACTAGGTTCAAACACATCTTTATTAATCAAAATAGTAACCATTACAATTAACATGTATTTGCTAATAAGACAGAAGTTTGTTTATTCCTGTAGTATAAACATCCATGTTTCAGGATTCTATGAACTCTTGGAAAGCATTTTCTGCTTCCTGCTGGTTGTGGTAGCATTTTCCCTGCAAAAAGTTGTGGAGATGCTTGAAGAAGTGGTACTCGGTTGGTAGAAAGGTCGGATGAATATTGTGGATAAGGCAAAACTTTGTAGCCCAATTCATACAACTTTTGAAACATTGGTTGTGTAGTCAGACATTGTTGTGGAGAACAACTGGGCCCTTTCTGTTGACCAGTGCCAAGTGTAGGCATTACAGTTTTTGGTAAATCTCATCAACTTGCTGAGCAGACTTCTCAGATGTAATGGTTTTGCTGGGATTCAGAAAGCTGTAATAGATCAGACCAACAGCAGACCACAAACAGTGACCATGACCTTTTTTGGGGGCATGCTTGGCTTTGGGAAGTGCTTTGGAGCTTCTTCTCAGTCCAGCCACTGGGCTTGTTGTTGCCAGTTTTCAAATTCACTTTTCATCACATGTCACAGTGCCATCAAGAAATGGTCCATTGTTGTTGCATAGAATAAGAGAAGACAATACTTAAACAATATTTTTTTACAATTGTCCTTCAACTTGTGAGGAACTCACTTATCGAGCTTTTCCATGTTTCTAGTTTGCTTCAAATGCTGAATGACCATAGAATGATTGATATTGTGTTCTTGGGAAACTTCTTGTGCAGTTTTAAGAGGATCAGCTTGGATGATCTTCTCAAATGGTCATTGTCAACTTCCATGCTTCTCATCTTCAAGGCTCTTGTCTTCTTTGCAAAACTTCTTGAAGCACCATTGCACTGTACATTCCTTAGCAGTTCCTGGGCCAAATGTGTTGTTGATATTGTGAGTTGTCTCCACTGCTTTACTACCCATTTTGTACTTGAATAAGAAAATTGCTTGAATTTGCTTTTTGTCTAACATCATTTCCCTAGTCTGAATGTATTTGAAATAAACAGTAATATGTCATTAGCAAAACAAACAAACAAACAAACATAAAGGAGGAATGTTCATTAAAATGATGTATAACATACCACACTTATTTAAGAATATATTCTAATATAAAATGGCAGAACTGCAATTATTTTTGCACCAGTCTAATAACACTACTATTTCATTTTGAGGGCCATTTACACTATTGTCAATTACTGTTTTTACAAAATAAAGCTATAATGAAAATCATGTTTTTATGGCACGCATAGTAATAGATTGAAACAATTGGTGAAAAATATCAAATATTCTAATTAATGAAATTATTCATTCAAATCTTTATTCATTACTATGAAAGGTTGGCCCCACTTCTATTCCTTTCCTAGAGTTTTGCCAATGTCTTAAGGAGGAAAAAACTGTGTTGATTTGCATTTACAAAGGGCTCTGTTCTATCATGGTGCTCTCTTATGTGAAAGAAGCTTGTATTTCAAGAATTAAGTTACAAGAATAAATCACCCAATTTTGTTAACTCTACTTGCCATACTTGCATTGAAATGAAAGCTAGTCATAAGGGAGGAGCAAACAGAAAGGCTATATAGTCCTGTTAGCATTTTTATATTTGTTAATATCACTGAGATGAAAATTAATGAGTTTAATCATACAAGAAAATCAAATCCTCAACAAAAACCTCTTTACAATTGCTTGTAAAAAGATAATTTCACTGGAAGGATTTATATCCTAAGAAATATAGTAATGTTAATGGAAGACTTTCTGTCAGAAATTCAAAATACATACTATTTGTTGATGCTGTTTAGTTGCTAATTCATGTTCGACTACTTTGACCCCATGAACTGTAGGGGTTCTACCAGACTCCTCTGTCCATGGGATTTCCCAGGCAAGAATACCAGAGTGGATTGCTGTTTCCTCCTTCAGGGAATCTTCCTGACTCAAGGATTGAACCCACATCTCGTGCATTAGCAGATGGATTCTTTACCACCAAGCCACTGAGAAAGCCCATACTATTTCAGCTGGAATAGTTTAAAACTTATTATAAATATCTAGTAGATATAATGTATATCTACCTTGGACTCTTGAGAGTCCCTTGGACTGCAAGGAGATCCAACCAGTCCATTCTGAAGGAGATCAGCCCTGGGATTTCTTTGGAAGGAATGATGCTAAAGCTGAAACTCCAGTACTTTGGCCACCTCATGCGAAGAGTTGACTCATTGGAAAAGACTCTGGTGCTGGGAGGGATTGGGGGCAGGAGGAGAAGGGGACGACCGAGGATGAGATGGCTGGATCGCATCACGGACTCGATGGATGTGAGTCTGAGTGAACTCCGAGAGATGGTAGTGAACAGGGAGGCCTGGCATGCTGCGATTCATGGGGTTGCAAAGAGTCGGACACGACTGAGCGACTGAACTGAGCTGAACCTTGTAATAACCTAATGATAATCTCATCCAGTTAGCTGTTTTTTCCATGACACTCAATTAATGACAGTGTTGCTTGTTAAGTATGAAAAGTCCATGCAATATATTTAATATACTTTATAATATATCTTATAATTTATAGGCTATTCTGTGTGACATCACTAATCATAATACTGTTGCAAAAATTGGTACAGGTATATTTGTCATTTTAAAATCCTTTAAGCCAAATCCTCTAATAAAATTTCATTTAGTATAATTAAAATGTCTATTAAAATATTTAAGCTGCATTATTTCAGTCATTTCAAAAGGTATTTAGTAAGATTCTAAATTAAACAAATAGTACCTTGATCTTTTGGACAGACTGAAATAAAAGCTACTTCTTTAGATCATAAAAGCCAAAAAAAAGTTGAAAATACAAAAAAATTCATTCTTTGACTATTATGAATCTTTTTCATACACATCTTTTTTTTTTAGTCTTTATCTATGAACAATGTGGATTTGGATCCTAGTTTTCATTTGTGTTTATAGAATAATTTGTCTTGCTTATTGATTTCTGGTATTCTTAAGCATAATTTTTAATTATTGCAAATATTTCATTATGCTTTAAAGCATCTGCCTATAACACAGGAGACCCAGGTTCAATCCTTGGTGGGGAAGATCCCCTGGAGAAGGGAATGGCAATACACTCCAGTATCCTTGCCTGGAGAATTCCATGGAAGGAAGAGCCTGGTGGGCTACAGTCTATGGAGTTGCAAACAGTCGGACATGACTGAGACTAACACTTTCTCCACCACTGTTATAACTTTATTGTTGGACATTCATTTTGTATTGATTTTCACTCATAATGTTGACAGGGTGAATACTCATGTACATATTATTTAACCTGTTATAGTCATTTTCTTAGGACATATTCCTTGCAGTTAATTGTCTAGGTTAAATGGAATAGATATAAGTAAAAAGTTCCACCTGTTTTATTTTAGCAGCATAATATCAACAAAATTTAAAACTAAAAAATTCCACTGCTACAAATCAAATTGCCTTAAGTATATGTATATGTGTGTTTATGTGTACATATATACTTGTATGTTATATGTGTGTATATGCAAATATCCAATATCAAATATATAGATTAATATTACATCTTGAATGTATGAAATAATAAAGCCTAAATTGAGGTTCAACATACTGAGTTGGATATCATAGAATCAGTCAATCTTTCATGTATAAATATTTCACCATAAATAAGCATTCCAAAGAGCAAAGAGATTTCCACTAAGTGGCTTGTGGCCCAAATCACCAGTGTCTTCTTATTACTCTGAATTCTTCTCTACAAGAAGTGATTCTGTTGGCTAATTTTGTGCTTGTTCACTAGCCATGCCCAAAATGTTTTGCTTTATTTAAAGTAAGGAAGGTGGGAAAAAAAGAGTTGAAAGGTTTCTAAAAATTCTTCTATATTGACAAGATTAAGTAACAGTTGATATTCATTTTCTTCCTTTCTTACCACTGTAGGTCTCTTAATTACTCACCACCCCCCACCAAATCTCCAAACTGAAAAACTCCCAATCAAGCACATCTATATACTCGTCCACCCAGGACCTGAAATACCATCTGAGGCTAAACCCAGATTCAAGCAGTAATTGGAAAAGGGAAGTTTACAGGATAGTGAGCTCATTATTCTATTCTCCTTTCCCAGCTGGGTTTGAAACATATCTTTTCACTTATTAATTCAAGCAAGAATGGCCACCCATCAGCAGGGATACAGCTAGAGCTCTTCGGACTAGGGGTATGATTTCTAGCAATATATTCACAATAACAAATTTCATTAAAGCCAAAGCAAATTATGGGTCCGATGGAGTTTATTAGAATGGGATCTTACCCATATTTGTATTTTATTAAGAATATAAATCAACCTGGTAGAGGTTTCTTTTACCCTCCCCTTCTGGAAGCCACCTGCCAATTAAATTTATATATTTGCTCTCATGAGAGGTTACTTAGGAAAGCCAGTCTTGTCTGTGTATATCAGTATTTCATGACAGATATGAAGTGTGTGCTACTCATTTGATAAGAAAGATATTCACAAATGAGAGGAGATAGAATGGTGTGATTTTTTTTGTTAATATTCTGTAACACACTTTACACTAACAAAATACTTTCAAAGAGGCTACCCTTTGTCTTTAGCATGGAAATCAAGAATTTAGCTTGTATGAGACATTTAGCATGGGCATATTTTCCAGAGAAATAATGGTAGGCAAAATAATCATTCCCTGGACAGATTAAGAGGCTTTATGAGTATAATCTGCCTTAAATAATAATAAACAAATATAGCCCTTATTTACATACCACATATCTTTCTAAGCTCTTGTATATGTATTAACTCAGTGAACTCTTTCAACATCTGTATGAGGTGAGATTACTATTATTTTTTTGGATGAAGAAACTTAAGCACAGAGAGGTTAAATAAGTTACCTGAGGTCACACAACTTTTATGAATGAAGAAATTGAGGCCCAGAGAGGATAAATAAGTTACCTGAGGTCACACAGCTACCAAATGGTAGAGCTGAAAAGCACATCCTGGCAATCCCAATCCAGAATGAATCCTTTTAATAACTGCTCCTACTGGGACATTGGCGAGATGGGGTATAGTAAGAAATGGTACTGGGACATTGAGGGTAGCTGTTTCCTATTTTCCAAGGGCAAACTCTACCTAAGGAAGTATGATGGACTAATGTCTGTGGCATAGGCCAGTAAACTAGACACATACGATGTGCTTCTCAAAGTTCAGGATACTAAAAAATCATCTGAATAGCTAGTAAAACACAGATTTCTAGGTCCTGTTTGCAGATATTCTGCTTCAAGAGATTGGGCATAAAGATTTATATGTCTAATGAGTTCTAGATGATGCTGATTCTGATTCAGGGGTCCCATTTTGAGCAGCACTGATGTAAAGGACACCTGAACCCTGAGGATCCTAGACAAGCAGCATCCCCAATGGGATGAGATACATCTCTGATTAAGAATCAAATGTTATTCAGTAAATAAAACATCAGAATGACCATGGTTAACAAGATGGCTTTTGTGTTTGCACCAGAGATTACTTTGCACATTCAATCATTTTAATTTAGCAAGCCTTCCCAGAAACTGGGGAGTGAATGAGGAGGTCACAGCCAAATAACCAGGGAGCAAAGTCACACCAATAAAAGGAAGAAGAGTTGACATGACAGAGTTGAAAAGGAACTTCTGAATCCTTCCAAGATTTAAGGCAGGCTGAAGATTCCCAAGTCTTATGCTCTTTCTCAGGAAGTACTTAAGTATCAGTTGTTATGGTTTGCGGTGAATGTTTGCTGACAGTTTCAAAAAGCTTCTGTATTAAGCTAGCTACTACATGTTTGTTAGAGTCTCTTATGCTAATTATACTTAGTGTTTTATGGCCAGAAGTATCTTTATTCCCTTTCAACCCTTTCTTTCAGAACAACTATGATGTACAGGACTTTGCAGGTAGGTAGTGGGACTCATGGAGTCTGTGGTCAAGCAAGGGGAACAGACGCTAAACACACAATGAAGCAAGTACTCCATGACTTAATTGCAGTAGTCATCAGTTCGGGGAAGGAGATGCTGGAGTTGGGGGTGGAAGGTTGTGATGGTACGTCTGTGAAAGATTGGGTATCACTGCTTATGATACTACATCTACCAGAGAGATATCTCCATATTAGACTTCCTCTTTAGTATCTGTCACATGGTTATGTTGTAAAGTGACAATTTGTCATGACTTGGCTTTGGGCTACTTCCCTCTTGAACAATAAAGAAAGGCCATATTTCAATGGACTTGTGGATGCATACCCAAATTTCCCCCCTTTAAAACACATGAGAATGTCTAAATTTCTTGATGATTACTGTTTATTACTTTTCTGGTGGCAGTATGACCTGTATACATATGGCTCTGTTCTGTTGTCTGCTTCAGATTATAAAACTACTAGAGGTCAGGGGCCCAGAGCCATGCAATTAATTTTCTCAGTACTGGGAGTTTCATGCATGACTAGGTACTTAAATGCTTTTTCATCCCAGGGATGATGCTCTTTGAAGTTTTTCTATGAATTTGATTGATGGCCTAAATGATGCTTGGTTTTACACAGATAATATTAATGAATGTGTTTAATACAGTGTTCAGATGATTGTGCTTATAAGCCAAAGCTTCAAAATGAGTTAAGAAACGCATAGATAGCACACATTGTCTTTTTGTTATGTTATAGGGCTATATGCTTATGTCGAGTTAGTTATTTTAGACTAAATTTCTGGGTTTTTCTGGAGAGTGAGGGATAAAGGTGGAGTATGGAAAGATGTCACAATAGGTTTGTTAAATAGACATTAACATTAAACTTTATTCAGTATCACAAAGATAAATAAAGTCATGTTCTAAAGTGGCATGATTATCTGTATAGACATTGAATCTTTTCTCTATATAACTGATAAGAAAGTTGCGATCATTTTTATGGCCCCTAGTCCTCTGATAAATACTATGTATTGATATATGTTAATTTGTAATATAAAAACTATATGTTAATTATTAACTAAAATCAGTGCAAACTTATTTCTCTAGGAAGATAAGCAAGAATCCTTTTTTTTTGAGCAAGAATTAGATAAATAAAAATATTTTTAAGACACTGAAGGTGTTCTATAAACTTGAACCTTTCTTAACTACTGTGTTTATATTAAAATGTCATAGTAAATTTTCTGGGACTTGTGAAACAAAGCTGAGTCTTGGCATCACATCTATAAGCTGCTAGCATCCTGGCAATAGAGGGCATCAAGCTACTTTAGCCAATAGAGGGTTGGGAGATCTGTATTTCCAGGATTGCTGTTTTTGTGACAAGTAACTGTCTTATCTGGCCATCCAGAAGGTGTGAAATCTGATCCATTCAACGTTTCTCTTTTTTCCTTCCAGCACTGAATTTTTCCTTATTTCCTTCTTCTACTTCTTAGCTAACACCCATATCTTGGAAAATTTGCTGTCAAACTTGGAAAGCACTATAGCTACCTTATTTAGAGTAAAGCCTAAAATATACATTTGTTCAGCTTTTCCTCAAGGGTGAATCTAGCTCAACTAAACCTAGACATTGTGAATAAATGTTTTCCTTTTTTATGATTCTCTCCTAAAACTATCAAGACAAAATGAATCTGTCCCATTTTTGCTGCTCATTTATTTTATTTACTTTTGCATACCTAGAGCACGTTAACTTGAAGTTGGTCTTGATTTTTCCAGCTCTGTGGTTTTTAGATTTTCTCAAGCTGAGTCCTTTTGTTGACATTTATCTTGTACAGTAAGCCTTTGTGACTCTCAGTTCTCTTATTGGTAAAAACAACAATAAAACACTTTCTTAGAGGTTGTTGTAAGGATTAAATGAAATTAATGTGCTTATCACAATGGTTGACTCAAAGCATGAGTATCTGGGAACTTTTTTTAAAGGGCTTTCTGTAATTTTATTTTTTGACTCTACTGGGTCTTCGTTGGTGCAGAGGCTATTCTCTAGTTGCGGTGCAGGGGCATCTCACTGTGATAGCCTCTCGTTCCTGAGCATGGGCTCTAGGGCACACAGGCTTCAGCAGTTGCTGTGCGTGGGCTCAGTAGCTGAGGTTTCTGGACTCTGGAGCACAAGCTTAGTTGTTATGCAGCATGTGGGATCTTCTCGGACCAGGGATTGAACCTGTGTCTCCTGCATTGGCAGAGGGATTTTTTACCACGGAGTCACCAGGGAAGCCCAAGAATTTTTTTATTTAAATAAAATATAGATATTTTATGTGAAAATAAGAAAGGGAACATTCAGGTAAACACTAAAGCCCATAACTGATGGAGTAATTAAGAATCAAATTTGTAGATGTACCCAAACTTTAAGAAATAGTGAAATGTGGAATGTCAAATAGAAAGAAAAAAACATGTAACAACTTGAAGGGTAATATATCAAAGATTTAACATGTAACATCACACTTAGTGGTGAAAAACTTGAAGGTTTTCTTCCAACATCACGAAGAAGATATAAATGTCCACTTTTATTCAACATGGTATTAGAAGTTGTGACAAGAGCACTTACACTAGAAAAATAAAAGACATCCAAATTGGAAAGGAAGAGATAAACTGTCACTATTTGTGAATAAAAAGGGTTTTTTATATATATATATATATAAAATCCTAAAGATTCTACCAAAAAACTGTTAGGACTAATAATGCATTCAGTAAAGTTGCAGGATACAAAATGAATATGCAAAATATACATTTTGTTATATATTCAGTTGCATTTCTGTACACAGAGGAATTAAAGCTATAATTCCATTTGAAATTGCATCAAAAAGAATAAAATACCAAGGAATAAATTTAACCAAGGAGGTGAAAGACCTATACACTGAAAACTGTAGGGTATTGATAAAAGAAATTGAGGAGTTCACAAACATATTCCATGTTCATGAATTACAAATTTTAATACTGTGAATGTCCATACTATCAAAGCAATCTACAGATTCAATGCAACCTCTGTCAAAATTCCACTGGTATTTTTCACAGAAATAGGAAAAACAATCCTAAAATTTGTATGGAACCACAAAAGACTCCAGCTAGTCAAGGCAGTCTTGAGAAAGAACAAACTTGGAAGCAATACACTCCTTGATTTCAAACCATGTTACAAGCTATAGTAATCAAAACAGTATTGTACTGACTGGCAGATAAGTAGATCAATGCAAAAGAATAGAGAGCCCAGAAATAAACCTATTCATATACAGTTCATTAATATACAACTTAAGAGGCAAGAATATACAATGAGGACAGTCTCAATAGATGGTGTTGGGAAAATTGGACAGCAGAATACAAAAGAATGAAAATAGGCTACTGTCTTATATATATTAATAAAAATTAATTAAAACAGGTTAAAGACTTGAAAGAACTGAAACCAAAAATTCCCAGAAGAAAACATAGGCAGTAAATGCCTTGACATTTAATTTTGGTGACAATTATTTGGATCTCAATCCAAAAGTAAAGGTAACAAATGTAATGATTAAGTTGTTGCTCAGTCGCTAAGTAGAGTCCCACTCTGCAACTTCATGAACTATAGCATGCCAGGCTCCTTTGCCCTTTACCAGCTCCCAAAGTTTGCTCAGATTCATGTCCATTGAGTCAGTGATGCTATCTAACCATGTTATCCTCTGTCGCCAACTTCTCCCTTTGCCTTCAATCTTTCCCATCATCAGGGCAGAAAAGTTCAATAAGCTGGGTCTTTGCATCAGATAGTCAAAGTACTGGGGCTTCAGCATCATATTTTTTCAATTAATATTCAGGGTTGATTTCCTTACGATTGACTAGCTGGATGTTCTTGCTATCCAAGGGGCTCTTAAGAATCTTCTCCAGCAGCATAATTTGAGTGTCCATTTGCTAGCACTCAGCATTTTTTATGGTCCACATGACTTCTGGAAAAACCATAGCTTTGACTATACATGCTTTTTTGACAAAGAGATACTTCTGCTTTTTAATACATTATCTAGGTTTCTGATAGCTTTTCTTTCAAGGACCAAGCATCTTTTAATTTCATGGATACAGTCATAGTTGCAGTGATTTTGGAGCTCCCAAAATAAAATTAGTCACTGTCTCCACCTTTTCCCCTTCTATTTGCCATAAAGTGATGAGACTGGATGCCACGATCTTAATTTTTTGAATGTTGAGTTTTAAGAGTTTTTTCACTCTTCTCTTTCACTTTCATCAAGAGGCTCTTCAGTTCCTCTTCACTTTCTGCCATTAGAGTGGTATCATCTGCATATCTGAGGTTGTTGATATTTCTCCTGGCAATCTTGATTCCTGTCTATGATTCATCGAGCCTATCATTTTGCATGATGTACTCTGCATATTCGTTAAACAAACAGGGTGACAATATGCAGCCTTGGCAAACTCCTTTCCCAATTTTGAACCAGTCTGTAGTTCAACATTTGGTCTGAACTGTTACTTCTTGACCTGCATACAGGTTTCTCAGGAGACAAGTAAGGTGGTCTGGTACTCCTGTCTCTTTAAGAATTTTCCTCAGTTTGTTGTGGTCTACAGAGCCAAAGGGTTTGGTATAGTGCTTTTTGTGTGATCCAACAAATTGTTGACAATTTAATCTCTGGTTCCTCTTCCTCTTCGAAACCCAGGTTATACACCTGGAAATTGTCAGTTCATGTACTGCTGAGGCAGAGGTAAAATAATACCAAAAAGCTTCTATGCAGCAAAGAAAACCATCAATAAAGTGAAAAAGCACCCTACTGAATGGGCACAATTTGCAAATCATCTATCTGATAAGAACTTAATATCCAAAATTTATACAGAACTCATACAAGTCAGTAAAAAAAAAAAATCTGATTAATAAATGGGCAAATGGATTTTAAAAATGGATCTGAATAGAGATTTTTCAAAGAAGAAAAAGGGCTGGTCAAAAGCTACATGAAAATATCTTCAACATCACTAAACATCAAGGAAATGAAAATCAAAACCATAATGGGATATCACCTCATACCTGTTAAATGAATGGCTCTTATCAGAAAGATAAGGAAATAACAAGTGTTGGTGAGGATTTGAAAAATCAGGACCCATTTGCACTGTTGGTGGGAATGTAAATTGATGCAACCACTATGAAAAATAGTATAGAGTTTCCTGAAAATATTAAAAATAGAACTAGTATGTGATCTAGCAATTCTACTTCTGGAATTTATTTATTTATGCTAAGAAAATGAAAACACCAGTTCCAAAAGATAATATGCATGCCCATATTCATTGCAGGATTAATAACAGTAGGCAAGAAATAGCCTAAGTGTCCATCTATGGATGTGTGGCTGGAGATGTTTATGCATATCTTATGCAATACTATTCAGCCATAAAAAAGAACAAAATTTTGTCATTTGTAATAACTCAGATGGACCTTGAGGGCATTATGCTACATGAAATATATCAGAGAAAGATACTATGTGATCTCACATATGGAATTTGAAAAACAAAGAAATAAAAGCAAGGTAGTAATTATAGAGTACAGATCCTGGTTGCCAGAAGGGAGGGAAGTAGAATGAGGGTGAAATGATTGACAGAGATCAAAGGGTACAAACTTCTAGTTATGAAATACATGTCATGGGTATATAATGTACAGCATAGTGACTATAGCTTACAGTACTGTATTTCATATTTCAAAATTGCTAAGAGTAAATCTTAGAAGTCCTTATCACAAAAAGAAAAAAAAAACATGTTTTTGATTATATTTGGTAACAGACTGTATGAGATTTATTGTGATGATCATTTCACAATGTATACACATTGAAAAATTATGGTGGACACCTAAAACTATTATAATCTATGTCAATTATCTCAATTTAAAAACTAAATCACATCACATTTGCATGATTTAACACTCATACAGTCAAACTTGTAAATCAAGTTTTCCCAACACATTTCATTTTGAAGGATATTTTCAAATTTTAATTATTTCAGTAAATTACTAAATCATTCTGTTTATGATAAGCTAAATATTATAAGTGGGTTTAAAATTCTTTATTCAAAATCAATTTTCACTTCCCTCCCTAGAGTTTTAATAACTTCTATTTTGTAAGCATCCATCCTTCTATTGTTTATATATAGAATAAATGGCAGCATCTTACTTTAATTTAAAATGTCTATAAGTGGTATTGGAGAAGGCAATAGCAAGCCACTCCAGTACTCTTGCCTAGAAAATTCCATGGATGGAGGAGCCTGGTAGGCTGCAGTCCATGGGGTCGCTGGAAGTCGGATGCGACTGAGCGACTTCACTTCACTTTTCGCTTTCACACAATGGAGAAGGAAATGGCAACCCACTCCAGTGTTCTTGCCTGGAGAATCCCAGGGACAGGGGAGCCTGTTGGGCTCCTGTCTATGGGGTTGCACAGAGTCGGACACGACTGAAGCGACTTAGCAGCAGCAGCAGCAGCATAAGTGGTATTGTGCATATATTTTGGAACTTTAATTTTTTACCCAACAAAATGCCTTGATGAGTTTTTCCATCACTCACTACCTATAGATACAACTTTTAAACTGTTGTTTACCATGGGTATACTACTGAATTACATGTTCTCTAGTAACCCAGAGAAATAAGAGGCTTCTGACCTTGGCCTCACATATTTCATACTCAAAAGATACACTTATTTCAGAACTAAAGCACACTTGACATTTTGGATCTGGTACTCTAGCCCTGGTGCTCAGGGCTAGAAATAACAATGGTAGCCCTAAGAATGGATTTCGTGACTAACCTAATCCAGGCCCCAGCAAAGTACCTTCCCACAGCTCTTCACCTTTGTCCACAAACATGGTAATATGTTTGTGGTAGGTAATATGCCTAAAGGATATTACACCAGGGTGGGTGATTCCTTACTAATGTTAGAGATGAATGCTGTTCCAGAGAGGGGTGGATTTTGCCAATAAAATCCCCATAGGTAAGAGAAAAGACAAATTAACGTGTTCAATTCTTCTTCTTAACATATGAAATAGATTTTTGCAAATACTGTTTCAAAGAGTTGAGAGTGCATATTTTATGCTGTTACTATTCTGTTCCAGTTCAAAGTACTATAAATTAGCCTAGCATTCGCAAAAGTGCTACATGGTGCCTCAGTAATATTTTATAAGATTAAGCAATTCAAATTCAAAATAAAAATCCAAATGTAGCATGAGTGAAGTGAGATACTAAGTTTTTACATTGACAAATATATGGAAGCTAAATTACATTATTGAAAATCATTTTATTTTTTTCTAATAGTATTTACTAAGAATTATATTTTCAGAACACCAAATTTATAATTGGTTTTAATTTTGATTTAAAAATTAGTTAAGTTACAATTTATCTTTGAATTTAGTATTTAATTTCAAATACTTTAAAAGTAAAATAACTTTGAGAATAGAAATTCAATTTATGATTTTTGAATGAATTTGTTATATTTCTGACTATAAATATTTGGGAGGAAAATGTACTAATTTTTTCATGCTCTAAGTACAACTATATTTCATTTTTAACTCTTTCTTCAACTAGAGGGGTGAGATGGGAGGTGGGAAGGAGGCTCAGGAGGGAAGGGGATATGTTGGGGGAGTGTGTAATGTCCTCGGTTATGTCTCGTCCCAGCAAAAATTTGAAGCAATGGACGGACCAGTGTTATAGCTCAGTTTTATTGGCAAGCAAAGGAAAATACATCCTTGAGGCATGAGGGCAGGCTGACCCAAAGACAGAAGAGAAGAGAAGCCCCCAGATCAATATTGGCTCCTCTTTTTATGTTTTTTTTGTTTTCTTCATTCTATTTTATTTTATTTTAAATTTTATTTTTACTTTATTTTATTTTACAATACCGTATTGGTTTTGCCATACATTGACATGAATCCACCATGGGTGTATATCAGCTCCCAATCCTGAATCCCCCTCCCACCTCCTACCTCCTCCCCCTGAACCTGCCTTATGTAAACTGGACTAGCCAGGAGGGCTGTTTGTTTTACCTGAAGTTCTCCTTCCGGTCCTTGGACCTCCTTTGTTCTATTTTTGTGGACTTTTCTCTTCTTTGTTTTTTAGCCTCCACCATTCTGGACTCCTTTTTCCTATTCTAACTACCTAACAGATATATAGGAGAAGACAATGGCACCCCACTCCAGTACTCTTGCCTGGAAAATCCCATGGACGGAGGAGCCTGGTGGGCTGCAGTCCATGGGGTCGCTAAGAGTCGGACACGACTGAGCGACTTCACTTTGACTTTTCACTTTTATGCATTGGAGAAGGAAATGGCAACCCACTCCAGTGTTCTTGCCTAGAGAATCCCAGGGATGGGGGAGCCCAGTGGGCTGCCGTTTATGGGGTCGCACAGAGTTGGACACGACTGAAGTGACTTAGCAGTAGCAGCAGCAACAGATATATGCATGCATATAGCTGGTTCATGTTGTACAGCAGAAACTAACACAACATTGTAAAGCAATTAATACTCCAATTTAAAAACATTAAAAAAAAAAAAGAATAAGGTCAATAGTGGAAGAATGAGATGGAGTTTAGAAAAGAAATGAAGCTGAAAAGAAAAATCTTCAAAGAGGCCATTTGATTAATTTAATAAAACTTGGAAACACTGAAGTAAGCATTTAATGCTATTAAGCCCAAACTACAAAAAAATTTGCTAATAGGACAATACATATTTGTGATTTATTGAAGGTAATCGTGTGTGTGTGTGTGTGTGTTCAGTTGTGCCTGACTCTTTGAGACCCCATGGACTGTAGCCCACCAGGCTTCTCTGTCCATGGGATTTCCTAGGCAAGAATACTGGAGTTGGTTGCCATTTCATCTTCCAGTGGATCTTCCTGATCCAGAGATCAAACTCCAGTCTGTTGCCTTTCCTGCATTAGCAGGTGGTTTTTTTACCACTAGCACCACCTGGGAAGCCTATTGAGGGTAATTACTGATAAAATAATGACTCTGATTAAGAAAATTAATCACATCAAATTCAAACCTACAACTAGAACAGGTCAGATAAAATCCATGTGGCTTATATCTGTGTTACTAAGTGAAGGTTTAAATTGTTGATCAGAAGCATGACAGTAAAAATAAAAGAAAATTATTCATATTGAATTCACAAATTAAAATTTAAAAAATGCAACTCTCCCCAGCAGAGTTTCTTCTTTTAGAAGAAAATCACTGTCATAAAATTAGCAAATTAGAGAAGAAAGATTGGGCCATTCTACTCTGCTTACTGGAAGCTAATCCTGGAAAAGGGATATGACATTTTTCTGAGAGCATGAAAATATTTATTGCAAAATATAGTCTGAAAAAAGTTTAGTATTTACAGTTTTCTATTGGTTGAACATAGTAGGAAATATTTAATTTTATACATATTTTGTAAGTGAAGAAATAAATTAGAAACTGGCTTTTCTGTTTCAGCACAAAAATAGTGTTTTGTTCTGGTGTTACTTGTTTCAAATTAATCTTAAGGATCAGCTTTGTTCAATGATGCAGAGGTGATTGAAAACAATTACTTTCTCAATTAAAAGAACATAAAATATCATTTGCACGTTAAAAAGCACATATATATTTAGAGCTTAGAAAGCTAAGTAAAGAGCAAATAATTGATAGTATTCAACCACTGAACACTGATAAAGAACATTGGAGTAATAGTCCTAAAAGGGTAATGTATATCTGATATTTAGCTAAGAACAGTGATCCTTTTTGTAGCACTAACAGATTGGAAAATGTCTGGGTGTAGTAGAAATGACTTCAAAACTTGCTGGAATGGCTGAACATGAAGGGTGGATTTAAGAAAAAGCTAAAAGAAATGGTGACTATTTAGAATGGAGATATCAAAGTGAGATGGTTAATTTAGTGGGAAGTCAAGTGAGAAAATAAAGATACAATATTTGTATAGCAAATATACAGTGAGTGTACAATTAACATGGAGAAGGCAATGGCACCCCACTCCAGTACTCTTGCCTGGGAAATCCCATGGATGGAGGAGCCTGGTGGGCTGCAGTCCATGGAGTCGCTAAGAGTCGGACACGGCTGAGCGACTTCACTTTCATTTTTCACTTTCATGCATTGGAGAAGGAAATGGCAACCCACTCCAGTCTCTTGCCTGGAGAATCCCAGGGATGGGGGATCCTGGTTGGCTTCCATCTGTGGGATTGCACAGAGTCGGACACGACTGAAGCGACTTAGCAGCAGTACCATTAACAAAAGTATGCCCAATAGTAAGCTTTTATCATGCATGGGCTTTAACTCCGAAGACAGGAAGACAAGGGGTTCAAAATTAATGATTCTTCATTGATTGTACATCTTTTGTAGAAAGTGCTGAGAGGAAAATTGCAAAAGTGATTTTGAATATTAACTATTAACTTAAGACATGATGAAGGGTAACTATATGATGCTACCAAGATTGGTAAGTAAAAGGTGTATGAGCTAAAACCCTGGTCAAAATATTTGTGATTAATTCTACCACATAACTGGCAACATAGTGTAAATTTATGCCCATAAGATGTGGGCTCTACTGTCCCAGGAACAAGTAAAAAATCATACCTGATCTCTATGTCCCAAAATTGAATGTTTTCATGAATCACATGAGAGATATTACTTTAAAGCTTAGATGCATGGTGAGAATATCATCATCATAGTGAAAGCTGAGTAAGCAATTATATTAATGTAGATAAGATGGGAATGAAATGCAGTAGAATAGTTATATGAAACAACAGCATATCTTCAAATAAATGCCAAGAAATTTTGGGTGAGAAACTTTTTTTTTAATTTGTACTACCTGTAGTCATTTGACTATGAACTATTACGTATTGTTTAAAATGTTAGCCAATGTATACCAGACATCTAAGTGTGGATATTTCAACCTTTTAAAGATTAGAACTTTTTGTTCATTTTAGAAAAAAATACACTTTTAACAGAATCAAACTAATATATACAAAAGCAGCATTTGAATTAAAGATAACAAAAATATATATATACACCTATAAAGGAGGAGATTTAAGAGCAAATAAAGTTGAAGCTAATTTCTACCAAGACCATTTCTACTGTTCTAGATCAAGGTATAGTCTCTAAAAGGTACCTGAACAAATTGAACAACATGCTGCTGTTTTTTCATTTTAAAAATAATGTCCTAATGTTAAAAACCTTGAAGAAAGAACTTAACATTTTATGGGCCTAAATAATTGATGTAAGTGAGGTTAAAAGTAATGCTGTAGTAATCATTTACACAAATAAATTAACAGTTTTTATAATATATTCTATAGCAATGATAATTTATCATACATAGTTCATTACAGTGTTTGGATACCATATAATGTACTGGCTATAATCTACATATAATGTATCAACTCTATTAATAATTCCAGATTGTATCTACTCTCAGCAGTGAGTAATGGCTCCAATTTACAATAAGCAAAAACTATGTATACACTAGCTTCAGAAGCCTACTTTGAAGTTAATGCCAATAAAATACATGTTTTGTGAAAATCTGGATTATAACATAGTCTGATGATTCTGTTGAAAAAAGATCAATTTTATGGAATAAATGTATCATATTTATGAATTTACATATCTTTGTTTTATTAAAATATTGTTAGTCCATTAAAATACCATTTAGACAATGGCAATAATAACTACACTAGTCACTTGTTGATACCATGCTGACTTTCAGTAATATAAAAATATGTGTGTATTAGTTGCTTAATTGTGTCTGACTCTTTATGACTCCATGGACTGTATTCCGCCAGGCTCCTCAGTCCATGGGATTCTTCACGCAAGAATACTGAAGTGGGTTGTCATTCCCTTCTCCAGTTAATCTTTTTGATCCAGGAGTCAAAGCCAGGTCTCCTGCATTGCAGGCAGATTCTTTACCATCTGAGCCACCAGGGAAACCTTTATATAGATATATTTTAAAAAATGTAGCTCTGCACATGCTTTTCAGTTTTGAGATTATGGTGGTCTCTTTATCAAGAACACACTTTATTAAAAGTTACATGTTTTATGAAAAGATACATATTTTATGAAACATATTGTATGAAAAGATTCTTCAGGTAAGAATACTGGAGTGGGTTGCCATGCCTTCCTCCTGGGATCTTCCCAACCCAGGGATTGAACCCAGGTCTTCTGCATTGCAGGCAGATTCTTTACCAACTGGGCCACGAAGGAAGCCCATTAAAAGTTACTGTCTTGCTTTAAAAGTTTTTCTGTGATGTAAAATAAACTCTTGGCAGATTTCATAGATACTGCTGAACTGCTCTGATTTTAGTCTTATTCCCTCCCCTTCCTTGCTCACAATGCACAGGAGTACTGCTTTCCCTGTACCTTTGACAGTTAATCAGTCATGTCCTTTGCATCTCTTTCTTGCTAAACTTTAACTTTTTTTAACTGTAAATTAGAATCTATAGGAAGTTTCACAATTCTAGTCTGCCTTTCACTATATTGGGAATGTTTTCAGCATTACACTATATATGTAAGGTTCTGATAGATATTCCGTATCTACTGAGAGGCATTTCCTTGTTTTTTTTTTTTCTTAAAATTTTATTTGGTGATATTTGCTTATATGGGGCCTCCCATGTGGCTGGCACTAGTGGTAAAGTGCCTGCCTGCCAGTGCAGGAGACATAAGAGACATGGGTTCTATCGCTGGTTTGAGAAGATCCCTAGAGGAAGGCATGTCAACCCACCCCAGTATTCCTGCCTGGTGGATTGCTTCAACAGAGAAGCTTGGTGGGCTATAGTCCTTGGGGTTGCAAAGAGTTTGACAGGACTGAAGCAAATTAGCATGCATGCACACGTTTATATGTTTATCTTCTTATTTGAGGTTCACACTTTGGAGAAGATGTGAGATGAGTTGAAGGAGTCTTTCTCCAACCTCTACTTACTGAGATTCAGAGAGGCAGGGAAGCGCAGACAGTGCTGGCATTGCATTGCTTGCCTTCTGCACATTTCCTCCAAACCCCCACTTTTTTTTTTAAACTGACGTACATACATAAATGTATTGAAAGTTTGATTAGGAATGAGATATTTACATAGTTTCCCAGTATTGCCCTTTCCTTCAATATTTATTAACTGCAAAGGGGGAAAATGTAACTTTTTAGTGGAGGAGCCTAGTAGACACCACTTAATAAAATGATCAAAGTTACCCATACCTCTAAGACCAATCAAGATGGAAAACAGTGTCACTTCTGTGATATTCCTCATATAAAGATTTGTAACCTGAAGCTGACTGTGGGAAAATGTCAGACCAAGCTAAGCTGAGGAGCTTTTTCCAAAACAATTGAACTTTATGTTCAAAAGTGTCCAGGCCATGAAAGTCAGGAAAAGATGGAGGATCTCTTCCAGATTAAAAAAGAATAAAAACTAACACACATGTGATTCTGAACTCGCTGCTTTTCATAAAGAACGCTATTGAGATGAATGCTGACCCTTATCTGAGGTCTGTGGATTAGATGGTAGCAGCATATCACTATTACTTTTCTGATCTTGATGGTTATTTTCTGGTTATTGTGGAGAATGTCCCCAAGAAAACACTATAGATATTTAAAGCTTTAAAAATTACAAATACAGAAAATAATATACTAAAATATTTAGAATAGGAAATAAGGATGACAACTCATTCTCATATGATTCAGGAAAATTCATAATTTGATCTTGCAACTTTTCTATAATTTTATTGTTTCAAAGTGTGAAAATATATTTTTAATTTCATTGTATCCATGTTTTATAATCAAAGCTAATATTTATCAAATATGCCTCTAAGGGATTACCACATAGTAAGTTATTCAGTCTTTGTCACACTGTGAGACAAGTACTATAATCACCTCTGTACAGAATAGGAAACCAAAGCATGGAAGAGTCAGATGACTTTCTCATATTTATATGGTGATAAGTGATGGACTTGTGTTATAAATCAAAGGTTTCTCATGCCTAAACCCTCTTTGTAACTACTAACCTTTCCTGCCTCCTGGCCATTCAAACTGTTTCTATAACTATACCAGTCACCTGAAATTTTTCTGTAATTTGGAGCTAGGGAAATTTCCCTTAATCTGTAATTTTTAAAATAGTTTGGTTCCATTTATGAATCCCAATGTTTCCTAAGCCAGAGCACACCAATTCGTGTACCATGAATGGGTAACACATACGTTGAGATAGTGACTTCTCAGCCCTGGATGGGAGGCTTGGTAGGACCAGGGGCAGCTATACCCAGATGGCCAGTCTCTTGTGGCCCCTGAAAACTAGTGCAGACATATCATGTGCTATGAACCTCATGATCTGAGATAGGAGAGCAATTTTAGGATAGTTTTCCTCTCTCCATCTGCCTTTGCTATATTGGATGATAAAAATATATTCACCTCTCTGCAGAAAATTTACTTCACTTGTCTATAGACATTCTTCAGAAAACCTACACCAAGTAGATTAGAAAATTAAAGGCAGAATTGATTTTTATTCCCCATTAGATGTTCTGCTTTCTTCTCATTGCAGATGCTATTTTATTTAGGTGTTAAGGATTTAAAATTGTTATTTTCATCCCTGATGTTGCTGTCTACACATAGATATGCACAACCCATAAACTTGTGGTGTCTTTTGTTTAATCAAGTCAGGATTCAGCTTTATAGTTGCAGCAGGTTGAATTATGGTACAATTGCAAGTTGACAAGCAATAATGTAGCACTCTGTAGAACTGAATGTACTGTAAGATACCTTTTCATATGTAGTATTTATTTTTTGTGTAGACTGGAAAATGTATTACTACGCTATAGTGAAGAAATGATTGCCTTTCCAAAATATAATTTGGTTGATAATAATAATTTCTATTAGACAAATATTCAGACAATCCTGCATCCATCACCTTAAATCCATTTAAAAAGCTTTCTGCAGTTCCAGAATGTATGAATAATTTTTGTGTTTAATATAGAAACTAATGTTGATGTCTCCCCTGATATGAAAATGAGAAGTCTAATTTTAACTAATAATTCTGTCAGTGTTATAAAGTGACTAAAAGAAGCCTACTGCTGCTGGTTTGTAGTGAATGTATTACTTAGGACTGCTTCTAAGTGGAAAAGTTATAAAGTAAGGAATCTTTTCCTCATAACTTAAATGTCATCTTTTTATCCCCTGAATTTTCTGGTAAAGCACTATATCTGAGAAGGGCAAGCTAGTTTTAAAAGGGTTGTATTACAGAGCTGGAAGACAAATACACTAGCAGTTTAATGCAAACATTGAGTAAAGTGTTTCATTGATGACTTGTATGATCATTGATCTGCTAATTGTGATTGGTAACTGAAAAAGGATAAGGAATCACTTGCTTCAATTTCTCACCGAAAAAAAAAAATTTCTTTTCAAGCAGATAGGAAGTGGGGGTTAAACTCAAACAGATGGAATCAATACTTCTGCTCAAAGACAACAGCTAACTCCTCAAAAAGAATAAATTGTGGAGAACTTAGTAAATAATGTAAGTGAGTAGAGACTAAGAAAGTTAGAGATCATGTTGAATTTGTTTCCAAAGTACTCCAGGTTAGAGAAATATGCCATTTTGGAGTTTCTTTCCTCTACAGAGGCTGTGTCTTTGTGACCTCAAGTGTGAAAAGAAAGAAATCAATTGCCTGATTCATTTGTGAAATACTGTCCTAGCCCCAAGTGTGAGTCAGGTGCTAGGAAGGAATTGTAAACAGGACAGCCACAGTCCCTATGCCCTTATATGCTCAGATAAGCTGAAGATCGGTAGAAGATAGAGACATATTATCAGACAACTGATAACAAGGAGATAAATGCTAGGCCAGAAAGAGCACAGGGATCCCTGGGGAGCAGCCTGATAGAGGTATTCATCATTGAATGGCAGTGTTGCAGGTGTCTGGTTAGGAGGTCAGAGAAATCCTTCCTTGGAAAATGATGGCTGAGTTGAGTCTTAATGTATAAATAGGAATTAGGTGAAAAGAGAAAGCAGCATATAGTGGCCTGCAGGCAAGAAAAAGCACAGCATTTTTAGGAAATTAAACTAGTTTTGTCCAACTGATTTTCCATGTCTTGAACACTCTCTACCTCTCTATATTTCTTTATGCCATAGGTTTATTTTTTTATTAGATTTATGCTCGAGACCTTTTCTTCCCATGGAAGATATTTAGAAAGATTTCCTGGCTTTGACATGTAGCTCTGGTGAGCAGAGATCAGGTTGACCTTCATTTGGATGAAAGTTTTGCATTTTTGATTGGCCAGTATGGATCAGGATCCTTGAAATGGCCACAGGATATGCAGAACTCATACCTCGATGCTGGATGATGGAATACTCTGTTCAGGCTCATGCTTTCTCCTCCTCTGTCCCCATGATAACCATACTGTTTATTATAGGGTATGTGTTGTTAAGATGATGGTAGGAAGATGAACTGCAAAGGATATTGAAAAGAAACAATGTGTATGATGGTGGGACTCTTTTCACCCCATGGACTGTAGCCCACTAGGCTCTTCTTCCCATGGGATTTTCCAGGCAAGGCTACCAGAGTAGGTTGCCATTTCCTTCTACAGGGGATCTTCTTGACCCAGGGATTTAACTCACATTTCCAGAAATTTATATAAACTTCAAATAAAGTGTGATTCTTTGACCTGAACTTGAGCTGAGACATTTTTTCTAGTGTTCAGTGAGTAGGCTTTCAGCATGGTACTTTAAGAGACTGTGTCTTTCAAGACTGGTGGCAGTTGCATTTCAGTATCCTGTAATTGTTTCCCAAACAAATCTGGGGATCTTCAGAGAAGAGAACGGCCTCAACTTCCTCAGAGTCCTATTGGTTTCCATACATATTTGGCACCTTTCTGTGTTCTGTTCCATTTCTTAGTTTCAGTATTGCTTGAATCTATTTTGATTATGTCATCAATACCATAAATGTTAGCTGGAGACATCATTCTTGCTTCCAGTGTCCACTGATATCCATGCCAAAGATGCAGATATCCAGTTATGCTATTACTTATTAGAGTCAAACTTGCAAGAATGTTCTGTCATTACATTAGGTTTTTGGGTTTGCCTACATCTAATTCTTGACTTAAGGTTGACAAATTGTTTGTTTAAAATTTACTTTCTGTCATTGAGGTGTTGATTTATGATTTTGTGTGGTAACGCTCTATCTATAGATGCAGGGCTTTCTATTTAGTCTGTTATTCTACTTGGGTGAGTATTCCAAGCTATACTGATCTTCTTGAATTCTGAAAGTGGACAGTCAGGGTCTTTGGTATTCTTGCATTTCGTATCACCTGAAAATTTGGACATACATTCTTTGCCTTTATCAAATTTACTACCTAATAAATGGAGGAGTCCAGGGCCATGGATGAAGCCCTGACCACAGCAGCAGCTCAGCGACATTGGTCTAGTGCAGCTATGTTTGACACCTTGAACCCAATGCCCACTTATAGTGAAACAGCTAAGGGATGGAATGAAGCTGGAGTTGGGTTTATGACTTTGGGCTGTCCTCATTGGGCAATGATCTGTTCTGTATCCACCACTCTGAAGATCTCAAAGGACTCTCCCTCCTAGTCCTTCCCTTGACTTTATTAATATTTATCACTATTGTTGATGTTACTAATATAATGACTCTCACTCCACCTCTGTCAGTGTTTTATGTGTTGGGTTGTTGCATAATGCTATCTCAGACCCTGGCCTGCTCTAAGCAGAGGTAGAATCAGTCAGATTACTATTACAGGAAAGAGAAGCCAATCATTAAATTTACTTTCACTTGAGCAGGATATAAATACAGATCTCCACAGGTGAAAAGATTGTTTCTACTGATTTATCAATCCCCTTTTATTGTGCCATTTAATAAATCTCAAAATAATTTCATTCTCAAGCTTATGATTTTAGATACCTATCTCCAGTGGGCACCTTTTGGAACACTCATTTTCCAGAGCTTGGGAAAGGTACTTACTGGAAGATGCAGGATAGGGTTCTGATTTTCAGTAGCTCTGTTACCTATGCATTTTATCTTCTCCATTTAAAAGTCATGCAATGTCATACCATAGGCCCCAAATTCATCTTAACATAAGATTTGCTTTCTTAAAGCCTAAATTACTAGACATGCTGACAGATTTTATTTTTTCAGTATTGGCAGTCAATAAAATCTTTGTAGTGGTTGGAACACAGAATGTTTTGGAACTTTATGATGTATTTGATCAAAAGAAAATTATTCCACATAAAATAATTACTATTTCCTTTTTAAGAAGAACACCATAATTATAAAATACTCTATTTTGGTTCGCTTTACACACAAGTAGAAAGTATTCTCATATTAAAATATAGACTAGTTTAATATCTGATAATCATTAGATAGAAGTAATAGTGCAGCAGATGACTCCTAATAGCCCAGAAATTAATACAAAATGATAAAACAGCACTGCTTCTGTTAG
The DNA here is from genome assembly GCA_006410635.1 of Cephalophus harveyi. NCBI lineage: Eukaryota > Metazoa > Chordata > Mammalia > Artiodactyla > Bovidae > Cephalophus > Cephalophus harveyi. Next base: position 82,040 of record SJYT01053127.1, read on the forward strand.
GAAATTCGGTCAACGTTTATGTCATATTACCCCTATGGTTAAATATAATTGTCTTTGGGCCAGTAGAGAAAGAATTTCATAACAGCTTTGAAAAGTAATATATGATTGCCCCAAATAGTTTTAGCAAAAGATTTTCTATCCCATGATGACATTTAGTACATTTTGAACTGTCCTCACAAGATCAGTACAAAGCTTCCTAGAAATGATGTTTTTTCCTTCTCTTTGTATTGTCTTTAGGGGCATATAATACTATTCCTGTGTTCAACAGTCAACTGTATTTTTTAAGTTTGAAGAAATAATACCTTCCTGTTCCCACCCATCAAGTTAGTCTGTGGCAAGGCCCCTTTAAGTAGTCATTGAACGTATTACTTGCCTATAACATTTGAATATTTCTAGTTTATATTAATATACTAGGACAAGAAAACAAATTTAACTACTGAGACAAATATTATAATGTAAAGGGAGAGATGCAACCTTATAGTACAGACCAGTGACACTGACTACTTCAAATTATCTCCCTATTGTATTTAGCCATATTGCCTCCCTATAGTTTGTATAGAAAACTATAAGGATATGTCTTAAACTTTTGTACAGTACACAGAAAGTAGCGAATTCAAACAGATAATTTTGTATTTGGCAATTTTTTTATTTGACACTTAGAAAGACTAAAGTACCCTCGTACCTCATTAACTCAAAAATGACAAAATTGACTCTAATCATCTTTGCTTCTGTGGGCTCGATGATAATAGTAAATAAATGCTGTACCGTTATTTACACTGCATTGACTTCCAAATTAGAGTGGAAGGGATGAAAAATGCCATTATCCAAGTGGAAAAAATTGATCTAGTAGTATAATTTAATTTTCTATTAAAAATTATAATCTTTGCATCACCATAAATGGATTTATAAAAGTCCATTTCAAAGGTGCCATTATCTTTGAATCACCTGCCCAGTGCCATCAGAGATGATAACAGAGCCAGCCTAATTGTCATGTTTTCGGAGCAGTGAGTTTATAAAACAGTAGACCATAGCTCTTTCCATTGCTCTTGCTGCAGGAGGCTCTGGCGTTGGGCAGCAAAGCTTTCACGCTGAGAGAGTCAGTAAGTTGATGTACTGCATCCACCAGATGTAATGCTCATTGTGTTTGACTTTTCAGCCAAATCTGGAAGATTATTCATAGGAAATTAGATTGTAAATGCAGATAGGCTTTTTGATATTCCTGCTGTCCACATTTTTCCAATTGCATAACGGGATGATAACTAAGCTTGGGAAGGCTGAGACTTTACTCATCATCCTATAGACAATCTTGAAAATAAGAGCAGAAGAAATCATTTCTGCCCTGCGTGCATCCCTGAGGAGAGGAAGGCGAGTGCAAATGGGTCTGCAAAATGGCTCCCACCACCCCATGCTGGCTGCGTAATTGCTTTGGTCATACTCTGGCAGAACTGTGTATTGGCTGCAAGCATGCCATTTAGGAATTGTGCCCTATCTTTTTTGATTTTTACTGTAATTTTGAACTGTGTCACAATCCAGAGAGAAGTAATGCAAAAGCATGAAGGTGGTTGCAGGATTGACCTCCATCTTTGTTTTACATTCTGCCAATCCTTTCCAGCTCCAATCCTGTGTTAGCCTCCCATCATACCTTAGCTGTCTTAGCACTTGTGGCATCCTAACATATTTTATGAAATAAATGGTTAATTAAAATTTTTATTTGGAATAATTCTGTTTATTCCATTTTTCTTGATATGGCATTCTTATTGAAATGACCTCTGCCATTTTAATTGCTTTTTAGATTGGCTACACAACTGTAATCTGATATATTTTTTGAATGTACTACTAAATTTTCACTGTTTTTATTTTTCTGGTATCCCAGGTCATTTCCCCCTCATTTTTTCTTGTTTTATTGGGGTACTTTCTTGAATAATTTAATAAAGAGCACCTGGAGGTAATTTTTTTCTGTTTTTCTTTTTTTTTTTTGATGTCTGAAGATATCTTCATTTTCTCGTTATACTAGATTCATAGTTTGACTAAATATAGAATGTTTATCAGTATATGTCCAAAATAATTTTTCCTCAAAACTCTGGTACTAACTCACCCTTTTGTAGTGTTCAATAAAGTTGAAAAGAAGGTTGTGCTATTCTCATCATTGTTTTTACAAATCATCTCTGTTCCCTTCCCTTTCTGTAGAAGTTTTATTATTTTCTTATCCTGACTATCCTTACATTTTATGTTGAACTCTTATTTGGATTCATTCTTCATTTATACTCAGGACTCAGTGTAATAGTTTTTATTGCTTTATTATGTATTTATTTGGAATTCTTTTATTCATTGAAGTATAGCCGATCTATAATAAAATTTTCTCATTTGTAAAGCATAGTGATTCAGGATTTTTGTAGTTTATCTTCCATTAAAAGTTCTTACAAGGTAATGGCTGTAATTTCCTGTGTTATGCAATATATCCTTATTGTTTATCTACTTTATAATAATGCTTTGTATCTCTGAATCCCCTACCCCTAAAGAGCCCCTCTTTCTCCTCCTTCCTGCTAGCAAACACTAATTTGTTTCCTATATCTGTGAGTTCATTTCTATTTTTCTATGTGTATTCATTTTTCTATCTATTATTTTTCAGATTCCACAGATAAGTGATATCATACAGTATTTGTCTTTGACTTATTTCACCAAGCATAATATTCTCTAGGTTCATCCACTTTGATGCAAATGGCAGAATTTCATTCTTTTTTATGGCTAAGCAATATTCCACTGTGTGTGGGTGAATGGGTGGGGTGGTGGTAGTGGTGTTGAAGAGAACACTATTTTCTTATGACTTTCTGCCTGGATTATCTATCCATTGATATAAATGGTTTGTTAAAACCCCCTATTATTATGGTATTATAAATTTCTCTTTTTATGTCTATTAGCATTTTTATTTATTTAGGTGCTCCATTTTTGGGTGCATATGTATTAATGAGCGTAAGAAACCTCCTCTTGTATTGATGCCCTTATCATTATATAATACCCTTCCTAGTTTCTTCTTGTAGCCTTCGGTTTAAAGTCTGATATGACTAATGTTGCCTTCATTTTCTTGTTTTCATTTCCATGAAATAGCCTTTTCTATTCCCTCACTTTCAGTCAGTGTGTGTCTTCATCTATAAATTGAGTCTCTTGTGCTTGTGTGTTCAGCTTCTCTGTTGTGTCTTACTCTTTGCAACCCTATGGACTGTAGCCCAGCAGGCTCCTCTGTCCATGGGATTTCCCAGACAAGAATACTGGAGTGGGTGGCTATTTCCTCCTCCAGGGGCTCTTCCTGACCCAGAGATTGAACTTGCATCTCCTGCATTGGCAAGTAGGTTCTTTACCACTGAGCTACCTGTGAAGCCCCGAGTCTCTTGTAGGAAGCCTGTATAAGTGTCTGTTTTTTTTTTTTTTTTTTTTAAATCCAGTTTTTAATCAAAATCTTGTTACATGTCACCTCTAAGAAAATTTCTTGTGTTTTTTTTTCCATTGATTCTTTTTTAAAAATTAATTTATTTTAATTTGAGGATAATTACTTTATAATATTGTGGTGGGTTTTGCCATACATTGACCTGAATCAGCCATGGGGGTACATATGTCCCCCATTCTGAACCCCCTCCCATCTCCCTCCCCATCCCATCCCTCCACTGGCTTGGATGCCCTGTTTCATGCATCCAACTTGGACTGGTGATCTATTACACATACATGTTTCAATGCTGTTCTCTCAAATCATTCCACCCTTGCCTTCTCCCAGAGTCCAAAAGTCTGTTCTTTCTATCTGTGTCTCTTTTGCTGTCTCATATAGGGTCATCGTTACCATCTTTCTAAATTCCATATATATGTGTTAATATACTGTATTGGTGTTTTTCTTTCTGACTTACTTCACTCTGTATAATAGGCTCCAGTTTCATCCACCTCATTAGAACTGATTCAAATGTGTTCTTTATAATAGCTGAGTAATATTCCATTCCAGTGGTCATGTATGGATGTGAGAGTTGGACTGTGAAGAAAGCTGAGCACCGAAGAATTGACGCTTTTGAACTGTGGTCTTGGAGAAGACTCTTGAGAGTCCCGTGGACTGCAAGGAGATCCAACCAGTCCATTCTGAAGGAGATCAGCCCTGGGTGTTCTTTGGAAGGAATGATGCTAAAGCTGAAACTCCACCTCATGTGAAGAGTTGACTCATTGGAAAAGACTGATGCTGGGAGGGATTGGGAACAGGAGGAGAAGGGGATGACAGAGGATGAGATGGCTAGATGGCATCATCAACTCAATGGACGTGACTTTGAGTGAACTCCGGGAGTTGATGATGGACAGGGAGGCCTGGCGTGCTGCAGTTCCTGGGGTCACAAAGAGTCAGACATGACTGAGCAACTGAACTGAATATTCCATTGTGTATATGTACCACAATTTTCTTATCCATTCATCTGCCAATGGACATCTAGGTTGCTTCCACGTCCTAGCTATTGTAACAGTGCTGAGATGAACATTGGTTTCCCCTTGATTCTTATACCTGCATTGTTTATAGCACTCCTATAGATTTCCTGGATTGATCTCTCATAAAAATGTATCTCATTTTTATTATCTCTGTTTGGTCAGTGTTCTGATAAAGTTCTGAAATTTTGTTATCCAGGTCAATACTATTTTTCTCTATAGCCTTATATACTTTTAGGCATTTATTTTAAAGTGATTTTCTATGGCTTGATTGATTCCGGTTTCCTCTAGTGTGAATTTAAAAATATTCTGTTTGTTCTGGTCTACCTGTTTGCAAAGAGTCAGACACAACTTAGCGACTGAACAACAACAGCAACCTCCCCCATTATGCTGTTTTTCTTCATTTATTCTGTGATTATACATAATTTGTATTTTAGAATAAAGGGATTTATTAGTTCTTTCATGTAGGAAATAAGTTATGATGTCAACTACCAGGTTTTTGTGGGTGAGTATAAACACAGTTCTTAATCTGGGAAACCCCTAAGTGACTGAAAAGACCTTTGTTTCTGTATGCTGTGGGCCAGACTAACCTGCGGAGAAGGCAATAGAACCCCACTCCAGTACTCTTGCCTGGAAAATCCTATGGACGAAGGAACCTGGTAGGCTGCAGTCCATGGGGTCACTAAGAGTCGGACACGACTGAGCAACTTCACTTTCACCTTTCACTTTCATGCACTGGAGAAGAAAATGGCAATCCACTCCAGTGTTCTTGCCTAGAGAATCCCAGGGATGGGGGAGCCTGGTGGGCTACCGTCTATGGGGTCGCACAGAGTCGGACACGACTGAAGTGACTTAGCAGCAGCAGCAGCAGCAGCAGGCTAACCTGGGACTTCCCTAGTAGCTCAGTTGGTAAAGAATCCATCTGCAATGCAGGAGACCCTGGTTTGATACCTGGGTTGGGAAGATCCCCTGGAGAAGGGAAAGGCTACCCACTCCAGTATCCTGGTCTAGTGAATTTCATAGACTGTATAGTCCATTGGGTCACAAAGAGCTGGACACAACTGAGCGACTTTCAGGCTAGCCTAGTTTTATCTAGACAGTTCAGTTTCTTAAAAGATGAGCCCTATGTTTACAGACTTGGATTTAAATACTTGTTGCCCTTAGTTTATGTCTAGGGATATAAGAGAGATAAGGAAATTTTGGCTTCTGATTTCTGCCTGTCTTAAAAGAATGCCTCAACTCACACATTCTATATACGCCTAAAATCATTGACTTCTTTGAATTATACTGCTATTACCTTAAAATATCTTAAATTATCTACTCTTATTTTGATAATTCAACAGCCAACTAGTGTCATTGACTAGTGTTTCCTCCTGTTCCAAGTATTGCACATGTGATTTTTCTAAAAGAAAAATTTGATAATTCTTCCATTCTGAAAATATTTATTGTGTTTATAATGTGAAAGCATTGTTCTAGGCATTTGTTTCTTGTCCTCCAGGGGCTTACTTTCTTTTTCTTTTTTTGCATTTTATTTATTTATTTATGTTTTTACTTTACAATACTGTATTGGTTTTGCCATACATCAACATGAATCTGCCACGGGTGTACATGTGTTCCCAATCCTGAACCCCACTCCTACCTCCCTCCCCATATCATCTCTCTGGGTCATCCCAGTGCACCAGCCCTAAGCATCCTGTATCCTGCATCGAACCTAGACTGGCGATTCATTTCTTATATGATATTATACATGTTTCAATGCCATTCTCCCAAATCATCCCACCCTCGCCCTCTCCCACAGAGTCCAAAAGACTGTTCTATATATCTGTGTCTCTTTTGCTGTCTCACATACAGGGTTATCATTATCATCTTTCTAAATTCCATATATATGTGTTAGTATAGTGTATTGGTGTTTTTCTTTCTGGCTTACTTCACTCTGTGTAATCGGCTCCAGTTTCATCCACCTCATTAGAACTGGTTCAAATGTATTCTTTTTAATGGCTGAGTAATACTCCATTGTGTATATGTACCACAGCTTTCTTATCCATTTGTCTGCTGATGGACATCTAGGTTGCTTCCATGTCCTGGCTATTATAAACAGTGCTGCGATGAACATTGGGGTACACGTGTCTCTTTCAATTCTGGTTTCCTATTTTTTTTTTTTTTTTTACTGCAGTGAGTAACTGTATGAAAATATGTCAGTTATTCACAAAGGAAATGACTAAAGTGCAAACTTTTCTAAGACCAATGATATTATAATCAAATACCCTGGGTCATTTTCTTGAAGGTCATCCTTGTCACACAATTTCTGTCCTCATTTAATGACTGATAAGGAAGACTGCTTGATGTCCAATGCACTCATGCTTAACTTGACCTGTCATCCTTCCTAGTCCACCCCCAGGCAAAGTCAGCATAAAAATCCAAGGGCTGATTCTGGATTCTGATTTCTGTGGAGTATTACCTTGTAAGGTGCTCAATGTTCACTGACACGGAAACCTAGGTACTGCATCTTCCTGGCTTATGACAGTGTATCTAGATGGTGGGTAATTACAGACCTTCAACTGTCAGTACCTCATTCTTCATGAGATTAATGTTTATCCATAATAATAGATATAAGATCTATGACACCTTTAAAATTTTTATGCTTAAAAGTGATCTGGTGACCACTGAAGAATGACTGGAGCTCTTTCATGCTTTGCTAAACATTTTTAGGTTTTCACAAGCAATAGATTCTGAAAGGAGTAGTAGTCACAGTGGGTGCTAGGAAAGTACACATTAACTCTGTAAAATCTAGCTGAGACTTGTGACCAGTTCTTTAGGGGGTGACGTTAATAGACTTTGTGATCCAATCTTGACTCTCTTAACTACTGAGTAGCTGGCAGGGAGGGTGTTTCCTCTACATCACCCTCTGTTCTCTGACTGGGTTTTGTTTCTGACAAGACTGCTAAAAATCATGGCTCTCTGGCCGTTTTGGAGATTCTGAGAATATAATTTAAAAAATTCATTTTCCACCTATCACAGTCGATTCTATTTCTTGCAATTAAGAACCCTGAACATATAGCCATGAAACACGCTTAGAAAGATTAAAGAAAAAGTAAGATTCATTCACTCCCAGGATCATTTGTTTACTATTTCAATTTATTCATTTTCTCTGTGATTCTTTCATAAATAATTAACTCATTCAAAATGTTTATTGTGCAACATAATGCATGTTGTCTTAGTATTTGTGGGAGGTGAAACAATAAATATTACAAAAGGACCTTGCCCTCAGGGACTTGTGTAAAGTTATTCAACCAGGCGAGAAAACAGGAAGTGACCAGTGCTATCAGAGGTACAGTGATACTCCACTATGAAGGTTCAGAGGAGAGAGAGCAATTGAGCACAGAGAAAAATCACCTCTTTCAGAAAAGAAATGGCATAGTAGATGAGACTAAAAGAAAAGATTTGAATGGAAAGATGAGATAAATATCTTGTCTAGAGAAGGCATGAAGGAGAGAAAATATGTGGCTTATGACAGTTGGGCTTCCCTGGTGACTCCTGCAGTAAAGAATCTGCCTGCAGTACAGGAGATCCAGGTTCAACCCCTGGGTTGTAAGATCCCCTGGAGAAGGGAATGGCTACTGACTTCAGTATTCTTGCCTGGAGAATTCCATGGACAGAGGAGCCTGGTGCAAAGAGTTGGACATGACTGAGCAACTAACACACACACACACGAGTAACAGTCATACTTAGTTTTCACGCAGTATGAATGGACCCACAAAAGGACAAAATTGCAAAGTCCAGATTATAAGAGCTTGGAAAGTCCAGAACATAACACTTGAGTGTGTGCACAGGTGTTCTGACTTAAATTTGCAACCCTTGAAGGATTATGAGAAGGGAGTACTTAAAAAAAGTATAATTTTATATATTACTAGCTTCATTGAGATATAACTCACATATTATACCATTTACCAATTTAAATATAAAATTCATTTTTCTGTATCTGCAGTGTTTTATAGCTTTCAGACTATAGGTTTTGCACCTTTTGTTAAGTTTTCTTTAAATATTTTATTCTTCTTGATAGTATTGTTAATGAAATTATTTTTCTTGATTTCATTTTTAGATTTTTCATTGCAAGTATATGGAAATACAATGGACTTTTGTGTACTGACCTTGTATCTTGAAACCTTCCTGAACTATTAGTTAATAGTTTTTTGGTTTTTTTAGTGCTTTTCTTAGGATTTTCTATAGATAAGATCATGTCGTCTGCAAATAGATTTTTCTAAAAAATTTCTTCCTTTCTAATATGGATGCTTTTTATTTCTTTTTCTTAATTAATTGCCCTGGCTAATCTTCTAGTAAGATATTAAAGAAGCAAGAGAAAATCTCATTTAGTTCTTTGGCCCATTTTTTGATTGGGTCATTTCTTTTTCTGGAATTGAGCTGTAGGAGTTGCTTGTATATTTTTGAGATTAGTTGTTCGTCAGTTGCTTCATTTGCTATTCTCCCATTCAGAAGGCTGTCTTTTCACCTTGCTTATAGTTTCTTTTGTTGTGCAGAAGCTTTTAATTTTATTCTAATGATAATGTTGTGTAATGGTAAGATAATAAACAAGAAAATATTTGATCTTACATGAACTGACTCAATGTTGTATGTACATCAATTTTTATTATTGATTTTTAGCTGTGGTTGGGTCTTTGTTGCTGTGTGTGAACATTCACTAGCTGCAGCAAGCAGAGGCCACTCTCCAGTTGCTATGCAGTGGCTTCCCTTATTTCAGAGCATAGGATCTAGGCATGCTGGCTTCAGTAGTTGCAGCATGGGGCTCAGAAGTTGCAGCTCGAGAGCTCTAGGGCACAGGCTCAGTAGTTTCGGCACTCAGGTTTAGTTGCATCTGGAATCTTCCCAGACCAAGGACCAAAGCTGTATCTTCTGTGTTAGCAGGTGACTTCTTCTCCACTGTACCATTGGGGAAGTACAATTATTTTTTATATACACTTATATAGTTCAAGAAATTCTAAACAAAATCTTGAAGGTATTTTCCTACCTACCTTAATTTTAAAATTTATATGTAATTCTACAACTTCTACCATTATCAACATACTGATCAATGAAAAAATAGAAAGGGCATAAACAAAATAAATATTCTGGATTATTATAAGATAAATATTTTAGATCAGTGACACAAAGATAATTTTTTCTCTGTACTACTATTTGTGCCATCCTATAAATTGGATAACCTTGGTACAGTTCTTAAAGACGTCCAGTGCTCACATGGGACTCATGCATTTTATTTTGTAAGCATTCTAAATCTTTGGTGATGCCCTTACGACTGAATTTGATTGTCTGGATGTAATTCCTCCTTGTGTTTCACAGCATTTTCACTTACTTTCCTAACAGACATTTTTTACATTATATAGCAGCTTATTATAGGCTTCTAGAGGTAGCTAAGTGCTTTACTTACCATTAAATGATTAGCCTATATGGGAAGCCCAGTAGCATGAACTGTAGAGAGTCAGCAGCTTTGAACCTGGTAAGTCAGTCTGTGTTTGAGAGCTCTGAGGAGGCTAAATATTTTATTCACAGAGTAATTCAGTGTATCTGTGAGGTTTATTCCAAAAGTATGCCTATCAGGAAAATGCTGAATATATGGTATTAGCAAGAGGAAAGTAATTTTAGCTGCATGTATCTCTGCCAAAGTGACTTGGCCAGCACCTTGTAAGATGCACTTTTAAAAAGGGAACAATGTAACTGTTCACATAAAGCTAAAGTCTGTGAATTCTTTATCTTGAAGTACCCACTTTTTTTCCAAATTATAGGATGAGGAATGTTTCATCATCTCAGAGATTGGATAGACTAGTTATCTAAGATAATTTTGTGTGCTTTGCAATCGCTGTGCCTTCCAGGGAAAATCATATTGATGTTGAAGTTTAAAAAAATCTCTTTGCACCCGCGTGAAAACTTTAGGTTGAACAGTTAAATTGTGTTATCTCTGTTATTAGTGAAACTGCTAAAAAAATTGTCTGTAATTTCTAAGAGTATATTAAATAAGAAAATAATTATTCTGTTCTCAAGTTCATGTTATACATTTGGAGACAAGTATTCAATACCTGTACTTTACAGAGGAGGAAAAAAGGGCATTAAAAAACTTTCCTAAAATAAATATTAACTCCTAGGTTTTATTCATGGGGTAGTTAAGTTTTTATCTGTAGGTTTAAACAAAGCTCAGTCTTTACTTGGTTATACTTTGGAATCCCTGGGGAGCTTTAAAATGTCCTGCCATCTGGATTCTAGACCCAGAGTTTCTAAATTAATTATTCTGAGGTATGTTCTTGCCATTCAATGAGTGCTTAGAAAAGGAAGCTAAGTTGCAGATTCTAGATGACCCCTTCAATCTCATGGTATGCTCCTACCGTTTGTCATGACGCACACAGCTCTAAGTTGTCAATAGAGAAGGGAATCCAAGAAAAAAGTTCTTAACTGTTAAAATGGGAAGGAGATGTGTTACTCATGAGCTTTTTCCAAATAGCTTATATAAGCTGTGCTACAGAATGATTGCCTTATATCCATGACTAAATAGGAAGCATGGCATCAGTAAAATCTCTGAGGATTCTGTGTACCAAAAAAAGGTTGATTGGCAGTAACATCCTATAAATTGGATAACCTTGGTACAGTTCTTAAAGACGTCCAGTGCTCACATGGGACTCATGCATTTTATTTTGTAAGCATTCTAAATCTTTGGTGATGCCCTTACGACTGAATTTGATTGTCTGGATGTAATTCCTCCTTGTGTTTCACAGCATTTTCACTTACTTTCCTAACAGACATTTTTTACATTATATAGCAGCTTATTATAGGCTTCTAGAGGTAGCTAAGTGCTTTACTTACCATTAAATGATTAGCCTATATGGGAAGCCCAGTAGCATGAACTGTAGAGAGTCAGCAGCTTTGAACCTGGTAAGTCAGTCTGTGTTTGAGAGCTCTGAGGAGGCTAAATATTTTATTCACAGAGTAATTCAGTGTGTCTGTGAGGTTTATTCCAAAAGTATGCCTATCAGGAAAATGCTGAATATATGGTATTAGCAAGAGGAAAGTAATTTTAGCTGCATGTATCTCTGCCAAAGTGACTTGGCCAGCACCTTGTAAGATGCACTTTTAAAAAGGGAACAATGTAACTGTTCACATAAAGCTAAAGTCTGTGAATTCTTTATCTTGAAGTACCCACTTTTTTTCCAAATTATAGGATGAGGAATGTTTCATCATCTCAGAGATTGGATAGACTAGTTATCTAAGATAATTTTGTGTGCTTTGCAATCGCTGTGCCTTCCAGGGAAAATCATATTGATGTTGAAGTTTAAAAAAATCTCTTTGCACCCGCGTGAAAACTTTAGGTTGAACAGTTAAATTGTGTTATCTCTGTTATTAGTGAAACTGCTAAAAAAATTGTCTGTAATTTCTAAGAGTATATTAAATAAGAAAATAATTATTCTGTTCTCAAGTTCATGTTATACATTTGGAGACAAGTATTCAATACCTGTACTTTACAGAGGAGGAAAAAAGGGCATTAAAAAACTTTCCTAAAATAAATATTAACTCCTAGGTTTTATTCATGGGGTAGTTAAGTTTTTATCTGTAGGTTTAAACAAAGCTCAGTCTTTACTTGGTTATACTTTGGAATCCCTGGGGAGCTTTAAAATGTCCTGCCATCTGGATTCTAGACCCAGAGTTTCTAAATTAATTATTCTGAGGTATGTTCTTGCCATTCAATGAGTGCTTAGAAAAGGAAGCTAAGTTGCAGATTCTAGATGACCCCTTCAATCTCATGGTATGCTCCTACCGTTTGTCATGACGCACACAGCTCTAAGTTGTCAATAAAGAAGGGAATCCAAGAAAAAAGTTCTTAACTGTTAAAATGGGAAGGAGATGTGTTACTCATGAGCTTTTTCCAAATAGCTTATATAAGCTGTGCTACAGAATGATTGCCTTATATCCATGACTAAATAGGAAGCATGGCATCAGTAAAATCTCTGAGGATTCTGTGTACCAAAAAAAGGTTGATTGGCAGTACACAAATTAATGTAATATTGGGACATAATTCTCTATGGATCTTTCATTGTCTGATTTTAAGCAGAGGCACTGTCTTTTTCCCCCAGACTATATTTTCCAGGACTTTTTATAGTGAACAGCCTTGGAAGTTAGAATATCTCCCTCCGGAGCAAAGAGCAATCATGCTTACCATTCACTGTAGAAGATATAGGTTCCCCAAGCTCAAGATTTGTTTTCTATAATACAGTATATAGTATAATACAATAAGATATACACAAGCCACTTTGTGCTCACTCATTTCTTTGGGGCCTATCTGCACCATCCTTTGTAGGGCTTGGGACAGAAGGAAGTGATACAGATATGCTGATGCTCATGTTTCTTGCTGTGCCATGAGTAATAAAGTCCTTTGTCTCTGGCCAAGGAGTTTCATGTCTTCTTCAAACATCCATGAAAAGTAGCTATCTAGCTTATTCATTTCCTAGTGGGTAAAATCCCAGACCCTTCACAGTTCTTGATAGATAACACTGGTGCAATATTTTTTATTAACTTATTTGAGTCAGGAATTATGTCCAGTCATTTTGTCCTTAACATATCAAGGCTTTTTAAAATGTTAACCATGTAAAATCAGGGAATACTCTATATCCTGAGCCCTTCTTGAGGCATCTAGAGGCAAAGAGCTTCATTTAACTAAGATATGACTGGGGAACTTGGTGGGAATCATTCAGTTTATTTAGGTGCAGTTCTAAAAATAAAAGTAAGATAAGCTGCTGCTGCTGCTAAGTTGCTTCAGTCGTGTCTGACTCTGTGCGACCCCATAGACGGCAGCCCGCCAGGCTCCCCCGTCCCTGGGATTCTCCAGGCAAGAACGCTGGAGTGGGTTGCCATTTCCTTCTCGAAAGCATAGAAGTGAAAGTGAAGTTGCTCAGTCATGTCCAACTCTTAGTAACCCCATGAGTCCATGGCAGCCTACCAGGCTCCTCCATCCATGGGATTTTCCAGGCGAGAGTACTAGAGTGGGGTGCCATTGCCTTCTCCGAGTAAGATAAGGGTAAGTGTTAGAGACCAGCACCTCAGTGCTATAGTTGTAATCAGTTGAAACACAGAAGTAAAATTTTTGAGGTAAATAAAAGAAACAGGGACATCCAGAAAGGGCTTATTGATTACTACATAGTAAATAGTTGTTGTTTTTCAGTTGCTGAGTCATGTCTGACTCTCTGCAACCCCATGGAATGCAGCATGCTAGGCTCTTCTGTCCTTTGATATATCCCGGAGTTTGCTCAGATTCATGTCCACTGAGTCAGTGATGCTATCTAACCATCTCATCTTCTGCTGCCCCCTTCTCCTTTTGCTTTCACTCTTTCCCAGCATCAGGGAAAGTTTTCCAGTGAGTTGGCTCTTCGCATCAAGTGGCCAAAGGATTGGAACTTCAGCTTCAGCAATAGTCCTTCCAATGAATATTCAGGGTTGATTTCCTTTAGGATTGACTGGTTTGATTTTCTTGTTGTCCAAGGAAACTCTCCACAGTCTTCTCCAGCACCATAATTTGAGAGCATTTTTGTTTCTTCGGCACTCGGCCTTCTTTATGGTCCAGCTCTCATATCTGTACATAACTGCTGGAAAAGCCATAGCTTTAAGTATACACTTTGTTTGTGGGCAAAGTGATATTTCTGCTTTTGAATATACTGTTTAGGTTTGTCATAGTTTTCCTTCCAAGAAGCAAGTGTCTTTACATTTCATGGCTCGTGTCACCATCTGCAGTGACTTGGGAGTCCAAGAAAATACAGTCATTGCTTCCACTTTTTCCCCTTCTATTTGCCATGAAGTGGTGGGACCAGTTGCCATGATCTTGGTTTTTTGAATGTTGAGTTTCAAGCCAGCTTTTTCACTCTCCCCTTTCACCTTCATCAAGAGGCTCTTTTGTTCCTCTTCACTTCAGCTATTAAAGTGGTATCCTCTACATATCGGAGGTTGTTGATATTTCTGAGCAAGCTTGACAGTAAATAGTAGTAAAAGGGGATTACTTAAAGTGAACTCCAGCATTAAATGCCTAATTAGAAAAAATGAGGGCCTCGGGCATTATAAAATGTACAAGTATAGAGAGGGTGATACTAGAGCAGTAGCACGAAATTTACTGTTTCTGTTTTGTAAATAAATTCATTTCTATCATTTTTTAGGTTCCACATGTATGATATCTTATTATATTTTTCTTTGTCTGACTGACTTCACTTAGTATGATAAGCTCTAAGTCCATCCTTGTTGCTGCAAATGGCATTATTTCATTCTTTTTCATGGCTGAGTAATATTCCATTGAATACAGGTACCACATCTCCTTAATCCATTCCTCTGCTGATGGACATTTAGGTTGCTTCCTTGTCTATTGTAAATACTGTGGCTCTGAACATTGGGGTGCATGTATCTTTTCAATGTATGGTTTTCTCTGGATATGTGTCCAGGAGTGGGATTGCTGGATCATATGGTAGCTCTATTTTTAGTTTTTTAAGGAACCTCCATACTGTTCTCCATAGTGACTGTACTGTTTACATTCCCACCAACATTTTAGGGTGGTTCCCTAAAAGAAGAATTTTTATATTGACTCACAAATCACAATTAAACTAAAAGTGATACAGGGTGACTAAAAAGTAATGGGCAAGGCTTTGGGAAATAAAGAAACAATAAGGAAGCAGTGATTCTAATCTGGATATCAATAGAATGGAAAGCAGGCCAAGAGTTGCAAATGGGAAATAGAAGGACAGTTTATAAAGTGAGGGCTAAAAATCACACTGATGAGCAAAGTATGGATCTCTTTACACCAAATTGACAGCAAAAAGTTTATAATACAGGGAAAACTAGACTAGTATAAAACAATAGTAAGTAGATTTTAATGTTTTTGTTTAAACACAGTTCAAGTAGATAACAATGGGTAAATATATAGACGATTAAAACAAGGTAAATGGTAGACATATTTGCATCAAATATCTTATGAGCACATAGAAGTTTTAAAAAAATCAACCATAGTAAACTATTACAGAAAGAATATAGATAACATTTTCATATCATACTATAATAACTAGAAATTAATAACAAAACCAAAGACAAAAGTATTTTAACTTGAAAATTTAAAAATTTTCATCCAAATATGTAAAAACAAAGTATGAGAGGAAACATCTCTGAAAAAGAGGAAATTTCAAACACCTCTTTCAAAATATATTTGAGATTTTATATAAAGGAAAATATAATCTCCAAAATTGACTTCAACTGAGATTGCAGGTTTAAACAAACCAAATTGCTATGGAATAAAGAAAAAAATAAACTATCATATTTAGGACTGGAGATGGAACTCAACTTGTTCAAAATTGGGAAAGGAGTATATCAAGGCTGTATATTAACATCCTGCTTATTTAACTTATATATAGAGTACATCATGTGAAATGCCAGGTTGGATGAAGCCAAAGCTGAAATCAAGATTGTTGGGAGAAATGTCAATAACCTCAGATACGCAAATGACACCATCCTAAATGGCAGAAAACGAAGAGGCGCTAAAGAGCCTCTTGAAGGTGAAAGAGGAGAGTGAAAAAGCTGGCTTAAAACTCAACATTCAAAAAACTAAGATTGTGGCATCTGGTGCCATCACTTCATGACAAATAGATGGAGAAAAAATGGAAACAGTGACAGACTTTTCTTGGGCTCCAAAATCACTGCAGACAGTGACTGCAGCCATGAAATTAAAAGATGCTTACTCCTGAGAAGAAAAGCTATGACAAACCTAGACAGCATATTAAAAAGCAGAAAAAACACTTTGCCAACAGAGGTCTGTGTAGCGAAAGCTATGGTTTTTCCAGTGGTCATGTGGTCATGTACCGATATGAGAGTTGGCCCATAATGAAGGCTGAGAACCAAAGATTTGATGCTTTAGAACTGTGGTTCTGGATAAGACTCTTGAGAGTCCCTTGGACTGCAAGGAGATCCAACCAGGCAATCTTAGAGGAAATCAACCCTGAATATTCATTGGAAAGACTGATACTGAAGTTCCAATATTTTGGCTTCCTGATGCAAAAAGCCAACTCATTCAAAAATAACCTGATGCTGAGAAAGACCAGGGCAGGAGGAGAAAGGGATGACTGAAGATGAGATGGTTGGATGGCTTCATTGACTCAATGGACATGAGTTTAAGCAAACTCTGGGAGATAGTGAAGGACAGGGAAGCCTGGCGTGCTGCAGTCCAGTTAAAACATGGCTGAGCAACTGAACAACAACAAATCTATCCCACAAAAAGTTTTATACTAAAATGTTTTCATGGGAGAATTCAAGAAACCATAAAAATATAGATGCAATTCTATTACATTATTTCAGTAAATAGAAAAAAGAAAACTTTCATGTTATATTTGAGACAAGTATAATACTGTTCCTAAAAACTGAGCAACTAGACAGTCTAATGATACATCTTGATTTTTTAAAATACTATTCACTACTAAAAGAAATTTGGACTCCTTGGAAAAATAAAGGATTTACTATCCAGGCAAAAGAAACTACAAGTTGTAATGATATAGAATCCAACTTAAAGCAGCTTGTGAAGTGAAGTGGAATTCTCTCAGTTGTGTCTGACTCTTTGTGATCCCATGGACTGTCCATGGAATTCTCCAGGCCAGAACACTGGAGTGGGTAGCCTTTCCCTTCTCCAGGGGATCTTCCCAATCCAAGAATAGAACCCAGGTCTCCCACATTACAAGCAGATTCTTTACCAGCTGAGCCACAAGGGAAGCCCAAATTTGGCAATATTGAGCAGCTTCAAGAAGAAGAATAATGATTATGGGTTATAACATATTGAGTACATAAAAAAGAAACATGGGTCCATAGAGTTACTGAAGACAAA
>SJYT01053127.1:100146-159461 GCA_006410635.1 Cephalophus harveyi
AGTCGTGTCCACTCTTTGTGATCCCATGGACTGTCCATGGACTGTCTCTTATACACATCTTGACTTCAATGAAATTGCAGGTTTAAACAAACCAAATTTCTATGGAGTAAAGAAAATAATAAACTATCATATTTAGGACTGGATATGGAACTCAACTTGTTCAAAATTGGGAAAGGAGTATATCAAGGCTGTATATTAACATCCTGCTTATTTAACTTATGTGTAGAGTACATCACGTGAAATGCCAGGTTGGATGAAGCTAAAGCTGAAATCAAGATTGTTGGGACAAATGTCAATAACCTCAGATATGCAAATGACACCATCCTAAATGGCAGAAAATGAAGAGGAGCTAAAGAGCCTCTTGAAGGTGAAAGAGGAGAGTGAAAAAGCTGGCTTAAAACTCAACATTCAAAAAACTAAGATTGTGGCATCTGGTTCCATCACTTCATGACAAATAAATGGAGAAAAAAATGGAAACAGTGACAGACTTTTCTTGGGCTCCAAAATCACTGCAGACAGTGACTGCAGCCATGAAATTAAAAGATGCTTACTTCTGAGAAGAAAAGCTATGACAAACCTAGACAGCATATTAAAAAGCAGAAACAACACTTTGCCAACAGAGGTCTGTGTAGCGAAAGCTATGGTTTTTCCAGTGGTCATGTACCGATATGAGAGTTGGCCCATAATGAAGGCTGAGCACCAAAGATTTGATGCTGTAGAACTGTGGTTCTGGATAAGACTCTTGAGAGTCCCTTGGACTGCAAGGAGATCAAACCAGGCAATCTTAGAGGAAATCAACCCTGAATATTCATTGGAAAGACTGATACTGAAGTTCGAATATTTTGGCTTCCTGATGCAAAAAGCCAACTCATTCGAAAATAACCTGATACTGAGAAAGACCAGGGCAGGAGGAGAAAGGGATGACTGAAGATGTGATGGTTGGATGGCATCTTTGACTCAATGGACATGAGTTTGAGCAAACTCTGGGAGATAGTGAAGGACAGGGAAGCCTGGCGTGCTGCAGTCCAGAGTGTTAAAACACGGCTGAGCAACTGAACAACAACAAATCTATTCCACAAAAAGTTTTATACTAAAATGTTTTCATGGGAGAATTCAAGAAACCATAAAAATATAGATGCAATTCTATTACATTATTTCAGTAAATAGAAAAAAGAAAACTTTCATGTTATATTTGAGACAAGTATAATACTGTTCCTAAAAACTGAGCAACTAGACAGTCTAATGATACATCTTGATTTTTTAAAATACTATTCACTACTAAAAGAAATTTGGACTCCTTGGAAAAATAAAGGATTTACTATCCAGGCAAAAGAAACTACAAGTTGTAATGATATAGAATCCAACTTAAAGCAGCTTGTGAAGTGAAGTGGAATTCTCTCAGTTGTGTCTGACTCTTTGTGATCCCATGGACTGTCCATGGAATTCTCCAGGCCAGAACACTGGAGTGGGTAGCCTTTCCCTTCTCCAGGGGATCTTCCCAATCCAAGAATAGAACCCAGGTCTCCCACATTACAAGCAGATTCTTTACCAGCTGAGCCACAAGGGAAGCCCAAATTTGGCAATATTGAGCAGCTTCAAGAAGAAGAATAATGATTATGGGTTATAACATATTGAGTACATAAAAAAGAAACATGGGTCCATAGAGTTACTGAAGACAAACAGGATATATAATCTGAGAAGAGAGAGAAGTTGGAAAACTTTTCTTACAGGAGAATGTCAGCTAATATAAAAATAGGGATGACAAAATTAGGTCACTATTGTTTGTAACTCCCAATTTGTTTCAAATGTAGGTAATCAATTCACTCTCCCCACAAATTACTCCTTGATCACAAAGGGTAAATTTGTCTTTGTGATAGAAACCTTAAGTGATCAAGCTCTCCATTGCCTGTGGTGGGACAGCTTGAGAGGGGTCTTCTGATCTGTTAAGTGGTCACCATAAGGTGTTCTGCCTGGAAAACTTTTAACCTGAATCTTAATACAAGATGAATCAATAATGTGAACTCCTCTGCAGGATAATTGGCCTGAATTCTTAAAAGGATTCAGTGGTATCAAGAATAAAGAGAGGAAGGGTAATTGCTCTAGATTCAAGAAGTCAAAGGTGATTCAGTAACCCAATCCAAAGTGTTAATGTTGATTGGGTCCCAGATTGGAAAAGATAAAGTATATTGTGAAACAATGGCAACATTTTCATATAGTTTTTTCTTAGATGTTACTATATTCATGTTGATTTTCTTAGGTGTGATATTAGTATTATGATTACACAGGAGAATGTCATTATTCTTGAATTTATGCTAAAGTGTTTTGAGAGAACAATGTAATGATGCCTAAAACCTACTTTAAAATAGTTTGGATGCCAGTCCAGTCCAGGTTAGATGCATGATAATGGATGCTTGGGGCTGGTGCACTGGGACGACCCAGAGGGATGGTACGGGGAGGGATGAGGGAGGGGGATTCAGGGTGGGGAACACGTGTATACCTGTGGCGGATTCATGTTGATGTATGGCAAAACCAATACAATATAGTAAAGTAATTAACTTCCAATTGAAATAAATAAATTTATATTAAAAAAATTAAAAAAGCAATGGAAAAAAATGGAGGAATCTTACTTTCTCTCTCTCTCTGTTCGTGTATGTCTGTGTCTGTAGGTTTATATGTGTATGTGGGTGTGTATATCTGTGTGTAGGTGTGTGTGAGCGCGTGTGTATGTAGATAGGGAGGAGAGTGGAATGGGACAGGAATGTGGTATGATGTTAACAGTTGGTCAAAGTATAATATATAGGAATTCATCATGCTGTCTTTGAACTTGTAAGTTTGAAATCTTTCAAAATAAAGTAGCAAATTTAAATAACAAAAAAGAGATTCTCTAACCAACTTCCATATCTTATTTTCTATTTTATTGAAGTTTGCACTGAAAGACCATAACCCTTGCCTTTGATCATTTAGAATCTTATGCTCATGGAAACCTTTGCCCTGTTAATAGCTCTTATAATATTAGCTTGTAGTGAAATTTTCATTTTATCCTTGAAAGGAAATAAGGTAATTGCCAGATGGGAACCCATTGAAATGGTTCCTGACTGCAATATTTAACATACTCTGTAAAGTGATAACAAATCAGTAAAGTATGGTTTGTCATTCTCTGCATTTCTTCCAATCTGGATGTTACCTGGGAACACTGGAGAATTCGTGTAATTACTTATGGTAATTAGGGTTAGGGTTGGATCAGAGCAGTATCAGAGTAGTACTCTGATAGGGTTGTATCAGAGTCTAGAGTTGACATATCTGCTATGTCTTCATTTTATCTCCTAATATACATTGAGTTCAAATACTCTTAAGTCAGAGCCTGGGATATTTTAATTTGTAATGTCATGTTCCTGTGAAATCAGAATATTCTCAATACCCCAAAGTAGTATTAAATTTTCAAATGGAGAATTTATTATGGATAACACTTTTTCTTATTTCCTCAATTGTATAAAGTTACATTTAGGTAAATTTAAGGAAATTTAATTTCTTAAAATGATAAAAATAGGCAAGATTTTTGGTATTATATAAAAGCACATGTATACAAACTACTAGATGATAAGGTCAGTGTGTTTTACAAAGAATTCATAACAGATAATGTAATGATAGTTGATCTCAGCTAGTCCTGAGACTCAGAGAAGGCAATGGCACCCCACTCCAGTACTCTTGCCTGGAGAATCCCATGGATGGAGGAACCTGGTGGGCTGCAGGCCGTGGGGTCGCTACTAGTCAGACACGACTGAGCGACTTCACTTTCACTTTTCACTTTCATGCATTGGAGAAGGCAACCCACTCCAGCGTTCTTGCCTGGAGAATCCCAGGGACGGGGAAGCCTGGTAGGCTGCCGTCTATGGGGTCGCACAGAGTCGGACACGACTGAAGCGACTTAGCAGCAGCAGCAGCAGTCCTGAGACTTTAGAGTCACTTAAATAGAAAAGAATAAAATGCTCAATATTTTGCTTCTTGAGATCTGAAATGATTTACTTTTGTTGGCATTTTACCTGATTTATATCCTTAATACTTCTTAATGTCATACTCTGCTCTCTGAGAGGCAGAAATGTAGCTTTTGAAAACAATTTGGAAGATGGTAACCATTGATTCAGTGGTCACAACGCCTATTTCATTTCTTTGGGGACTTGCCTCCAGCCCCGAGTGTGGGAACATACTTGGCCTTTCAGAGAAACCTCTAAGGAGCTCGCTCCTAGGGATGAGACAGATGAGCTTGTTCTGAGAGTTGTGTGATGAATCTAATGACTCATGATAGAAATGTCTGGAATTTATGTCACACTTTTTGTGACAGACATTCCATAATTTGGTATGCCTGTGAAACATTAGCCGCCTTATCAAAAAATACACTTGAGATCATGCAATTGTAATAAGAAAGATTTAAGCAAAAATGCTTTAAGTTAATCACTTAGTCTCTTTCTCTTGAAGTTTGGAAGCCACCATGCAAAGTTAGACTTTAGTAAAAGAGATGTACAACCTACTGCTGAGCAAGCTTTTTATGATCAAATCTTCCTGCATAACCATTGCATGTTTAACAAAACTAGTGCAAATTTAGTAATGAACTATCCTGCTAGTTAAAGAAATATCATGTACTTGATGGATCCACTATACATCACAACAAGATAGAGGAAAGGATAGAGAAAGTGTACTAAATTAAAAGCCAGAACTCTCTTCCAATGTAGCGTCCTTGGAAGTGTGAAGATGATGTAACTTTGGGCCATTATGTACTTTGTGAGTGCAAAATTCATAATTTGTTTGCTACCAAGCACAGTAGCAAAATGTTTTCCTTGCACATTGCTGGTCCCCTGTGGCACATTCATATTGGGTTTCAGATCATCTTGTCCTTCATATCAAATTGTGGTTTTAGGAAAAGGCTAAAACTAGAGTTGTTATGTTGTGATCATCCTCTTACATTAAACTAATAAAAATAATTATGTTGCATGGCATTCTATTCTAGCCAGTGAAAATAGGATATAATCAGAATCACGAAGATTTAATTTCTTAAAAGGCTGAGTTTCATCAGTCAGTGAAGTTTTATGGTTTCCAGTGTACCATGCACTATTCCAAAGGGGAATAGAAGAATTTTTCTGTGATATTAAATGTTGCTTTTACTATACTGAAGTATGTATTTATTTTATTTCCTCTCATATACTTTATTATTTTTTATTGAGCATAATTACATTGTTTTGGTTTCTGCTGCACAGTGAGGCTATACGTATACATATATCTCCACCCTCTTGAGACTCCTCCTCACCCCGCCCCCCATCCCACCCCTCTAGGTGATCACAGAGCACTGACTGACAAGCTTCCTAGGCCTTATAGCAGGTTCCCACTAGCTATCTATTTTACACATGGTAGTGTATATATGTCAGTACCAATCTTCCAATTCATCCCACCCTGAATTGTATTTTTAAAGTGTGTGTGTTTTCATTATGAATTAAAAAGCCACATTTTTTGACAGGATCAAAATAATCACTGCTGTTAGTGTGTGTGTGTACATATATATATAGTACATCACTAAAAACTTGGAGCTTATAGAGTTCCTTTGTTGACTTCAGTTTAATTTAAAATCTGGCGCCTTGAACTCTGTGCTTTCAGGATCTATTTGGTTTGTGCGCTAGACTACTGGCTTTAAATTTGATGTCTTTGTTTAACACAAATACTAATAATTTAAATAATATTGTGGGTTCTCTAGGAATGATTAGTTTTTGTTTCCTAAGGTATGTTCAATTTTCTGGATTCATTGATGCCATCCTGGTGTGAAGGACATTATAGAATAAAATGTACAACTTATTAATCTTTGGAGAAATATAATGATTACAGTCTTATTAGAGAGGTGCCACACAGCAACTATTGAGCAATTTAATTTTTGCTAAATTAATTTTCACATGCCATTGTATAGTTGGAAATGGCATTCTTTTTAAAAATAGAATGAAACTTGTATATTTTATCTACTCATATGAAAATTTCTCAATGTATAAATTGGGAAAGTTGATAATTTAAAAAAATCTGAGTGAAATAATTAAATATTTTTAAACTATAACATTAGAATGTTTAAAAATTTTTTCCTCAGATTTAGATTATTTGAATTTTAGCTGTATTTTACATATTCCAAATTTGCTGAAGTAGGCTGAAGACCTGATATTACCACCAATCTGTTGCCTGACTGGCACTGATTTCTAGGGGGTGTTTATGAATAAATATTTAAGTCTTTTTGTCAATTTCAATAGAATCTAGTTTGGGATGTGAACATGATTTAGGAGTGTCCTCCATCTTCCTAGTTAGCCAATTTGGAAATGAAATAACTTTTATAAATTTATAAAACTAGCAAGAGAAATATTTTGAAGTTTAATAAAGCCTTTTGAAGTAAACATCCCTGAAGAAGAAGCAGAATATCTCAAAGCATTTAGCTTCACGGCTAAAAGCAACATTATTTACAAAATTATAGGATCTGAGCTGTTTTGCCAGCACCATGATCTGTTTGGCTATCTAGAGAAAGGTTAACAGCTTTTTAATGGCCCTGCTAGCTGGGAATTCATACACATTAAAGCTAAATCAGAAAAAAAAAAAACCAACTTTTTCTATCAGTCATGTCTTTAAGAAACTTCTTTCACAGATATTTTGTATATTTAAATTTCAAATGTTAGCTGGGAATTGGAAAATAATTTTGCTCTCAAGAAAATTGCCTGAAATTTTTTGCCTTCAGTGTGGGCAACTGAGTAATGGAAAAATAAGAATGGGAGAGGTTTTTTTTTTCTCCCCACTACTCGTCTTGAGCTTTCTATGAGAAAGTTCTTTCAATTTGTGTGTGTGTGTGTGTGTGTGATGTCTGTGTACTAGTAAGGAATGGGTAAATAATTTTGCTGTGGTGACTCACCCACCAAAAGTATATTAAGCTAGGTAGTTCTGTTAAAAAGAGAGAAGTAAGATGTTTTCATGGCCAAAAATATAATTAAAGAATTGATCACAATTTTGTGCTTCTAGAATTCCATTTATTTCTTTTTAATATTTGCACTACTACTGAAATCAATATCCAATAAGATTTTAGATTTTAAGAAAAATGATTCTCCTTAAGGCAGAGAAAGAATAGTCTCCTGAATGAACAAAATTCTGAATCAAAAAGAAAAAATGGTCTTCTTGAAGGACAGGCATAGAAGTGTGTTCCCTGTAGCTTCCTGTTCAAAGGAGTAGAGGGTGCTCCCAATTTAGAGTTAATCCCCCCTTCTCATGCTAGTGGTTCTTGAGGCCCCTGGGATCCATCATTGCTCTGCATGGACTTTATTTCCTTACCAGCCTTCTTAGGAAAAATGACTTCCTCCGAAGTTTTCGTGAGGCCCACAAAAGTACTCAACAAACTTAAAACATAGTCATCTAATTAGTTTCTCTAATTACTTACATCTACATGGATGTGAGAGCTGGACTATAAAGAAAGCTGAGCGCCGAAGAATTGATGTTTTTGAACTATGGTGCTGGAGAAAACTCTTGAGAGTCCCTTGGACTGCAAGGAAATCAAACCAGTCAATCCTAAAGGAAATCAGTCCAGAATATTCATTGGAAGAACTGACGCTGAAACTGAAGCTCCAATATTTTGGTTACCTGATGTGAAGAACTGATTCCTTGAAAGAGATCCTAATGCTGGGAAAGATGGAAGACAGGAGGAGAAGGGGACGATGGAGGATTAGATGGTTGGATGGCATCACCAACTTGACGGACATGAGTTTGAGCAAGTTCCAGGAGTTGGTAATGGACAGGGAGGCCTGGCATGCTGCAGTCCATGGGGTTGAAAAGAGTTGGGCATGACTGAGTGACTGAACTGACATGCAACTCTAGTAAGTTACATCCGCATGCATGCATGTTCAGTCGTGTCTGACTCTTGCAGCCCCATGGACTTCAGTCCCCAGGCTCCTCTGCCCATGGGGTTTTCCCAGCAATGCTGGAGTGGGTTGCCATTTCCCCCTATGTGGGATCTTCTCCTGCATTCCAGGCAGATTCTTTATCACTGAGCCACTGGGGAAGTTACATCTAATGTTACTCTAATTTAGCCTTCCTAGGTCCTAAGTGACAGTATGTTGTGGAGGTTAAAGCTTATTTTTAATTATTTAATTTTATTAGTTTATATTTTGATGTGTGAAGTTCAAGAACTTTTAGTATACTTGTATAACTGTCGTCACAATCTAGTTCTAGAATATTTTCATCACCCCAAACAGGAACCCCATACCCTTGAACAGTTGCTCCCCATTCCTCCCTTGCTCTAGTCTCTAGTAACCACTAATTTTCTTTTTCTTTTTCCCTATTCTGAGATTTCATTAAATGAAATAATATATTATGGACTCTGTGTCTGGCTCTTTTTACTTCACATATTGTTTTCAAGGTTCCCCTACTTTTTAGTGTGTACCAGTACTTCATTGCTTGTTATGGCCAAATGATATTCCATTCTATAGATATGTTGCATTTTGCATTCATCAATTGATGGACAAAATCTGCCTGCCAATGCAAGAGATGCAAGAGATGAGGATTTGGGCCTTGGGTCGGGAAGATCCTCTGGAGAAGGGAATGGCCACCTATTCTAGTATTCTTGCCTGGAGAATTTATTGGACAGAGGAGACTGGCAGGCTATGGTCCATGGGGTTGCAACGAGTTGGACAGGACTGAGTGACTAACTTTCATTTTTATTTTCACACATTAATTACTGTAACTTGTAACTTTATAGTACATTTTGAAACTGGGAAATGTAAGTCCTCCAAATTTGTTCTTTTTAAAAAAAAAACATCTTATTTTTCTTATGCTGGGTGTCCTCAAACTCCATATGAATTTTAGGATAAGCTTTTGATTTGTGCAAAAAAGGCAGGTAAAATTTTGATAGATGAATTAAATTGAATCTGTAGCTCAATATGGGGAATACTGCCATTTTAAGATTAAGTCTTCCAATCCATCAATACTAAATAGATGTCTTTACATTACTTTGAATTTTTCCAATGATATTTTGAAATTTTTATTGTAGATGTTTTGTACTTCCTTAAATTTATTCTGAAATATTTTAGTCTCTTGTAAAAGGAGTTGTTTCTTGACCTTAGATTGTTCATTACTAGGGTATCAAAATAAGAGTGATTTTCATGTGTTGAGCTTGTGTCCTTCAACCTTGCTGAAGGACAAGGTTGAAGGACACAACCTTGTTTATTCTAAGAAGTTTTTGTGGAAGTCTAAGGCTTTGAATGTCATAATAGTACCACCCTTTTTCGTATTCTAAGAAGTTTTTGTGGAAGTCTAAGGCTTTGAATGTTATAATAGTACCACCCTTTTTCTTATTCCTGCATCTGTGTGTGTGTGTGTGTGTGTGTGTGTATAAACTCAGTCTACTTGATTCAGTTTTAGCTTTTTACATGTAAGGGTTAGGTTGATAAACTTGTTATACTCCATATTGTCCTCTTCTGACTTACGATCTCATTTCCACAGATGAGAGGAACAACTATCTATGGCATGCCCTTTCTCAAGGGCACTGTTGGCAGTATTGTAGGGCCCTGGTAGTGGGTAGGTAGTTGCAGCTTCAGTTATACAGCATGCTGCCTGATGGTGGTTTCCAGATAAGATGTCTTAACAGAGTTGTTAAGTCAATCATGACTAGAAATAATTTATCATCACCCTGGTACACTTTTGTGACTTAGTGGTGGGGCAGAGATGAAATATGTGCCATTAATTACTATGCAGTGAAACAGCATAAAATTTGAATATCCTGAACAAAAAAGAAGGTGTGATCTTCTTGTCATAACAGATTGTCAACAGATGGGTTTTAAAGCGTAAAGTGGACAAAATGAAAAGAGTAAGCCAGGAACAGAAGATTTGGTGCCAGAAGATGCCTGTGGGTTCAGTGGTAGGAAATAAGGATTAGAGAGGCCAGATCAGGAAGCAGGCTCTACACTGATAAAAGCATGGGCCTTGAAGCCGTTGCCTAGGTTAAAATCCTTCCTCTGCTACCTACTAGCTGTGTGAATTTGAGTAAGTTGCTTAATCTCTTGGTGTTTTGTGCATGTGTGTATGTGCTAAGTTGCTTCAGCTGTGTCCGATTCTTTGCAACGCTATGGACTGTAGCCTGCCAGGCTCTTCCATCCATGGGCTTCTCCAGGCAAAAATACTGAAGTGGATTGCCATGCCCTTCTTTATGGGGTCTTCTTGACCCAAGGATCAAACCCGCGTCTCTTATAAGTCTCCTGCATTTCACAGGCGAGTTCTTTACCACTAGTGCCACCTGGGAAGTCCAGGCGGTGCTTTAGTCCACTCAGATACAGAATGGGTTTAACAGTAACCTTACTTCATAGAGTTGTTATGAGGATCATATAAATAAATATATGTGCTTGTCATATAGTGTGTGCTTTGAAAATATTATACGTAAATATTAGCTAAATACTGTAGTGATCAGTTTTGTTTCTTGGGTAGGGATATGGGCTGAGCCATAGTCCGGGAGCCCACTGGTTACTGGGACTTTGACAAATCCACTTTGTCAACTGTATTACCACTGAGATGGACTTTGACAAATCCACTTTGTTAACTGTATTACCACTGAGATGGACCTAACCTGCCTCTTTAGTCCTCATGTGCACGGATCCTCTGCATTCTTTTATTTTTTAAAATGTTTTAGAAGCTACTTCACATTTCCCTTTCAAAACACAGCTTTGAGAGAGAGGATCTGAAAATGCTTGAAAGAGATATGAGTTTAGTAAGATTCAGCATGGATTTTGTAGTGTGAAGTTATTAACTACCTGCAAACCAGTACCAGGGAATGACACTTTATTTGATATTCTGAGGTCTAATTTCTAACTATTAAACTCTGAGAAACACTAGGTAATTTTTCTCCTTTTCCAATAGTGTATAAATGAAACAAATTCTTTTCCAGGTAGGATAATTCTTAGGTAATATTCTGGAAAATTCAAATACAGTATTTTCTTTTTTATTTGAATACTTTCTTCTCTTCCTTATATAAGGAATAATAAAGGTTTTAGGTAATTATTTGTCTACTTTTAGCTTATCTTTTGAAGGTATAGAAAATTAAATACTTACATCTAGAACCTATAAATTTAATCAAATTTTCTTCAGAATATTAAGGCCAAAAAATAAAACTCCAAACAAAAAAAGGATATTAGGGGTGCTAGCCACAGGAAGAACTTCATTTAAAATGTATCTTTAGTTTACACTCAAATTCACTTTTCATTTTTATCAGTTTATTTAAGGTAATGGTCAGAAGTTTGAGTTATTTATTATTAATTTTTTTAGACATGATGTGCCATAACCTGTTTGTAGTTGTTGGGAGTTAGAGTAGGTAGGGATTCAAAATTTAATATGGAATATTCATCATATTCCAGTTGGTGGTATATCTGACTTTGGGGGCTTGTGTATTGATCTAGAAAACAGACTAGTTACTATGCCTCTATTCAGTTCAGTTCAATCGCCCAGTTGTGTCCGACTCTTTGTGACCCCATGAATCGCAGCACGCCAGGCCTCCCTGTCATCACCAACTCCCAGAGTCTACTCAAACTCGTGTCCATCAAGTCGGTGATGCTATCCAGCCATCTCATCCTCTTTCGTTGCCTTCTCCTCCTGCTCCCAATCCCTCCCATCATCAGAGTCTTTTCCAATGAGTCAACTCTTCTCATGAGGTGGCCAAAGTATTGGAGTTTCAGCTTCAGCATCAGTCCTTCCAAAGAAATCCCAGGAGTGATCTCCTTTAGGATGGACTGGTTGGATCTCCTTGCAGTCCAAGGAACTCTCAAGAATCTTCTCCAACACCAGAGTTCAAAAGTATCAGTTCTTTGGCACTCAGCTTTCTTCACAGTCCAACTCTCACATCCATACATGACTACTGGAAAAACCATAGCCTTGACTAGACGGACCTTTGTTGGCAAAGTAATGTCTCTGCTTTTTAATATGCTATCTAGGTTGGTCATAACTTTCCGTCCAAGGAGTAAGCGTCTTTTAATTTCATGGCTGCAATCACCATCTGCAGTGATTTTGGAGCCCCCCAAAATAAAGTCTGACACTGTTTTCATGAGGTGGCCAAAGTATTGGAGTTTCAGCTTCAGCATCAGTCCTTCCAAAGAAATCCCAGGAGTGATCTCCTTTAGGATGGACTGGTTGGATCTCCTTGCAGTCCAAGGAACTCTCAAGAGTCTTCTCCAACACCAGAGTTCAAAAGTATCAGTTCTTTGGCACTCAGCTTTCTTCACAGTCCAACTCTCACATCCATACATGACTACTGGAAAAACCATAGCCTTGACTAGACGGACCTTTGTTGGCAAAGTAATGTCTCTGCTTTTTAATATGCTATCTAGGTTGGTCATAACTTTCCGTCCAAGGAGTAAGCGTCTTTTAATTTCATGGCTGCAATCACCATCTGCAGTGATTTTGGAGCCCCCCAAAATAAAGTCTGACACTGTTTTCACTGTTTCCCCATCTATTTGCCATGAAGTGATGGGACCAGATGCCATGATTTTAGTTTCCTGAATGTTGAGCTTTAAGCCAACTTTTTCACTCTCCTCTTTCACTTTCATCAAGAGGCTTTTTAGTTCCTCTCCACTTTCTGCCATAAGGGGTAGTGTCATCTGCATATCTGAGGTTATTGATATTTCTCCTGACAATTTTGATTCCAGCTTGTGCTTCCTCTGGCCCAGTGTTTCTCATGATATATATAAGTTAAATAAGCAGGGTGACAATATATGCCTCTATAATAGAAGGTAATTTTATTTATTGGAAAGATTTTGCATTTAGTTTTTTGCTTTTAGATGGCTACAGGTATGTACTACTTTATTTTAAAAAGAGCACTCAACTTTATTGAGTTTGAAACTTGGTAGGTGGTTGTTCCATTTAAGATGAGCTTTCCTATCAAGAAATGATCACAGGACTCCTTTGAGCCTTGCTTCTACACTCAATATAAGATTTGTTTTTATAAAATAGGAACTTGTTTAAAGGAGTATTGCCACTTCCACCTTAGAGCATAGGGCCTTCATCCTTTGAAAGGCCCTGAGTGTGATTTTATTGATTGTGAACATTTGCAGCTGAATCACCATCCTTGGTCATGAGGAGAAGGAAGAATTGAACATTCTCCTTTGTGTGGTTTGATAAGAGTTTCTCTCTTATGTATGCTGAACTCTGGGACAAGGGATCTCAAATAAGACAGCTTTGGGATCTTCTGAGCGGGAAGGGACAAGTATTCCAACTTTGTTTTCCCAGGACTTGTGGCCAGGAAGATGAGTCAGGGCAAATCCAGTGTCTCAGATAGGCCCAAAAATTAGAGGTGCAATGAGTTCCCAGAAATAAAATCTCTCTGAGGAAAGAATATCTATGCGTGCAGCTTGGAATCAGCCTAAGAGTTCATTGGGAGGCCTGATTTCAGTCACTGCTTGTGTATAAGATTTACAATTTATCTTTAAAATATTTAAATTACAGCAATTAAAATTTTAAATTAATTCTAAATGAACACTAAGCTAGGTTTACCATGTTGAAAATAATGAACAGAGTGCTCAAGCATAGGTAATGTATTAAAATTTTTAAAGGTGTTTGCCTGTTTATTAATTGGTTTGCCATAGATTATCTGGATATGAATCTGTCATTGTTCTTACAATAAATGTTCTGTTCACTGATTCTCTGTGTAGGGGAAAAGCTTGGTTAAATGAAATTTGACCTGACTTAAAGAGTGTGAAGAACGTTCCCTGTGCCCATGTTTCTTTGGTTGGTATTATTTTGACTCATCATGCCTTGCTTGCTGAAAAGTGCTTTTTATTTTTTTCAATTCTTATTTCAGTTATATAAATTAATAAAGATAAAGAATGTATGGAAACTATGAAAAGGAAAGCTCTGCTCTTATTATAGCCAGTTGTATTAGATCAGGTGAGCAGAATTCAGGTAGCAAAGATTCCTTGACCAAACTTCAGTCAGGCGTCTCTGAACTCTTCCCAACTAGACTGTGCCTTTTGGGCTTATGTTTTCATCTTTGCATTGCTCAGTTTTAGCAAGAGTTCTGCTAAGTCACTTTAGCATGACACCCCCACCCTTGATAACTGATACCTAATTCCTCATCTCCTAACCCTGTTATGTGATCACTCTGCCCTGCCTGCAGCAAGAATCCTGTTAAGTTGGTTTAGCTGGATAGAATTCCTCCCCACCCCAGAAGTTTTCTCTTAGGAAATTTCTAACCACTGACCCTTGCCCTGCTCCTTGTCTGTAAATCCCCACTTGTCTATGCTGTATTTGGAATAAAGCCCAGTTCTATACAGAAGTCTTTACTGCACCAGTTCCTGAATAAAACTTTTTATTTATTTATTTTTTTACAACTTTCACTACTGTCCAACTACTCTGATTTTCTTTGATGTAGCTAAGGCTGGGAATAACTCAGTACATATTTGTCAAACACTGTTCATTATGTCCTTAATCCATGGAATTAAGTATTATTAGTAAACCAGTCCCAATCCTGCTGTTGTCACGTTCCACTTACAAGGCTGTATTTGCTTTTGATGATGACCATGACCATGTGTTAGGTATAAGAGAAGGAAGGGACATGAAAATGAGAAAGAAGGTCGTCATCTTATTATAATTAACACCAGTTGGAAATTGGTAAATAAGCCCATTGTTATTGCATAAATCAGCAGATGTCAATGCAGAATATTTAGGATGTGTTCTCTGTCCACCTGCTTCTGTCCCCTGGACTTGACTCACAGCAAGGGCCTGGCTCACTCCAGAGCTGTCTCGGCCTTAAGGGAGAACAGAAAAGCTGAGAGAGGTCAGTAAGGGTCAAGACCTTTCCCAGCTCAAAGCTCTGGGTGAAGAGATGGTTAAGAGCCCTTCTGTTTTCATGGCCGAATACAGATCAGGGTCCACACTGAAAGAACAATGGGAATTCTTAACTCACAATCGTGATTGGCAAGTCAGGCGAGTTCAGAATCTGACTGCAGGATTTTGGGTTGTCACTGTAAGCCCTTCCTGCTTGGAGGTACTCTGGTAGAGGAATGAAGGTTTGGAGGCAAAGAGACCTGTAGCCCCCTCCATACCAGCTCTGCTGCCCATTAAATACCAGGCTAGGCACACATTCTGTGTGCCTCTGTGCCTCAGTTTTCTCATTTGCAGACAGGCTACTGGGTGGAAGGTGCCCAGGATGGTGCCCTTTATTACTCATTCAGCAGATGTGGTTGAGCACCTGTATGTGCAACACATAAAGCTAGGCACTGGGATATGGCAGCGGAACTTACAGCCTGGCTGGAAACCAAGTGCAAAAGCAAGTCATGTAATTTTGAATTGTTAAAATAGCTGGGAATAAAAAACAGTAACATAGGACATGGATATAGGCAATGACTATGGTGCCTTAGATGGCATCATCAGTCTGATCAACCTTTCAATTGAAACCTAACAGTTTTTCACCCCTAACATCTTTTCCTCAGCCTTTTAGGGAAAAAGAGACCTTGACCAGGTGTGTTATGAGGTGAGGATGTCGGGTCAGATGAGGTGTGGCCTTGCTTTGCTTGCTTGCTTATTCAGTCATATCCAATTCTTTGCAAAACCAGCGAATGTAGCCCGCCAGGCTCCTCTGTCCATGGAACTTTCCAGGCAAGAATACTGGAGTGGGTTACCATTTCCTACTTCAGAGGATCTCCCCGACCCAAGGATCAAACCCACGTTTCCTGCATTGGCAGGAGGTTTTTTTTTTTTTTTTTAACCACTGAGCCTCCTGGGACTCCCAGGTGTGACCTTACTGGTTATGAAAAAGAATTTGGATTCATATGTAAAGTGGGAGAA
Organism: Cephalophus harveyi; assembly: GCA_006410635.1. NCBI lineage: Eukaryota > Metazoa > Chordata > Mammalia > Artiodactyla > Bovidae > Cephalophus > Cephalophus harveyi. The sequence continues at coordinate 115,966 of SJYT01053127.1, forward strand.
GAATGGATTGGCATATGGTTAACATCAACCCTGTAATGGTGGTGGTGGTGATTATTGTAAGCAAAAAGGAAAGATTCCTATTTCACCTGTGGGATCAAGATAGGAAGGGACAGGTTACCTGTGACCTGGACAAAGGTAGGGATGATCCAGGCATAGAGATGGGGAAAGAGGTTTCTGTGTAGGAAATCTAAGCAGTATTACTACTACTGCTACTATTATTCCAATCTGACTTTTATAGGGTATCATTCATGTCTTACAAATGTAAAAGGTGAAAACTATACATTGTAGGTAAAAACAAAACAAACAAAAAAACACCTGAATGAAATTTCACTAAAGAGCAATAACCCAATTAATGTATTTGGTAAGAATTTAGTTTGTCAGCTATTTTATTCAATTAAAACATAAACTGGGATATAACAGAATAATGCCTCCACAGAGATTATTTAACTTTTACTACACAGCTACCAGCTCTTCATCTACTTCTTTAAGATGAAGGGGACCCTTTTGAAGTGTTGCTTATATCTACTTGGGGAAATGCAATGTTTATTGAAGTTGAAGTGCAACTGGGTTAATCTCTCTTTAGATAATACATGTAACTAAATGTTTCTAGGCAGAGCGCAAAAACTACAGACATATTCACTCATAATGAATAGTCTTAATGTGACAAATACCACCATCAGGTCCAAAGATTACGATACAAACACATAAAGCATTCTATGGATATTTGGGACATGAGAGGAAGTAGGTTATACACACACACAAATAGAGCCTGAAGAGCTTGCCAAGCTGTAATTTTCCATGTCCAAATTTTATTGGCTACAGGTGCATATTTGGCTCTAAATCTTCAGTATAGATGTAGAAGAAACATTTATGATTCAAAGATTTAAGGGTAGTTCCATTCCTTTGCTCCACTAATTTGAAGTGCAATATGATAGATTTGATTTCAAGCTCTGGTGATTTCTGTGTAGAAGTGGTTTGTTTGATGTGACTGTGAGTGTATGTGAGTGCATAAGTCGGGGAGGGGTGGGGCAGATAGTGTACAAAGACAGAATCACAACATAAATATAGGCGGCAAGTCTCGTTAATTCCACATGTCCATACAGATCAAACATGTGCATATTCCCTAAGTCATTAGATCTTCCTGGCATCTGTCTGTAGGAGGATTGTAGACCTAATTAACAAGTTTTCATTATTCATTGGAAGAGCTGAAGCTCACGCTCCAATACTTTGGCCACCTGATGTAAAGAGCCGACTCATTGGAAAAGACCCTGATGCTGAGAAAGATTGAGGGCAGGAAGAGAAGGGGGTGACAGACGATGAGATGGCTGGATGGCATCATTGACTTGATGGACATGAGTTTGAGCAAACTCTGGGAGATAATGAAGGACTGGGAAGCCTGGCATGCTGTAGTTCATGATATCACAGACAGACACGACTGAGCAACTGAATAACAGCATAATGAAGAAAAATTCCAGCAAATAGGTGTGTTTTGTGAAAGCCTGTGAGCCATCTTGACTGATTTCCATACTTGACTGATTTCCATACTTGAAATGGTTAATGAAAAAAAATAAAATAAAATAGCAGAACACGGAGGATTGCACAGATAAGATAGCAGCGAACTACATCCAAGGATCTCTACCAGTGTTCCAAAATGAGAAAATTTCCTAAACTCAGAAAGGGTATTGTTATTTTTGTTTTAAGATTCATTTAAGGTGGATACATTTAAACATTCTGGCTTTTCTATATTGTTTTATTCTCAAGGACCTGACTTTAAGATCAGGTTCATATAATGGAAATTTGTAAAACTTGGCATTATGCTGCTGTGAGAGTGTGGAAAAAAGTACAGTAGCAGTCTCTCAGAAAAATTTATTCACATTTTACCCTTCAATAGTGTGCAGGGACCTTGGGATTTAATTGTGACTCTCTTGTTAATCACCAGTGTCTCCTTGGCTTTGTTCCTTTGCTTTTCAACAACGCTCTTCAAGGATGGATGATGGGGAATTACTAACAAAATACACACTAAACCAAGACATGCTTCTAAGATGCAGAACTTTCAAATAAAGGATCACTTTCAACCAAGGTCTCTAATTAGAAAACCACAGTGATGAAGCTGCTGACAGTGACCTTTCTAAACCCCAAATCTGATTATATTACTTCTCTATTTAAAACCCGTAGAGAGCTTCCCATTACTCTTTGAATGACATCCACACTCCTTAGCATAGCTTACAAGGCCTCACATGGCCCTGCTTGCTTTTCCAGCTCATCTCTCTTGGTCAAGCTTGTAGCTCTTCCTCCCAGTCACACTGGCTGCCTTTCTTTTCTAGTACACCTTGGCCTCCCCTGTCTAAGCCACTGCAGATTTTCTGCACAGAATCCTCTTTTCCCACCTCCATGCCTGGATCACTCCTACCTTTGTCCAGGTCACAGGTGACCTGTCCCTTCCTATCTTATAAGGTGCTCTCCTTGGTCCCACAGGTGAAACAGGAATCTTTCCTATTTGCTTCAAGCTTGGTATTTCCAGCATCCCTGTACCATACTGCATTGCACCTGCCTCTTTATTGCCTGTGACTTGTTAACGCCACAGCGCTGGAAATTCTGTCTCTTCATCCTGGTATCACTGTGTCTATCCTAGTACCTTACACAGATTAGTGGCCTGTGAACATTGTTTGAATGAGAGAGTATATAAGTGAAGTAATCTATCCTTGTGCAATTCTACTAAGCTTATAGAACATACATGTAAAGGTAAGAGGTAATTCAATAATTATTTATTTCCTTTATTTCCTTTTCCTGATATTTTTTAACTTCGCCCTCCTTATCAACATCTTGCAGCTTGTTACCCACAGACATAGGGTAGTATTGGCATGTGCATGTGTGCACATGCGTGTGCTTTGTCCCGTCCGACTCTTTGGGACCCAATGGGTTGTAATCTGCTAGGCTCCTCTGTCCATGAAATTTTCTAGGCAGGAATACTGGAGTAGGTTGCCATTTCCTACGCGAGGGAATCTTCCAGACCCAGGGATCAAATCCACATCTCTTGCATCTCCTGCATTGGCAGGCAGATTCTTTACCCCTGCACCTCTTGGGAAGCCCCGCTAGACATAAGTAAGTCTTCCTAATTTAAATTTGTAAAAATTCTCCTCTGAGTGTGAATTCCCATAAGCCAATAGATTTCTTCTTTGCTAAATTTCTTGAAATAATATCATTTGTTAGCTCCATTTTCTCAGCAGTCCAACTTTTTACAGCCTGATCTAACAATCCCTGGATAGAATTTTCCAAATATTTAACAAGCGAGGATCAGTCTAAAGGCCTGTTCTCAGACCTGATGTAACTTCATCACATACCAGGGACATCCTCCTCTGGGTATTCCAGATGCACCAGATGCTTTACTTGAAAGGCCAGATTATGGTAGTACAAACTCCCACTAGCCTGGTTGTCAGAAAACCAACTTCAAAATATTCTGTTATTTATCCACAAAGGTTTGTCTGTCTCGGGACGAATTCAGAAAGCCAGAATTGATCACTTTGCCCGTCACCTGGTCTTTCCCCCTTGTTCTGTTTCTCATTTGTCAAAGCAAAGCCTCAGTGAAACCTCTGCATTCTCCCTGTCTACCTTGAGAATACTAATGTCCATTCCAAGGGCCAGTTCCAGATGCTCCCAAACAACTGGTTCTCCGAGAGCAGAAGTACTGGTCATTTTAGTAGGAGTAAGCAGAACAGGGCACAACGACCTCCATTCCAATGCTACCCCTGTGTCTTCTGGCTCTATACCCAAAGCCTCACAAAATCTCTCTGGGAAACTTCTCTCTGCTCCTGGCCATGACTCGACCCACTATGTCATCTTGCACAGTCTTTCCCAGAAAATGCTATTGCCATCCTTCCCAGAAATCTCGCTCTTGTATATGTACAAAGCCAAAGTCAAACATACTCCCTATGGAAAAATCTGTTGAACCCCTACCTACTCTCTCCTGATCTCTCATCCAACTGAATTTCCTTCTTTTCCAAGAGATGTCACAAACGCCATTATGCATCTATCAGTGTCGGTAACCACATGCTACGTGAAGGCGAGAGGGAGATGTGGTTTTCAGAAACAATATCTAGTCTTCTTCAGTCTTTCCCAGAAAATGCTATTGCCATCCTTCCCAGAAATCTCGCTCTTGTATATGTACAAAGCCAAAGTCAAACATATTCCCTATGGAAAAATCTGTTGAACCCCTACCTACTCTCTCCTGATCTCTCATCCAACTGAATTTCCTTCTTTTCCAAGGGATGTGACAAACGCCATTATGCATCTATCAGTGTTGGTAACCACATGCTACGTGAAGGCAAGAGGGAGATGTGGTTTTCAGAAACAATATCTAGTCTTCTTTCAATCACACAGGATGTTGAAACATGACTGTTTCACTAACTGTAGTGCGGAAGTTTTAAAAATGCAGTCCAACTGTATCAGGCATAAAAAATTCAGTATATATACAGTTTATCCTCATTGTTTATGATTCTATATTTAAGAATTGGTTTACTGGTAAAAATTTCTTTATAACTCTGAAATCAGTACATTCATGGTGTTTCCGTGGTCATTGTCAAGCATGCATAGAGAAAAAATTTGAGTTGCCCAGGGTGCTCAGTTCCTGGATGAGGCCAAACAAGGTGGCGTCTGCTTTTGTTTCAGTTCTCATACTGTAAGAAAGTGGTTTTTTTGGTGTGGTCTCATTTAGTACCATGTTTTCCACATTTTTCGTTGGCAGTTTCACTGGTTAGAAGGGCCTCCAAGCATAGTGATAAAGTACCATGTACTGTTCCTAAGCATAAGGAGGTTATGATGTATGTTATTGAGAAAATAAATATGTTATATAAGCTGCATTCAGGCCTGAATTATTGTGCTGGTGGCCATGAGGTCAATGTTAGTGAATTAATATGTATAAGAGTCATTAAACAGAAACATAGAAAAAGTAAGTTTGTGTGATGACTGGTTGATGAGAAGGTTGTGATCAGAGTCTTGCAGAAACCAGTCCAGTGTTTCCCCTGGGATGAGTGATGAGTGACTTAGTACTTGCTAACTCAGTGTTCAAGGTGACTTTATAGGACATAACTACGTGAATACTTATAATTAGCTGTTTACATGCAAAAGAATGTTAATTTTTCAAATATGCACTGAGACTGCCTCTTTTCCCTTGGTCTGTATCGTCAGCAGTTGGTGGTTGGCAGGGATGCCCATGTCAGTCAGCCAGCATTTGGTGACAAACTGAAGCACATGTGTGTTTGATTAAATGGACTGATACATCACATTATATCACTTTAGTGACATGAACACTCACAGATGTGGGCAAATAGCTTAACAGATATTCCCACGTAGAAGTGAAGGATGGAATGTAAATATAAGAAATGAAAGTGAAAAAAAAAAAAAAAAACTCATGAACTCAGCTATAGTATTAGTTTTGGTCAGCTCCTATTAAGAGGTAAATGAATAACAATCTTGTAAGATTTGACACACTTGCTATAACATAAGACTAGTAGAAATATTATTTTATACATATGTTAATAAATGTATGTACACATATACATACATTTATTTAAAAACACTACCATATATTTGATGACTCTCACCCTAAGTTATTTTCATCTTTGATATTTGCAAATGATTGTGTATGTTATCTTCATAAATTATAAATGATTTTTTATTATACATTCACTTTATTGTGCTTTACAGATACTGTATTGTTTTTACAATTTGAAGGTTTGTGGCAATCCTACATTGAACAAGTCTATCAGTGCCATTTTTCAATAGCATTTGTTCATTCCATGTCTCTGTGTCACAGTTTGGTAATTCTCACAATATTTCAATTTTTTTCTTATGATTATATATAAATGATCTTTGATATTGCTTCTATGACTTGCTGAAGGCTCAGAGGATGGGTAGCATTTCTTAACAATCAAGGATGTTTTTTAAATTATAAATGATTTATAATTTAAAAGCTTTTTACTGATGGGGTAAGAGACCATTGGAGTAATATAGTAGGAATACTGTTTGACTATAATATCTGACACAAACATACACACACATGCATACGTTGTTGTTGTTCAGTCGCTAAGTCATTTCCGATTCTTTGCGACCCAATGGACTGCAGCACGCCAGACTTCCCTGTCCTTCAGTATCTCCTGGAGTTTGCTCAAACTCATGTCCATTGAGCTGGTGATGCCATCCAACCATCTCATTCTCTGTGTCCTTTTCTTCTCCTGCCCTCAGTCTTTCCCATCATCAAGGTCTTTTTCAATGAATCAGCTCTTCACATCAGGTCAAATGTGTGTGTGTGTATATATATAACAGTACATAATATCCAGAATATACCAGTATTTAATATGCTAGGATTGACTATACAATGTATTCGAGTATTATAGTTGGAGAGACGAGACCACAAAAATCATGCATAAATGGATACATGTTCTATAATTTTGTTTGTATATTTGGACGTGAGTTCTTATAACTGTTGAAGGTCAATAATTCTTAAAATTCTGGGGAATTGAGTCTTGGTATTGGTGACAGCCCTTGGAAAAATTATCTTTTATCCCTTCTACTAGTTCCTGATGTGGAATTTAGCATTTCTCTGTATTTACTTCTATGGAGAAAGAGAAGGAAAAGGAGAAACCTTTAAAATTCCTTGGATGGGAGTTTGATAATTTTCAAAATAGTGGTCAAAACCAATTAACTGGAAGGTAAAACATAAATCAGTCGATTGTTATGAACTCTGCAGGAAAATGTTAGGACTTCAAGTGAGTCAACCAGCAAATCTCTTGATGTATTTGAGAGTGTTATGAAGTGGGTTATTATATTTCAACTTCAGGAAGCTTGTGGAGAATGTGTGCCATGCAGTGACTTCCTTGCATGTTTCTTTACATTCTGCTATATGAGTTGCTCGGCTCATGTGTAGGCTCAGCTGTCTACCTCTGTGTAAACAGGGACTCTGCAAATCCTTTCTGGCAGAGCAATTTTAGCATACCAACAGGTGTCAATTTGTCTTATTCTTACTCCTGTGGAGAAAAAAGTTAAATTTATATCTCAATCCCATCCAAACACACTCACATTTATATACTCACTAAGATGCAAGACAAAGTATTTCTGTTCTGCCATTCCTTGTACTGTGTGGAGCTAACAGCTCATTTGGTTTTAGGAGCCATCAAGGAGATAGTCCTCAGGGAGATACGGAACCTGAAGCGAGAGACGAGCTTTGCCCTGTGAGGGAGAAGGATGGAATCTGCAGCTTGGTGTTGAAGACTACATAGGATGAGGGTAATTTCTTTCAGATGAGAAGGACAGAATTCAGGTTGAAGGGGCTCTAATAAGCAGTTCGTTTTGGTAGCATTCTGAGAATGGCAGGACCTGAAAAGGGAGCCAGGCTGGTTACCCTTTTATCAGCTGCTTTGCTAATAATACATTTGGTACTTTCCCTGGACCCACTGCAGCTGGCTTCTAGTTCAGCTCATGGAAGGCAGTGAGAGGACTGAAGGGGAGAAAAATCAAAATATTCTTTCCTGCCTCCTTCCTTTTGGGGTGCTGTGTCTGGGACTGTGGCTGTGTATTTCCACCACTGGCTGTATAGCCGCAGGAGCTCTCACTGGGCGCCTATGGCTCCAATAAAACTATTTCCTCCTCTTGCACTTTTAGGGCTAGTGGAGATATTAGCTTTCTCCTGCTAGTCTCTGAGAGTTTCAACCTCTTTTGAGGATTCCTTTAATTTTGGCCATACCTCTATAAATAATATTCCTTTCATTAAACTGTTTTTAACTGTCATTTATCTGGGATTCTGCCTCTCCTGAAGAGGTAAGGCCCTAGCAGCTTGGATGTGAGGCATCTTCTTTAGAAGCTTGACTGCTTTATAGAAGCTTAGCACCCTCCTGAAACTACTGCCCAGTCCATGAACAGGGAGCAGTGGAAGAGGCTGGTGGACTCAATGTCGGCATGTCCAGAATTATGGCACCCTTTATAATCACCAAGAGTAGAAAAACCATAAAAAATGACCAATATTGAATTTATCACTTGACCTTCATTTGTAACCTATTTTGCTACTCAAGTGTTAAGGGGCAAGTGCATGCCTGCTGCTGCTGCTAAGTCACTTCAGTTGTGTCTGACTCTGTGTGACCCCATAGACGGCAGCCCACCAGGCTCCGCTGTCCCTGGGATTCTCCAGGCAAGAACACTGGAGTGGGTTGCTATTTCCTTCTCCAACTCATGAAAGTGAAAAGTAAAAGTGAAGTCTCTCAGTCATGTCCGACTCTTAGCGACCCCATGGACTGCAGCCCACCAGGCTCCTCCACCCATGGGACCTTCCAGGCAAGAGCACTGGAGTAGGGTGCCATTGCCTTCTCCACATGCTTACTTGATTCATTTCTAAAACATGCTTTTAGCTTTGGTGTAGAAGTGCAATTTGAACAATATGACTGGTCCTTTTGCTGTGGGTGACTGAAATTTGTCATTAGAGTTCTCTTTACATAATTTTTATTGCTACTCCAGGGTTTTGAAAGAGATACCATGTAGTAGTACAAAGGGCCTAATTGTTAGATTGGCCTAGGTTTCTTTGAATCTCTGCTCTTTGATTTGTAAAATAGGAAAAATGAGATCAAATATGAAGGATTTTCTATCTAAACTCTCAATAGGCACTCAAAAGTTACTTCCCTTCCTCTTGATTGATATATGTTTCTTATACTTCATGAGAGTCATGATGATGAATTGTAGATGGAGGCTGGATTCGCTTGAGGATGCGGTTGTACACTGAGAGGGGTAACTGGTGCTCTGAAGTTGACTGTGTGTTCTATTCCCAGAGTGGGTTTAAATCCTTTCAACCCATTCTATGATGTGATACTTGGTGAGGTATGCATCTGTCCTTTGTTTTTCTCATCTGTAGTGCGGATAATAAGTGAGAAGAATAATAGTATCTACTTTATGAGATTATTACAAATATTGAAAACAGTTCATGCATATAAAGAGCTTATAACATTACTCAGCTTGACAGATGCTCAGTGCATATTAGCCCTGATTATTATTTCACAGGTGCTTCCCTGATGGCTCAAGCAGTAAAGAATCTACTTGTAATGCAGGAGACAAGATGCAGGTTCCATCCTTGGGTTGGGAAGATCCCCTTGAGAAGGAAATGGCAACCCATTCCAGTATGCTTGCCTGGAGAATTGCATGGATAGAGGAACCTGGCAGGCTATATAGTCCATGGGGTCACGAAGAGTTGGCCATGACTGAGTGACTCAACCACCTTATTTCTCAGTATCATAGCCTGGCTAGTTGTGCTGTGTAAGGTGTGTACCATGTTATATCTTTCTTCTCAAGTTTCATATAGTGTTTTGTATCTGATAGACAGTGAACACATGTGAAAAACATAAATTTCCAGAAGAAATTCTGAGAGCTCTTACATGAACAAGGAGATAGTTGATATAGCTCTGCTGCTGCTGCTACTGCTAAGTCACTTCAGTCATGTCCGACTCTGTGCGACCCCATAGACGGCAGCCCACCAGGCTCCCCCGTCCCTGGGATTCTCTAGGCAAGAACACTGGAGTGGGTTGCCATTTCCTTCTCCAGTGCGTGAAAGTGAAAAGTGAAAGTGAAGTCCTTCATTCGTGTCTGACCCTTAGCGACCCCATGGACTGCAGCCTACCAGGCTCCTCCATCCATGGGATTTTCCAGGCAAGAGTACTGGAGTGGGGTGCCATTGCCTTTTCTGGATATAGCTCTACAGAATCATATTTACTGTAGGAAGCATTGTAATTTGTTGCTTCCTAGATGCTTGAGTGGGCTTCCCTGGTAGCTCAGCTGGCAAAGAATCTGCCTGCAATGCAGGAGACCCCAGTTCAATTCCTGGGCCGGGAAAATCCACTGGAGAAGGGATAGGCTACCCACTCCAGTATTCCATGTACAGAGGAGCTTGGCAGGCTACAGTCCATGGCATCATTTGAGTAGAGATCAGAATGTGTAGAGAACATAGACTGATGAGTGCTATATAATGAAGTCAACAAAAACAGCTCTCTGACTCCTCTTTTCCCCTGACATTCTAGCTGTACACTGTAGACAAATATTTTGTCCAGAGTTCCAATTTATTTTAACTTGTTGGCACTCTTCTTCCTATGCTTCAAAAGATATGAATACAAATAGGGTGAATACCAGAAATGTATGTATCCTGGACTCCAATTGCCATACTAAGTTAAATATAGACCATTCCTACATAGAATTATAAATCTAGCTTCTGGATGCTACAGTGTCTTAGGGTACAGTGAGAGAACTTGTATAATCTCTACTGACTAATAAAAAAGAGAGAGAGGGAGAGGAAAAGGTGTTCCCAGTCAGTCATAAAATAGTCTGCCTAATAATAGATCTCCGATTGTGACAAGTCACATTTGTTCTCATTCTGGGACCAGATGAAGATTTATACTCTTATCCAGTTGTCACTGTACTTTTAGGTTACAAGGTCCTATAATGTATATGATCTCTTACATCTTTCACACAACAGCCCCAGGGGACAAACAAGGCAGGTATTCACTTTACAGAATACGAAATGAGGTCTATGGGAAGCTAAGTGACTTAACTGAGGATCTATAGAAATTGGAAAATGGCATGAAAACCCAGGTTTTTAGACCCCAATCAGTGTTCTTTCCTGTCCCACACCACACATCACTATGGCCTTGATGTGATTTTGTAGAGAAACAGATAACTTCCTTGTTTATCTGATCAATAATGAGCTGTGTCTTCAGTTGCGTATATATAAAAAAAAATTCACAAAACAACAAAAAAACAAATTTTCACACTATTTAATCAATAAATATTGAGCCCTCTTCTGCTTGTAACACATTACAAACAGAAGGCATTATGCTAGAATCCTGAGCAATACAGCAATACCTAAGATAGATACCAAAGTCACCCTCAGTTAGCTCCCAATCATTAGAAGATGAAAACTTAAACCAAAACAACAGAATTGAGATTGAGAATATTTATTTCTGTTATTTTCTGATTACTCTTCAGGTTCTTTGAGTTTGGAGGAATTTCTGGTAGCTCAAAGACTGAGCTTTAATTTATTATATAGTGTATGTTAGGGCTTAAAAAAAGTAGATGGTCAAAACATTGTTCTAGGAAAGCATTTTATTTCTATTATAGAAGCATTTACTGTAATGATATTTAATACAGTGTAATAAAATAATTCTCAACTATTGATAATATGCCATTTTTATCTATGTTTTCCTTTATAAAACTATTAAACATATAACTCTAAAATATTCATTTTATTACTTCAAAAGAAGAATAAAAGGCACTTAAAAAGTGATAATACCCCAATCCAAATAAAAATGAAGTATACAGAAAACAGCAAATACACACACACATTAAAATTTTAATCTAGTATGTTCTCACCTATTCCCAAAGATGATTATCAGTGATGATATGGGAAACCTTGACGAGTGGATTTCCTGAGAGACAACAGACCATGGCTTATGGAGTGGGATACATAAAACCTAACAGCTTTGGGACCGTCCTCCTCTAGTGACAGCTTCTTCTCTCTTCCATCTGTATATTAAAAGAAACAGTCACTACTGTTTATATCTATGAACCAGATAATGTGTAAGTGCCTCACATATATAAATTACGTAGTATTCTAAGTATTTTCATATATAAACTTTCTCAATTTGATTTCCTCAGCAACTTTGTGTGTTTGCCTGGATTAAACATTATTGTCTCATTTTACAGTAAAGCAATTATAGGCTCTGAGACATAAATTCTCTAAAGTCAAAAAACTTGTAAGTAGAAAAAACATAACTTTTAACCAAGTGATTAATTCTTGTTAGTTTTTTTCATTTTATCACTTGCTTGTTTTTGAAAAATGAAACATTGGACAATCTCAGTAAGAAAAGGTCTGCTTAACCATAATCATGATCATACTGTAAAGTAAGGTATATTGACATGGAAACTAATGTCCTGAAACTCCCAAATCCTCAGATGTTGGTGATTCTGTTAACAATTACTGCATATGTCTCTTGATTTGAGTTGTAACTCTGGTTTAATGGGGGAATATGCTATGGAATGCACAGAGTATCAACTGCCGACTAAGAAGCGCTGACAGTAGCCTGACTGATCACATCTGTCATGATCTTAGAGGAGCTGTGGATTAGGAGAATATGTGTCAGTTGTCATAAGACTGTAGAGAACCGAGTTGAATTTGTAATAATCTAAAATAATCCTTGGAAGCTTTTTTAAAATAAAAGATTACAGAGTATTCTCTAATTTACACATATATATGAGGCAGAGTCAATGGTGCAGATGAAGTCTGAAGTATTCATTTGTATAGTTTAGATACATGGTAATTTAATATACATATATATGCATTATCATAATTATTTTGAATTTTTAAAATAGAGTAAAATGGTATCAAATGAATATTTTAAAAAAATAGTAATGAAAGACAAATCTGAATTGCATTTAATAAAAGGATATAGATAAAGTTTCTTTTCTAGCATTTAGTGACTTTGATGTTCAGTTCAGTTCAGTCGCTCAGTCGTGTCCGACTCTTTGCGACCCAATGAATCGCAGCACGCCAGGCCTCCCTGTCCATCACCATCTCTTGGAGTTCAAATGTTACTATTTTATAAGGTCTAGGTCAACTATTGTGATGACTTTATGACATATTTTCCTTTCTCTGAATTTGGTAAAAATATATACAGTGCTTTACTTTCTGCATAGGTAATCTCTGAATTTCAGGTGGTAGGACAAGACTTCAGTGTACATTTTGCCCTAAGACTCCCAGTTTACTTCAAAGATCTATTTTCTGTCTCTGGGTATAGTTTCTTTAGCATCAATGCACATAAAATCAGTGCATCACAGTATAATGTGTACTAAATGGATTGTTTATTCATCAAAATTCTGCACATGGGAATTGTTATTAAAAATCCACACTAGTGCTTTGGATTGAATATTGCATTAATAGTTTTAAAGCTCCAGTTTGAATGGAGAAAATGTTACTAAAATTTGTTGCCATTCCTCCTTCATAGACATTTAAAAAATATCACATATTATCAGTTAAATTTTTCAAGTTTTTTCTGCAGAGATCACTCTCTTAGGTAAGGTGTGACTGATTCTTACCATATGAACACCACTTACATGTATCAGTGCTGCCATTACCTCATACTCAGCATGTCCAAAATTGAGTCCATCATCTTCTTCACTAAATTGCTCTTCCTTCTTTTCATGATCAGACTCTTCTATATTTTTTGGACATCACTTCAGTTTCTAGGGCTAAAAATCTTGAAGCTATTTTTGACATCTTTTCCTCCTTCATTGTGTCTATTTGATCAGTAGTCAAGACCTACCATTTGAAGAAAATATTTTGAAATGTCTCCTGGATTCTCCTTTCCCTTCTTCAGTCACAGCTGTCACCCAAATTCAGATCTTTACCTGCTTCACGTGTGCGCTACTAAAGGACGGTACATTTCTATCTCAAGCCCATCCCCACTAAACATACATGCTCCAGCCCCATTATGCATCTAACTCCTAGACCTGACTTGCTGCTGCTGCTGCTAAGTCGCTTCAGTCGTGTCCGACTCTGTGTGACCCCATAGACGGCAGCCCACCAGGCTCCTGCCCACACCCCCACCACCAGGCCCTACATTCAGAAACCCTGGGATCATGCATGATCCCCAAGTCCTGACTTCATGCATTAGTGGGACATGACTCCACTCACCAGTGGGCAGACACCAACTCCAGGACCACCATGTTGCCACAGACTGCCTTGAAGGACCCAGAAAATACTCCAGAAGGGTATTACCAGACCCAACTCTGCCCACCACCAGGCAAGCACCAGCTATGCAACACTTTGGGTCTCTCAGTTAAGCAGCTACAGGATCCAGCCCCACCAACTAGTGGGCCAACACCAGCTTCAAGACACCTAGGACCCAGCAGCTGGAGACCTTGAGGCCTGGCCCCATCTACCAGTGAGTAAGCACAACCCCCCTGGACTCACTGATCCCTGACCCTATTTACCAACAGGCTAATACCAACTCTGAGAGAGCATGGATTCCTCAGGCAGCCACCCCAGGATCTAGCAAACTCACCAGTGGATTGGAACTAGCTTTGAAACATCAGGCAACTGGCAACCGAACGTGTCAGGAACTTGTCCTATCTGCCAGCAAGCCAGTACTAGATTGGGGAACTCCAACCCTACAGCTAATGATCCCAGAATCAGGCTCTTCCCATTGGTGAGTCAGCATGAGTTCTGGGACCCCCCAGCATTCAGCAGCCAGATGATTTACAGCCTGACCCTGCCAGTCAGCAGCTGGTAGCCATATCTTTGTGGGCTATGTGTACCCAGAACCCAGTCCCCATCCAGGGGAGGAGTTTACTGTGCATGAGCCTTGTTCTGCACATAGAAGAAATAGCTACAATGATGTGGCAGGGTTCCAGTTCTCAGTGGGGTTGTGAGCAGTTAGGGTCTGTCATTACGGTAATGTGGGAGCATATAGGAAGCAGGGAAAGATGAAGGCGCAATCTTCCAAGGATCTTTATCACTTGCTACATTTTTGAGCCCCTTCATGGATCACAGCCTTGTTGTGGCAGAGGGGCTTGCATAATTCAGTGAAGCTATGAGCCATGCCATACAGGGCCACCCAAGACAGATGGGTCATAGTGGAGAGTTTTGACAAAACAAGGTCTGCTGGGGGAGGGAATGGCAAACCACTACAGTATTCTTGCCGTAAGAACCCCATGAATGATAAGAAAAGGCAAAAAGATATGACACTGGAAGACGAGCCCCCCAGGTTGGAAAGGGTCCAATATGTTACTGGGGAAGAGCAGAGGGCAATAACTAATAGCTCTAGAAAGAATGAAGTGGCTGGGCCAAACTGGAAATGTCACTCTGTTATGGAATTGACTGGTGCTAAAAGTAAAGTCCCATGCTTAAAGTCTACAAGCAATAAATGCTGGAGAGGGTGTGGAGAAAAGGAAACCCTCTTACACTGTTGGTGGGAATGCAAACTAGTACAGCCACTATGGAGAACAGTGTGGAGATCCCTTAAAAAATTGCAAATAGAGCTGCCTTATGACCCAGCAATCCCACTGCTGGGCATACACACCGAGGAAACCAGAATTGAAAGAGACACATATTCCCCAATGTTCATTGCAGCACTGTTTATATTATAATAGCCAGGACATGGAAACAACCTAGATGTCCATCAGCAGATGAATGGATAAGAAAGTTTTGGTACATATACACAAGGGAGTATTACTCAGCCATTAAAAATAATACATTTGAATCAGTTCTAATGAGGTGGATGAAACTGGAACCTATTATACAGAGTGAAGTAAGCCAGAAAGAAAAACACCAATACAGTATACTAACACATATATATGGAATTTAGAAAGATGGTAATGATGACCCTGTATGCGAGACAGCANCAGCACTGTTTATAATAGCCAGGACATGGAAACAACCTAGATGTCCATCAGCAGATGAATGGATAAGAAAGCTGTGGTACATATACACAACGGAGTATTACTCAGCCATTAAAAACAATACATTTGAATCAGTTCTAATGAGGTGGATGAAACTGGAACCTATTATACAGAGTGAAGTAAGCCAGAAAGAAAAACACCAATACAGTATACTAACACATATATATGGAATTTAGAAAGATGGTAATGATAACCCTATATGTGAGACAGCAAAAGAGACACAGATGTAAAGAACAGACTTTTGGACTCTGTGGGAGAGGGAGAGGGTGGGATGATTTGGGAGAATGGCATTGAAACATGTATACTATCATGTAAGAAATGAATCGCTAGTCTAGGTTTGATACAGGATACAGGATGCTCGGGGCTGGTGCACTGGGATGACCCAGAGAGATGATATGGAGAGGGTGATGGGAGCGGGGTTCAGGGTTGGGAACTCATGTACACCTGTGGTGGATTCATGTCAATGTATGGCAAAACCAGTATAGTATTGTAAAGTAAAAAAATTTAAAAAAAGAAATAGGCAAACAATCCTTATAATAAAAACTCATCTTCCTAAGTGACAGTGCTCTCTACAGCTGGAGAATGGAAAGGGCAGAGTACAATGTGACATCCTGTACATTCTGACACCCTCACCTCTGTGAAGACCCAGAAATTTGCACTCCTGACAGAATGGTGCCTGGCTCCTTGGTTTCACAAACACACATTACCCTCTCCCTTTCTTTAAATGGTATTACCCATTGTTCCCTTTGATAACGAGAAATGTAGATCCTTTATTCAGAAACAGCTAGTTGAGACAATGGGAGAATGTCTCCAAGTCCATCAGTCTGGCAGAATGTTGCTTCTCTGGGGATGGGAGTTGGGGAAGGTAAATCAGAGTAGAGTATAAGGTTGGTGCAAAAGTAATTGTGGCTTTACGTTGTTGAAAGTTGCTATTTGATATTGGAATACATTCTTAAATAAATGTGGCTATGTTATACATCATTTTAATGTGCATTTCTCATTTTATGTTTCTTGCTAATAACATTACTTTCTGTTTATTTTATATGTATTTTAGACTAGGGAAATAATGTTAGACAAAAAGCAAATTTGAGTGATTTTCTT
Organism: Cephalophus harveyi; assembly: GCA_006410635.1. NCBI lineage: Eukaryota > Metazoa > Chordata > Mammalia > Artiodactyla > Bovidae > Cephalophus > Cephalophus harveyi. The sequence continues at coordinate 132,547 of SJYT01053127.1, forward strand.
ATTCAGGTTCAAAATGGGACATAAAACAGTGGAGACAAATTGCAACATCAGCAACGCACTTGGCCCAGGAACTGCTAATGCACATATAGTACAGTGGTGGTTCAAGAAGTTCTGCAAAGCAGATGAGAGCCTTGAAGATGAAGAGCACAGTGGCTGGGCATCCAAGTTGACAACGACCAACTGAGAGGCTCATCTGAAGTGATCCTCTTGATCGCAAGAGAAGTTGCTAAAGAACTCAGTGTTAACCATTCTATGGTCATTCGGCATTTGAAAGGTGAAAAGGCTCAATAAGTGGGTGCCTTATGAACTGACTGCAAACTTTAAAATTGTCATTTTGAAGTATCATCTTTTCTTATTCTATGCAACAACAAACCATTTCTTGATCAGATTGTGACATGCGACGAAAAGTGGATTTTATTTGACGGCTCAGTTGTTGGACTGATAAGAAGCTCCAAAGCACTTCCCAAAGCCAAACTTGCACCCAAAAGTGGTCATGCTCACTGTCTGGCGGGCTGCTGCCAGTCTGTTCCACTACAGCTTTCTGAATCCTGGCAAAATTTTGACATCTGAGAAAGTATGCTCAGCAAATTAATGAGATGCACCAAAAAATGCAATGACTGCAGCCTGCACTGGTCAACAGAATGGGCCCAGTTCTTCTCCACGACAACGTCTGACCACATTAAACACCCCACACTTTGAGAGTTGAACAAACTGGACTATGAAGTTTTGCCTCATCTGCCATATTCACCTGACTTCTCACCAACCAACTACCGCTTCTTCAAGTATCTCTACAACTTTTTATCAGGGAAAATGCTTTCACAACCATCAGGAGGCAGAAAATACTTTTTAAGTGTTCGTTGAATCCTGAAACATGGATTTTTATGCTACAGAATAAACAAACATTTCTCATTGGCAAAAATGTGTTGATTGTAATGGTTCCTATTTTGATTAATAAAGATGTGTTTGAGCCTAGACATAATGATTTAAAATTCACAGTCCAAAACTGCAACTACTTTTCATCAACCTCTAGGTACTCAATAAATCCTTGGATGCAGCCAAGGCAGCCAAGATTAGACCTCAGAAAGCCCTGTTCCATCCTGGCCCCCTTTGGTGGAAATGACTACCTGCAAAAACAAGGGATAGAAATTCAGGCCAAAGCCTATCTACTTGGAATTTCCCCATATCACGTCTCATTTTGTACTGACTCCGCTACTCATGGCCGTCACATACCCAAATCCTCTGACCTTCATTCATCTGTAGACTTTGGCTCCTGCAGACTTTGGCTTCATCAGTTGTCCATGGCTATGAAGACTCTTCTCAGGTAAGCCACTCCAGCCTGGCTGGACTATTTGTCCTTCTGTGTCACTCCCGTGTTTCTCCCCAATGTTTGTGGGTCCATATACCCCATCTCAACCTCTCTTCCACTTCAGGAGAGAGGGATCAGAAACAAAGGGATACATTTACTAGATCAAAGAATGTTAGAAGGGATGGTGCTCATCATTTAGCAAAATCAATCTTATTTAAGGTGAAATGACTTGCTCAAAGCTAATTCCAATGTAATATGATACCTGGGTGTCAGGGTGGTCCTTTTAATTTTAACTTATTAAAACATTTTTAAAGCAATTCCTAAGGTTCCATGGATGTGAGAATTGGACCATGAAGAAGGCTGAATGCTGAAGAATTGATGGTTTTGAGCTGTGGTGTTGGAGAAGACTCTTGAGAGTCCCTTGGACTGCAAGGAGATCACACCAGTCAAGCCTAATGGAAATCAATCCTTTGATTTGCATTAGAAGGACTGATGCTGAGGTTGAAGCTCCAATACTTTGACCACCTGATGTGAAGAGCTGACTCATTAGAAAAGACCCTGATGCTGAGAAAGATTGAAGGCAGGAGGAGAAGGGGATGACAGAGGATGAGATGGTTGGATGGCATCACTGACTCAATGGATATGAGTTTGAGCAAGCTCTGGGAGATGGTGCTGGACAGGGAAGCCTAGCATGTTGCAGTCCATTGGGTCACAAAGAGTTGGACATGACTGAGCAACTGAACAAACAAAAGATTAAATAGGAAATATGACATTCTATTTGATCTATAATCTACCCATGTATGCTGCTGCTGCTGCTGCTGCTGCTGCTGCTAAGTTGCTTTTGTCGTGTCCGACTCTGTGTGACCCCATAGACAGCAGCCCACCAGGCTCCCCCGTCCCTGGGATTCTCCAGGCAAGAACATGAGTGGGTTGCCATCTCCCTCTCCAATGCATGAAAGTGAAAAACGAAAGTGAAGTCGCTCAGTCGTATCTGACTCTTAGCGACCCCATGGACTGCAGCCTACCAGGCTCCTCCGTCCATGGGATTTTCCAGGCAAGAGCACTGGAGTGATACCCATGTATGCTTCACCCTAAATGGAAATGGAACAAAGGTCCAGTTTAGGTCTTCATTCCTCTTATAAGAAGCATGGAAATGTCCCATTTCTTTTTCAAAGCAGTTACTTGCTTTTTTTCTTTACCCTCTTTTTGGGGAGAATGAAGAAAGTGTAGTGGGGTCCCAGCCTGGAAGCTGATGTCCAGGGTGGCCAGGAACAGAGAGAGGTATAATGAAAGCACAAAAACTATTTCTGAGAGAATGGTCAGGGTCCAGCCAGCAGGGTCCACCTGCAGTCAGAGAACACAGCAAGACCTGATGACACAGTTGAATGTCTCACAGAGCCCAATATTGTAGATGGTTATCTAGAGGCTTTGGACAGTGAAAATATTCTTCAGAATTCTTCATCCTGGTACTATCCTAGCCACAGTGTTCTAGCGTGGTGTAGGCACAAGTGGCCCCACTTGTGCCTACACCTATTCTAAAGCATTGAATATCTCACCGTTCTGACTCAACTGTGGAAAGTCTGCCCCATTATTTTTCCTGAAACCAGCTTTCTTAAATGTCTGTACCACTAGTGCTGCTGCTGCTGCTAAGACACTTCATTCGTGTCTGACTCTGTGCGACCCCATAGACGGCAGCCCACCAGGCTCCCCCGTCCCTGGGACTCTCCAGGCAAGAACACTGGAGTAGGTTACCATTTCCTTACTTGGATCCATTTTGATGTTCTCTTTTTCATTCACTCATTCAGTTAATATCAATATTATTGAGCCCTTACTACATCAGGTACACTCTGTAAGGTTCCGAAATACATAGCAGTCAGTAAAACAGGCTGATATTTACCTCATGGGATGTACAGCCCAGCACTCACTAAACCATATGGATTCCACCTTCGTGTGTGTGCGTGCTCAGCTGTATCTGATTCTTTGCGACCCCATGGACTGTAGCCCGCCAGGCTCCTCTGTCTTTGGACTTTTCCAGGCAAGAATACTGGAGTGGGTTGCCACTTCCTTCTCCAGGGGATCTTCCCTACCTTGGGACTGAACCCATGTCTCTTGTGTTTCCTGCATTTGCAGGAGGATGTTTTTACCTCTGTGCAAACTGGGAAGCTCCCAATTATGGTCATATTGATTTTTTTCCTATCATATTCCAGTTCAGTGCTCCAGTATTCTGTATCAGAACGTTTCCAGAAACCTCCTATCTGTCTCCCTGTTTGCATTATTTTCTGCACCCTAATTTATCCTACGATCACTCACCTAGAGCCAGACACCTGGAATGCGAAGTCAAGTGGGTCTTAGGAAGCGTCACTATGAACAAAGCTAGTGGAGGATATGGAATTCCTGTTGAGTTATTTCAAATCCTAAAAGATGATGCTGTGAAAGTGCTGCACTCAATATGCCAGCAAATTTGGAAAACTCAGCAGTGGCCACAGGACTGGAAAAGGTTAGTTTTCATTCCAATCCCAAAGAAAGGCAATGTCAAAGAATGCTCAAACTACCACACAATTGCACTCATCTCACACGCTAGTAAAGTAATGCTCAAAATTCTCCAAGCCAGGCTTCAACAGTACATGAACCATGAATTTCCAGATGTTCAAGCTGGATTCAGAAAAGGCAGAGGAACCAGAGATCAAATTGCCAACATCCGCTGGATCATGGAAAAAACAAGAGAGTTCCAGAAAAGCATCTATTTCTGCTTTATTGACTATGCCAAAGACTTTGACTATGTGGATCACCACAAACTGTGGAAAATTCTGAAAGAGATGGGAATACCAGACCACCTGACCTGCCTTTTGAGAAATCTGTATGCAGGTCAGGAGGCAATAGTTAGAACTGAACATGGAACAACAGACTGGTTCCAAATAGGGAAAGGAGTACGTCAAGGCTGTATATTGTCACCTTGCTTATTTAACTTATATGCAGAGTACATCATGAGAAACGCTGGGCTGGATGAAGCACAAGCTGGAGTCAAGATTGCCAGGAGAAATATCAATAACCTCAGATATGCAGATGACATCACCCTTATGGCAGAAAGCTAAGAAGAACTAAAGAGCCTCTTGATGAAAGTGAAAGAAGAGAGTGAAAAAGTTGGTTTAAAGCTCAACATTCAGAAAACTGAGATCATGGTATCCAGTCCCATCACTTCATGGCAAATAGATGGGGAAACAGTAGAAACAGTGACAGACTTTGTTTTTAGAGGCTCCAAAATCACTGTTGAAGGTGACTGCAGTCATGAAATTAAAAGACGCTTACTCCTTGGAAGAAAAGTTATGACCAACCTAGACAGCATATTAAAAAGCAGAGACATTACTTTGCCAACAAAAGTCCATCTATTCAAGGCTACGGTTTTTCCAGTGGTCGTGTATGGATGTGAGAGTTGGACTATAAATATAAAGAAAGCTGAGCACTGAAGAATTGATGCTTTTGTACTGTGGTGTTTGAGAAGACTCTTGAGGGTCCTTTAGACTGCAGGGAGATCCAACCAGTCCATCCTAAAGAAATCAGTCCTGAATATTCATTGGAAGGACTGATGCTGAGGCTAAAACTCCAATACTTTGGCCATCTGATGTGAAGAACTGACTCGTTGGAAAAGATCCTAATGCTCGGAAAGATTGAAGGTGGGAGGAGAAGGAGACAACAGAGGATGAGATGGTTGGATGGCATCACTGACTCGATGGACATGAGTTTGAGTAAACTCTGGGAGTTGGTGATGGGCAGAGAAGCCTGGTATGCTGCAGTCCATGGGGTCGCAAAGAGTCAGACACGAGTGAGAGACTGAACTGAACTGAACTGAATCTATCCTATATTTCCATCCATTCTTAAATATGATAGACCATCAGAAATACATGAGGTTTATAAATATAGATTCCTGGACCTTAGCCCAAATGTATTAAGTAAGAAATATGATCGGCCCCAAGGATCTCTACATTCTTTCAAGCTAACTCTATGATTTTTGATGCATAGCCAGGTTTGGGAACCATCTATATATATCACCACCACATACAATTTCACTTGCTCAAAATTCATCAGGAAATCCTCATTGTCTACAGAAGAAACTAAAATATTAGCCTGGCTTTCAACTTTTCAACCTATTTATTACAACTTTCTTTTCCTAAAATTCTAGATGACCTTTAATTATTTGATCTTGAGAAAATCACTGAAAGAGGCAAGTACAAAATCATGGGCGCAGGCTTTGTTAGTTATCCAGTGTGACAGAAACACTTCTGCATCTAGTTTTTCAAAAGCTTGAATTGATAATGTATTTACCTCCCTTTCCCAATGCCATTTTGATGGTGAGTTTTGTCCATTGTCCTTTGTTCCTTTTCTCTCCAGTTTCCTCCTCCTTTTACTTGTGGTTGTCTTCCTGATCTTTTTCTCATTTAAATAGTCACGCTCACACTTGTTAAAGCAAACCATTTCTTTCTTATGTTGTTAATCACAAAGTATTTACACGTATTTACAATGAACAAATGCATGTTCATTGTAAAAAATTTTGATTACAAGGAAGAAAGCTATAATAACTTCTACTCTGAACCACTCCTCAGAGGTAACTTCTATTAACAGTTCAGTGATGCAAAGCTCTCAAACATTTCTTACATCTTCCATTTTCTTTCTTTTTATTTTCTTTTTGACTGTGATGGGTCTTTGTTGCTGCATGTGGGCTTTCTCTAGTTGTGGGGAGTGGGGGCTATTCTGTAGTTGCCATGCGTGGGCTTCTCATTTCAGTGGTTTCTCTCGTTGTGGAACATGGGCTCTAGGGACGTGAGCTCAGTTGCTAAGACCTGTGGGCTTAACTTCCCCGTGGCATGTGGTCCTCCTAGACCAGTGATCCAGCCTGGGAGCCCTGCGTTGTCAGGTGTTAACCGCTGGACCACCGGGGAAGGCCTCCCATTCTCTATAGGGATTCTGTACCTGCTTTCTGCTTTGGTCCTACCCTCCCAGCCTCATCTGTCTCTGTGTTGGCTCAGATCAGGTTTTCTCCCTGGCTTCAGCATCCATCCACGTCTTTCCACCCACCTGAGGGCATCAGAACAGCTGCTTCTCTCCTTTGGCCTTCTCACTAAAAGAAAGAGGTTGATAAGTCATATACAATTATTTCCCCAAGTTCCTCTCAAAAAAGTATTTTCATTTGAACAGATATGAAAGTTTTCTTTTTGCTATCATGTATTTTGGGGTCCCCTATTGTTTTGGAGACCATGCCTTTCTGCAGTGCACTTTACTAACGGGCAAGGAAGGATCTGACTACCGAGTAATTTTCCATCACTCTTCTTCCCAAATATTTTCTCTGATAGAAGCCAGGTTTTGAAATCCCCTCCATAAAAGTTTTTTTTTTTTTTTTTTTATAACAGCCTTATTGAGATACAATTCCCATAGCATATCTTCAAAGTGTACAGTTCAGTGCTTTTTGGTATATTTACAAACTTGTGCAGTTATGACTACAATAAATTTTAGAACACCTTTGTTATCCCAAAAAAGAAACCCCATACCCATTAGCAGCCATATCTCATTTTCTCTCAACCCTCCCAGTCCTCGGAAACCACTTTCTCTCTTTATAGATTTCCCTATTCTGGATATTTCACATAAATGTGAAATCATATGATATGTGGTTTTCTTGGAGACCAGCTTCTTTTAGTTACCATAATGTTTTCCAGCTTCACCCATGCTGTAGCATGTATTAGCACTTCACTTTGTTGTTGTTGAATAATATTCTATTGTATGTCAATCACTTTGTATTTATTCACTGATGAACATTTACGTTGTTTCCACTTTTTGCCTACTATGAATAATGCTGCTATGACCATTCATGTACAAGTTTTTATATGGCTATATGTTTTCATTCCTCTTTGGTATGTACTTTGGAGTGGAGTTGCTGGGTCAGATGGTAGCAGTATGTTTAACATTTTGAGGAACTGCACCACAGACCCACTGGTAGTGTAAGAGGGTTTCAATTTCTTCACATTCTTACCAAAACTTGTAATTTTCCATTTTTTAAATGTTCATCCCAGTGGGTATAAAGTGGTATCTCACTGTGATTTTGATTTGCATTTCCCTAATGATTCTGTGAAGAAAGCTGAGTGCCAAAGAATTGATGCTTTTGAACTGTGGTGTTGGAGAAGACTTTTGAGAGTCCCTTGGACTGCAAGGAGATCCAACCAGTCCATCCTAAAGGGGATCAGTCCTGGGTGTTCATTGGAAGGACTGATGCTGAAGCTGAAACTCCAATACTTTGGCTACCTCATGCAGAGAGTTGACTCATTAGAAAAGACCCTGATACTGGGAGGGATTGGGGGCAGGAGGAGAAGGGGACGACAGAGGATGAGATGGCTGGATGGCATCACCGTCAGTGGACATGAGTTTGAATGAACTCCGGGAGTTGGTGATGGACAGGGAGGCCTGGCGTGCTGTGATTAATGGGGTCACAAAGAGTTGGACACGACTGAGTGAACTGAACTGAACTGAATGACTTATGATATTAAACATTTTCTTATGTGCTATTGGCCATTTTTATATATTCTTTGGAGGAATGTCTATTTAGAGACAACTTATTTATCAGATATCTGATTTGCAAAAATTTTTTTCCATTTTGTCAGTTGTCTTTTTACTCCCTTGATTATGTCCTTTATTAAGACACACAAGTTTTAAATTTTGATGATATCCCATCAATCTGTTTTTTTCTCTTATTTTGTCTTTGGTGTCATATGAAAGAAATCAGTGACAAATCCAAGGTAATGAAGATTTCCATCTACTTTGAGGTCACACAGAAATAAACCCCATACACTTATGGTCAGTTAATCTTTGATGAAAGAGGCAAGAATAGACAATGGAGAAAAGACAGTTTTCTCAGTAAGTGGTGCTGGGAAAGCTGGACAGCCTCATGTAAATTAATGAAGGTAAAACATCCCTTCACCATATACAAAAGTAAACTCAAAATGGTTTAATGACCTAAATATAAAACATGATGTCATAAAATTCCTAGAAGAAAGCATAGGCAAAACATTCTTTAACATAAACCACAACAACATTATGTTAAATCAGTCTCCTAAAACCAAAGAAATAAAAGCAAAAGAAATGGGACCTAATCAAACTTAAAGTTTTTGCATAGCAAAAGAAGTCATCAACAAACAAAAAGACAACCTACAGAATGGGAGAAAATATTTGCAAACAGTGGGAAAGACAAGGGGTTAATTTTCAAAATATATACACAGCTCATACAACTCAGTATCAAACAACCAAACAACCCAATACAAAAAATGAGTGGAAGACCTAAACAGACATTTCTCCAAATGAGACATACAGATGGCCAACAGGCACATGAAAAGATGTTCAACATCACTAATTGTTAGAGAAATACAAATTAAAACCACAATGAAGTATAACCTCACACTATCATCAAAAAGTCTACAAATGATAAATGCTGAGAGGGTGTGGAGAAAAAGGAACCCTTTCACATTGTTAGTGGAAATGTAAATTGGTGCAGCCACCATGGAAGGTTATGGAGGCCCCTTTAAAAACTAAAAATAGGACCACACAATCCAGCAATGCCACTCCTAGACATATATCCGGAAGAGAAAAAAAAACTTTAATTTGAAAAGATATATGTACCCCAATATTCATAGCTGCACTATTTACAATAGCCAAGACACAGAAGCAACCTAAGTGTCCCTCAACAGATGAATGGATAAAGAAGATGTAGCATATATATATATAACAGAGAAGGCAATGGCACCCCACTCCAGTACTCTTGCCTGGAAAACCCCATGGACGGAGGAGCCTGATGGGCTGTAGTCCATGGGGTCGCTAAGAGTCGGACACGACTGAGCGACTTCACTTTCACTTTTCACTTTCATGCACTGGAGAAAGAAATGGCAACCCACTCCAGTGTTCTTGCCTGGAGAATCCCAGGGACGGAGGAGCCTGGTGGGCTGCTGTCTATGGGGTCGCACAGAGTCGGACACAACTGAAGTGACTTAGCATTAGCAGAATATATATAAATCACACAATATAATGTTACTCAGGCATAAAAAAGAGTAAATAAAATATTGCCATTTTGAGCAACAGGGATGATCCCTACAGAGTATCATACTAAATGAAGTAAGTCAAACAAAAAAAGACAAACATTATATCACTTATATGTGGAATCTAAAAAACGTTACCAATGAAGTTACCTACAAAATGGAAATAGACTTGCAGACAGAAAACAAACTTGCCAAAGGGGAAAGGGAGATGGGAAGGGATAAATTAGGAATATGGGATTAACAGAAGCACACTACTATATATAAAATATGTAAGCAATAAAGATTTACTGTATAATACAAGGAAAAATATTCAATATCTTATATAACCTATGGTAGATGATAATCTGAAAAATATATATATAACTGAATTAACTTGCTGTATATTCAAACTAGCACAACATTATAAACTAACTATACTTCAACTAAAAAAAGATTTATATTTATTTTTTCTTCTAAGAGTTTTATACTTAGTTCTCACATTTTGGTCCTTGGTTCACTCTGAGTCAATCTTTGTATATGATGTGAGGTAGGGTTCCAACTTCATTCTTTTGAATGTGACTATTCAGTTGTCTCAGCACCATTTGTTGAAGAGGCTATTTTTCTCCATTGAATTGTCCTGGTATCCTTCCAAACAATTTAAAAAGACAGAATACCATAAAATTTGATATTTTCAGAATTGGAAGGGATCTTAGGAATTTCTACTGGTTAGGCTTCTTAGCTGTAGACTGTAGAATGCATTTTAGCTATTTTAATTGAGAAGGTATTTATTAAATCTTAGTTGGAAAGAAAAAAAGAGGCAGAGGCTTAAGGTCAGAGGTTCTTAAACTTGGCTGCACATTTAATCACCTGGGAGCTAATGCCCATATTATACCCTGTACCATATATCAGACTGTCTAGAGTAGAATCCAGGTGTTAATTAAAAAAAAAAAAAAATCTCCTCAAGTGATTCTAATGCATAATCAAGACTGAGAATCAGTACTCTAGACTGGCCTCCTGGAAATCATATTTAGAACCACACTGCTGAATTTGCCTGGTGAGGGAGCTGCTGCCATCACAGATCTTAGAGCGGCATGGCCTCTTCCATAATCTGCAAGCTGCAGCCCCTCTGACAATCCCAGGAGGACACTCGTGGAAGCAAAAATGTCTTTTCAGTGCCCGGCCTTAGGCAGCTGTTTCTGAATCAAACTCACACAGGTGCATTTGAAAGATAGAACCTGTCACATGCCCACAAATAGCAGCAACCAAATCTAGGAAAATGGTTTATTTAGACTTTTTAGTGGGAAAATGGAATTCACAATATAAAGAACTATTCAAATATGATGAGAATGTTAAAAAAAAAAAAAAGTTTTGGAGTAACCAAGAAAGACAAATGTCTTCTGCGGTGCTGACTGATTAGTTATAAATCTGGACATGAGTCAGAGGCTCCTGAAGAAACTTTCCAATAATAAAGATTCCCAGACCACCCCCCTGGAGAAGCTGATTCAGTGGGTTTGTGTGAATTCTGGATTCTGTTGGGTCTGGGAGTTTTGAGAGCCAACTTTGAATGTTTGTCCCCCAATCAGAAGCCTTAATTAAGGATTATCTCTATCCCATTAGAGATAGCCTTAATCCGCACATGTCTCCAGAGAAGCAACAGAGTGATGTAGACCCACACTAAAGTGTCAAGGACTAAACAGTGTCTTTGGCTAGGATCTTAATCACAGGAATGGTGTGAGGAAAGAGGTCTAGTCTGTAAGTGTTAGGAATATGGTACTTCTTGATTCTCTAGGATGACCATGGGAAGAATGGTATAGTTTAAAAAGTCATTTTCAATATTTGAAGGCAAATAAGAATACTCCCTTATTATTTTCATAATGAAAACAACTACAAGTAAAACTAGGTAAAATCTCCCAGGCTGGTGGGGGTACGTAGACGATAATGATTTCTAAGTGGGAGTATGTGTGTGATTTTCATATTTATCTAAATAAGGCATGTGTTCAAAAAAGTTGGGTAACACTACCCTAAACCATCTGGTCCTTCCTTTTTTGGGGAAGAGAGGGTGTGAGTGAATTCAAAGTGAAGTGGGAGGGGAGCCCTCTGATGGCCATGGATTCCAACAGCTGCCCTTTGCACCCAGCAAAAGTACTTCTTCTAAAAGATTATAATTTTAAGTACTCCCTAGTGTCTTTAACGTACAACTTTTAAAAGTGACTAGAGCCACCGGCTGTAGCCTAGGTGACCATCTCATCTTATTTCATGTGCTGTATATTCACCACGTCCTGGGTCAGGGCCACTTCAAATCATTCTTTCCTGGAAAGCACATTATTTTTTATCAACAGCTTGATTTACAACCAGCAAAAATCCATAGCCCTCTGTGACCCTTCTAAAAGGACTGCCTCTCATACCGTGTATCCTCTTCAGAGGGAATAAAACACCCTCATTTCTTCTATCAGTGCATTGGCTAGAAACACTACCTGGACCAGTGGTTTATTTGAGAGAGGCTTGTGCAGAGGGAAAGAGGCCTGGAAGATAGACAGCTGATTGCAGAATGCAGCCAAGACCAATATATAACAGCCTATTCTCTGCAGTGAAAACGGGAATATGAATTTGTACGCATTCATAAAGGCAGTTTAGGCTGGCAGACAGCATACTCTAAACCTTACTGATTCTCATAACCTTTCTCCACATGTTTTTATAACCTCATGACTGAAATTATGTCATGAAGGTGGGGATATGGAAGGAAAGATTGGCCAGAAGAATAAAATCAGTTACATATTTAATTTTCTAGAAGAAAAATCCCTAGCAATTTGACAGGCCCTTGCCAACACCTATTAAAACTAACCTTTAATGAGACAGCAAAAGAGACACAGATGTATAGAACAGTCTTTTGGACTCTGTGGGAGAGGGAGAGGGTGGGTTGATTTGGGAGAATGGCATTGAAACATGTATAATATCATATAGGAAATGAATCGCCAGTCTAGGTTTGATGCAGGATACAGGATGCTTGGGGCTGGTGCACTGGGATGACCCAGAGGGATGGTATGGGGAGGGAGGAGGGGGGGGATTCAGGATGGGGAACACATGTATACCTGTGGCAGATTCATGTTGATGTATGGCAAAACCAAGACAATATTGTAAAGTAATTAGCCTCCAATTAAAATAAATAAATTTAAATTTTAAAAAACTAACCTTTAAAGAAAGAAAAATGGGCAGAGTTGCCTATGTTGTGGTGTTTTCTCTGTGTTTGGCTAATGTAAGTCATTAGCCTCACAGGCTAGCAGTAAATCATAATGGAAAGAAATCCAAATCAAACCAAATCTGCTCTATCAGTCGTGGTTGCTTTAGTAAATCTCACATTATACCAAAAAGTCAGTTGTTCATTTGTAGAATGGGGGTGCAGGACAGCTTTATTTTATATAGTCTAAACAAGAGCTGTGATGAATTGACTTTTAGTTGCTTGTGATTAAATAGAGAATCTGGATGAATATTCCTGGAGCAGGGAGCATGGCGTTAGAATGGGATATAGTTCACTATACCAGTAGGGCAAAGAAAAGGAGAAGCTGTGTCAGCCTGCAGACTCTGACTGTTGCTCCAAGAACTAGGAGGTTCAGATTCTTGGGATAGATTCCTTTTCCCTCAGAAGTGGAGGAAAGAAGGTGCCACCTCTGGCTAAACTTACAACAGCATTATAGCACCTCTCAGGTATAGAAATGCAAACACAGCACTATAGAAGACCCTGTAAAATGTCAGGAAGGATTGATTGGCAAAGACTAAAGTGAATGCTAACACTCACATTGGGAAGGATATAGTGACATAGACATTTTCATATAGTGCTAGTGGGAATATTGCTACAGTCTTTCTGGAGGGCATTTAAACACTTTTATAAAAACTTTAAATGTGCATTTCCTTTGACCCAGAAATTCCATTCTAGGATTTTCTTGAACAAGGAAACAAGGATGTGAGCACAAGGATGTTCCTCCCAATATTTTTATAATAGGAACAACCTAAGTAAAGAATTGTTACATAAACTATAATGAATCCATACAAAAGCATACTATGTAACCACTATAAATGATGCCTGAAAAGACATCTAGAAAAATGTAAAGAGGTTTCTCTGGGTGGTAAAATGTCAAGATTTTTCTTAAATAAAAGGAAAGGAAACAAATTCAGGAAGAACTTCTTGCCCTTCAGTGATTGCAAAATTCAGCTATTTCCTTCTTTAGTAGTAGGAACCTGCCTATGAGGCACCATGAATATGGATAAAGATATTTGCTGCACTTTTCCTGTTTAGAGGAAAAGCCTTGTCTAATTAATTCTCAACTCGTGAAGTTTAGAGGACAATAGCTTTGATGAGGGAAAATTTTCTAGAGATTCTGTGTTTATTCATAAAATAGATATTCATTGAATGAATGAAGTGAATGCTTTATAGAGATAAAAGGGACAAGAGAACCTATTCAAATTCTCATTCTACAAACAAGGTGTTTGAAGTCAACAACTAGAGACTGACATAGCTAGCGACAGATGTATACCTGTCAGTTGGTAGTATACCAGTGTACTCAACACTGCCAGGATCCATTGTGACTTCACCAGATTAAGAGAGATCTGCGATTTCTCAGGTCCCCTCCACCTCCGGGTCACTAAGTTCTGTAAGGGCTACTTGGATGTGTTGACAACTATTGGCAAGATGCTGTTTAAGGCAGAGATTTAACTTGGAGCTATTGATAGCCATAGTACTTTATGCCTGGGTGATGCCAATAAATTCTGGTCACTGGTAATCAGGATGAGGAGGTCGCTTCTTCTGCCCTTGGAAGGGACACACTGAGCTTCCTTTACACCGTGTCCAGGCCCCCTGTGACTGCAGGCCTTGAAAGTTCAGCCAGAGTGAGGCTGTGGTATGCAACTTAGCAGGCAGTTTTCTTTTTCCCTGGTGGCTCAGAGGGTAAAGCATCTGCCTGCAATGCAGGAGACCTGGGTTCGATCCCTGGGTCAGGAAGATCCCCTGGAGAAGGAAATGGCAAACCACTCCAGTACTCTTGCCTGGAAAATCCCATGGATAGAGAAGCCTGGTAGACTACAGTCCATGGGATCGCAAAGAGTCAGACACGACTGAGCGACTTCACTTCACTTCTCTTCACTTTCTTTTTCCTCCTAAAGGACCTAGCCCCTGCAAAGTTGTATGGTATATGGGTTAGTATACCTCCATTAGTAATCTTTTTTTTTTAATTGTATGTGTTTTATTTATTTTTTTATTGAAGGATAATTGCTTTACAGAGTTTTGTTTTCTGTCAAACCTCGGCATGAATCACCCATAGGTATACATATATCCTCTCCGTTTTAAACTTCCCTCCCATCTCCCTCCCCATCCCACCCCTCTAGATTGATACAGAGCCCCTCCCCTGTTTGAGTTTCCTTAGCCATACAGCAAATTCCTGTTGGTTAGCTATCTTACATATGGCACCTATTAGTATTCTTTTTCCTGAGAAGGTAATGGCACCCCACTCCAGTACTCTTGCCTGGAAAATCTCATGGATGGAGGAGCCTGGTAAGCTGCAGTCCATGGGGTCGCTAGGAGTCAGACAAGACTGAGCGACTTCACTTTCACTTTTCACTTTCATGCATTGGAGAAGGAAATGGCAACCCACTCCAGTGTTCTTGCCTGGAGAATCCCAGGGACGGGAGAGCCTGGTGAGCTGCCGTCTCTGGGGTTGCACAGAGTTGGACATGACTGAAGCGACTTAGCAGCAGCAGTATTCTTTTTCAGTTTTTCTCTTCTTTACCTGTTGCTTTTACTACATCTTTCTCTTTCCATGTTTGCCAAACACTTTCCAAGCACCAATCCTAAGTCCATTTTGAAAGACCATAAATGGTATCAAATAAATCTATGGTTTCTATACTAAATTAAAAAGTGTTTCATTATAGAAGATCTCAAATATACATGAAA
Organism: Cephalophus harveyi; assembly: GCA_006410635.1. Taxonomy (NCBI): domain Eukaryota; kingdom Metazoa; phylum Chordata; class Mammalia; order Artiodactyla; family Bovidae; genus Cephalophus; species Cephalophus harveyi. The sequence goes on from SJYT01053127.1 coordinate 147,842, forward strand.
ATAGCAATAGCACATATGCCCCCATTACTTGGTCTCATCAGTTGTCAGAATTTTGCCAGTCTTATTTCAACTATTCCCTTTTTTAACATTTTTTTTGAGGGAGTATTTTAAACCACATCTCAGACATCATATTTCACCTTTAGAATGAATCTCTGCCTAAGAATGAATTTCTAAAGACAAAATTGATGTACTGTTAATTCACAAACAAATTAATAATAATTCCTTAATATCATCTAACACTCAATTGATGTTTAAGGTTCACCAATTTCCTTAAAAATATATTTTTATAGTTGATTTGTTTGACTTTGGATCAAAACAAGGTCTATATGTTGCAGCTGGTTGGTATATATTTCCCAAGTGTTTAAAAATGATCTGTCTTTATTGAGGTAAAATATAACATAAAATTAATCATTTTACTTTTTTTAATATTTATTTTTTAATTTACTTATTTGGCTGCACTGGGTCTTAGTTGCGGCATGTGGGATCTTAAGTTGCGGCATGTATTAGGTGCAGCATATGGGATCTAGTTCCCAGACCAGAGATCAAACCTAGGCCCCACTGGATCATGGGAAACGTGCCCCAGATTAATTATTTTAAAGTGAACAAATCACAATCACAAACCTGTGCAGTCACAATCCTGTGCAACCCCCATGTCTATCTAGTTCTAAAACATTTCATTATCCCTAGAACCCCCTTAAACAGTGGCTCTCCTTTCCTGCCTCCCACCAGCATGTGGCAACCACCAATCTGCTTTCTATTACTATGGATCTACTAGTCCTGAATATTCTGTAAAATGGAATCATACAGCATGTGACCTTTTGTGTGTGGCTTTATTCTCCCTGAGCATAATGTTTTCAAGATTCATCCATGTTGTGTTGTGTATCAGTACTTTGTTCCTTTTTATAGCCAAATAATATTTCATTGTGCGTATATACTACAATTTGCTTGTCCATTCATTTGTTGTTGGGCGTTTGGGATGTTTTCATCTTTAGCTATTTTGAACAATGCTGCTGCAAACATGTTTGTGTGTGTATTTGTTTGAGTACCAGTTTTCAATTATTTTGAGCATATACCCGGAAGAATTGCTGGGTCATAGCGAATTTATGGTTAACTTTTTGAAGAACTGCCAAACTGGTTCCATAGGAACTGTACCGTTTTACATTTCCACCAGCAATGTATGAGAGTACAAGTTTCTCCACATCTTGCCAACACTTGCTATTTTCTACCTTAAAAAAAAAACACAAAACTGTAGCCTTCCTAGTGGGTGTGAAGTGGTAGCTCATTGTGGGTTTGATTTTTATTTCCCTAGTAACTAATGACTTGTGCTTCTAGGCCACTTGTATATCTTATTTGGAGAAATGCCTTTTCAAGTCCTTTGTCCATTTTTAAATTGGATTGTCTTTTAGTTATTGTTGTGAATCTTTAAAGATCTAGTATAATAGTTTCCCTTTCCAGATTATTTATTTGTTGGACAAATCAGGTCATTCGTCCTATAGGCTTTCCCTCATTCTGTATTTGGCTAACTATTTTTTCCACATGGTGAAATTTAAGTTGTTTCTCTGTCTCCTTATTTCCCATTAACAGATACTTTACAACTAGACACTTGATTAAATTCACTTTTGTTGTTGTCTTCTAAGGTACTTCATAGTGGTCCTATATACTTCCTATAGCATTATGTGGAGGAGCACATAATACCTAGTTGTCCAGTATTTAATTATCCAAACTGTATATTGAGGAACTCTAAGGTTCTGCAGTGTTACTTATGGGGACTTGCACATGTTTAATTTATGGATCTACTAGTCCTGAATATTCTGTAAAATGGAATCATACAGCATGTGACCTTTTGTGTGTGGCTTTATTCTCCCTGAGCATAATGTTTTCAAGATTCATCCATGTTGTGTTGTGTATCAGTACTTTGTTCCTTTTTATAGCCAAATAATATTTCATTGTGCGTATATACTACAATTTGCTTGTCCATTCATTTGTTGTTGGGCGTTTGGGATGTTTTCATCTTTAGCTATTTTGAACAATGCTGCTGCAAACATGTTTGTGTGTGTATTTGTTTGAGTACCAGTTTTCAATTATTTTGAGCATATACCCGGAAGAATTGCTGGGTCATAGCAAATTTATGGTTAACTTTTTGAAGAACTGCCAAACTGGTTCCACAGGAACTGTACCGTTTTACATTTCCACCAGCAATGTATGAGAGTACAAGTTTCTCCACATCTTGCCAACACTTGCTATTTTCTACCTTAAAAAAAAAACACAAAACTGTAGCCTTCCTAGTGGGTGTGAAGTGGTAGCTCATTGTGGGTTTGATTTTTATTTCCCTAGTAACTAATGACTTGTGCTTCTAGGCCACTTGTATATCTTATTTGGAGAAATGCCTTTTCAAGTCCTTTGTCCATTTTTAAATTGGATTGTCTTTTAGTTATTGTTGTGAATCTTTAAAGATCTAGTATAATAGTTTCCCTTTCCAGATTATTTATTTGTTGGACAAATCAGGTCATTCGTCCTATAGGCTTTCCCTCATTCTGTATTTGGCTAACTATTTTTTCCACATGGTGAAATTTAAGTTGTTTCTCTGTCTCCTTATTTCCCATTAACAGATACTTTACAACTAGACACTTGATTAAATTCACTTTTGTTGTTGTCTTCTAAGGTACTTCATAGTGGTCCTATATACTTCCTATAGCATTATGTGGAGGAGCACATAATACCTAGTTGTCCAGTATTTAATTATCCAAACTGTATATTGAGGAACTCTAAGGTTCTGCAGTGTTACTTATGGGGACTTGCACATGTTTAATTTAAACTTCATTAAAAATATGAAATTGACTATTGTTTTTCTGGATTTCATCAGATTGAAGAGAAAGTCAAATAGGTAAGCCTCAGGCTTCCATCCAGCTTCAGCCAGAGTCACTGTAGTTTTATATATTGGAGTTCTAGGTAAGAGTTAATTAGAAAAACTATTACATTAATTTTTAGAGATATGGAATAAAATGAACATAATAGTAAAATGAATCCTTCTAAACTGTTAGCTTATTGTATGACCCTTTCCAGAGTTATTTATGTCATAACTAGGGACTTTGGAAGCTAGAAAGGCCTTGAGACTCAATGGGGAAAAAGTTCTTTAATGCAAGCAATGGGTGTATCTGGTGGGAGACAAAGCAGTCTTCTTGGTGACCCTTGAACAACACATCATAGGAATTGCTGTAGTATCCCCAAATCTAAAGGTGCCTCCCATTCATAAATGTCTTTGCCTCTTTAAATGAAAATGGATTTGAATAACAGGAACTCACATTTTAGTCAAGTCTACTGCTTTATGAGAAGACCAAGGTCAAAATGGAAGATATGGGAGGTGGGAAAAGCTGAGAATCTTGCAATTGCCTCTGATGTGGTATATAGATGCCCTTTGGGTGACTTTTGCAGAAAAGATCTCTAATTCACAAGAAAAGATCCTCTATCTTTCTGATAGAGAATATACACACTCTCTGTGATAGCTTAAAGCAGTACCTGATCGTCTCCAGATGCTTTTCCTAGTATTCCATTAAAACTCAGCTCCTTTCTATAACTGAATATTGAGCACATCAAGGTGATGGATAGCACATCATTCCCTTATCCCCAGGATTTTGGAGGCAAAGTCTTCGGTCTTCTTGTGGCTAAAAGGAGATTTATGAACCTTTGCCTCAATTCTAGTTTAATCTTCAAGTGTCTTGCTTTTTTAATCGTCAAAGAATTGTAAAGTCTGCCCTTCATGGAACTAGGAAAGCAGAGGAACACACAGTTGGGTCTCATTGCAGGCAGATGGGCAGAGCACTAAGCTCCCATATTTCCTGTGAGATGAAAAGACTCCTGTTCCTCTGCTCTGTAGTATTGTTTCAGGAAGATCTTGCCAGTGGAACAAACGCTTTAGCCAGAGTCTACTTACGTTACCATTACTATCATCCTTATCATCATCATCATGCCCATATTCCAACATGATGTTAGAAAAGAGGGACAATCACTGCCTTGCTTGACCTTCTGTAGCTGATTTTCCTTCACTTTCTTTTAATCATTTTATTTTGGACTGTGCTGACTCTTTGCTGTTGCTTGGGGGCTTTCTCTAGTTGTGGTGAGCAGGGGCTACTCTTCACTTGTAGTACACGGGTTTCTCATTGCAGTGGCTTCCCTCGTGGTGGAGCATGGGCTCTATGTCTCTCCTGCTCAGGCTTCAGTAGTTTCAGCGTGGGGGCCCAGCAGTTGCGGCTCCCAGGCTCTAAAACACAGGCTCAATAGTTGAGGCTCATGGGCTTAGTTACTCCCTGGCATGTGGTATCTTCCTGGATCAGGGATTGAACCCGTGTCTCCTGCATTGGCAGGTGGATTCTTTACCACTGAGGCCCCAGGGAAGCCCTGAAGCTGATTTTAAGAGGGTCACAGAAACAAGGGAAGAGAAGCAGCCAAACCAAGGCTCAGATCAGCGGCTGGGCCCACAAATTCCAAATTTACTATAGAAACTCAATCGCCTTTCTGGTTGCCCAGAATTCTTATGAATTGTCCATGAAGATTTTGGTTAAATTTCATCAACTCTGGGCTTCCTTTGTGGTTCAGCTGGTAAAGAATTTGCCTGCAATGCAGGAGATCTGGGTTTGATCCCTGGGTTGGGAAGATCCCTTGGAGAAGGGAAGGGCTACCCACTCCAGATTCTGGCCTGGAGAATTTCATGGACTGTATAGTCCATGGGGTCGCAAAGAGTCGAACATGACTAAGCAACTTTCACTCATTCATCAACTTGTATCCAAATTGATAAAAATGTATACGGTAACAGTAACTTTTTAGATACAAATGTCAAGGTTTATCAGCTCCCAAGCCCTTTCTGAAGGTTAAAGAAGAGAATGAAAAAGATGGCTTAAATCTCAACATTCAAAAAATGAAGATCATGGCATTTAGTTCCATCACTTCATGGCAATTTAGATGGGGAAAAAAATTGAAACAGTGGCAGATTTTATTTTCTTGGGCTCCAAAATCACTGCAGGTGGTGACTGCAGCCATGAAGTTAAAAGATGCTGCTTGTTGGAAGAAAAGTTATGACAAAACTAAACAGCATATTAAAAAGCAGAGACATCATTTTGCCGACAAAGGTCTGTAGAGTCAAAGCTGTGGTTTTTCCAGTAATCATATACGGATGTGAGAGCTGGACCATAAAGAAGGCTGAGCACCGAAGAAGTGATGCTTTTAAACTGTGGTGTTGGAGAAGACCCTTGAAGTCCTTTGGATGGCAAGGAGATAAAACCAGTCAATCCTAAAGTAAATCAACGCTGAATATTCATTGGAAGGACTGATGCTGAAGCTGAAGTTCCACTACTCTGGCCACCTGACGTCAAGAGCTGACTCATCGGAAAAGACCCTCATGCTGGGAAAGATTGAGGGCAGGTGGAGAAAGGGGCGACAGGATGAGATGGTTGGATGGCATCACTGAATCAATGGACATGAGTTTTAGCATACTCCAGGGGATAGTGAAGGACAGGGAAACCCAGCGTGCTGAAGTTCATGGGGCCGCAAAGAGTCCAATATGACTTAGCAATTGAACAGCAACAGCAACAAAGCCCTTTCCCTAAGCCTGTCCCCAACTAATAGCTTTCACGGTGATTATTGCAAGCCAAGGACAGAAATAGTGTTGGAAGGAAGGTTTTACCCAATCACACCCAGAAAATAAAGCTGCATAAAAGGTCTTCTAGAGGGCTTCCTCCCTGTTCACCAGGCTGCATCCCTTTTGGTATAGAAACCATACTCTACGTATAGGTTTAGATATAAAATGTTCATTACAGTGAAGAAAATTGGAGAGAAACTAAATGCTCAACAGTGGGAAGACAGGGAAGTGTAACTGCATTTTGAAACATTAAAAAAGTTGCTGCATAAAATTGATTGATGTGGGAAGATGTTCATGATAAATCAGTTGAAAAATAAGGCGGGGGAATTTTACATATTTATAATTTTTCTTTTTAGTTTTAGATATTTTTAGTCTTGAAGGAACTATGTGTTCTTTATTTGGGAGGACCAGGGAGGTTCTATTCTAAGCCTTTTTGTACATTTGCATGGATTGGCTTATTGGATTAGCTCTCTGTGGAAGCCACAGACATCTTGGACCAATGGAAAGGAGGCAGAGAGTGAAAATGTTTCAACTTGGGAAGAGGAAAGAAAGGACAAGTCTAGATGACACTGGAACATCCTCAGTACTGCCTGAGAAAGTGGGGTAGGTGACAGATGGACCTGTGAATGGAGTAAATTAAGGCTTGATTTGATGCATCAAATTCCAAGCTTTGAGATATTCACAGTTTAAGTACCATCAACAAGAGAGTGAGTGGAATAATATCAGGACCCAGCCCTGACCTAAGGTGGGATAGGAGTGATCTTGTAATATATCTGGTTTTGTTGTAGTTATTTTAACCTTTTAATCTTCTTTCTTTACCTGCTTGGTTCTGGCTGAGACTTGATAGTGTGTATCCCAGGAGTAAAGTTGTAAGCATCAGTCAGATGGAAAAACAATGGGCTCATATACAGAGAGGGTGATAATAGGGACACCAAACATATGGATCTTCTTTTCAAGTGGCAGCTCACTGCCCTAAATGCACTGCCCTGAGTAGAAACACAGGTTAAGATTTGGAGGCTAACATCAAAGATAGGGTGCTTTGTTTCTACAGGTAAAAAGGAACTTGTGATGTTACTGCAAATATATCTGAAAGGTGTTGGCAACTTCAAAGGAATTCATTAGGAGATTTCCCATTAAAGTTCCCAGAAGTTTGCTCAATCCATAAAGGTGTTTTTATAAATGTAAAACCAGGAGGAATTTTAACAAAGACCTCTTATTAGGTAACTGGACCAGGAGAACTGTATTAAAGGAGAGAGCAGTTTCTTGTGATTCATCTCAGGAGCAAAGTTCCTAACTCTTTTCATCTGTTTCTTCTTCATTAAAATGGTACTTTTAATACCCAAGATTACAGGGACATTGAGAGGACTAAATAACATTATTTGTGAACAATATTGTTGTTCACTGTTATTGAACAATATTATTGTTCTAATATTATTGGAATTAAATAATATTAATTCCTTTACAGGTAAAATAAAATGCTCAGAATTAACATCTGCATCAAAGTCTGTGATATCTGCTGTGGAAGGATTCTAGGTTCTTCCCGAGTGAATCATACCTAAAAGACAAGCCATGGAAGAGGAAGGTAAACTCAACGTTCTCTTGAGGTTCAAAAAGAACATAATGGTGGGATGTTGAAGGGAAGGTCAGAATTTGAATAAGAAATGAAAGAAATAGGCTCTCATCCCGCTAATGTTTAAATGATCTCACTTGGTCTTAAGGAGTGAAACCTACAGAATCTGGTAAAATTTTGAAATTTTCTGAAAGGTTGCTCAAAAAGGCGAGAAAAAAGGGAACAGCTATTGTTGGACAGATGAAATGATGTATTAATACATATACTCGCTATTGAATCTTGAACAAGATCTACCATGATTGCTATCTAGCTTCCAGTCTAGAGGCCAGTTCAGCCAAATATTTTGTTCATGCTTTTTAAAACTCAGTGGTAAGTACATAAAAATGTCCACAACACAGATGAGGTTGTTAAATTCCTAAGAACAAGACAAAAAGGAGAAGTGATTTACTGGAGTATGTTGCATGCTGCTGGGTTTGTTTTTTATTTTTGTTTTTGCTCTTCTAATCCCCCAAGCCCACAGAAGCCTGTCTAGTTGAATCTTGATTTGTTTTGTCTCATATGAATGTGAACATCCACCCTCCCAGAAGAAATGGTAAATAGCTGTACACATCTATGCCACGAAGTGGTCATAAATAACGATCATTTATAGGGCTAGTGGGAGGGCAACTTTTTGGCTTAGAGAACTGCCCGCAGCTACACTGTTCTATGAAGTTTTCTGTAACTAAAGGAACCAAAATATTGTTTTTTGTTGTCATTGTTTAAAATTATTATTTTAAAATAACATGTACATACATAAAGTTAAAAAAAAAAAAGGAATTGATATGTTATAGAGTGGTGTTAAATGAAAAAGCTCTATGTCTGTCACTGTGGTAACTATTTAAAAATGATTGATTTTAGGCTACACAAATCATGCATGAACATGTTCTTGTAAAAATTTTAAACCTCACAGATAAAGTTAGAGTCCTCCTTGACCATCACCCCAGTTACATTCCCCTCCTCAGGAGTCACCACCTTTGTTAACAGTGGTGGGTTTCTGCTCAGATCTTTATAATCTTTAAATGTATGCTTATTTTGATATTTATTGTGCACAGATGGTATACTTTGATATCTTCCACGTCAGGGCATATATACCCATTTCACTTCTTTAAGCTGTTGTGTAATATCACTCTGCCATTATTTATTTACATACAGTGAACACTTGGATATTTCCAGTTTTTCATTATTACAACACAGAACTGCAATGAGTTTCATTGTCTCTAGTTCCTAGTACACATGTGGAAGTCTTTTTCTAGAATAGATGGGAAGTATCCATTTTTAGTCATTTCTATTTTGAGTTTTTCTGTTGTTCACCATGATTGTTCAAAATCATATCCTAATCATTTATTTCCTGATTTACCAAGTTTAGATCTTATCAATTGACTGCTTACTATGAAAGAAGGATGAGGAATTTAGCTCACTTATATGACTTTTCATCTCCTTTGTATTTCCAAGTTTTGTTAGTTATTTTTTTATCATTGGTTCTTCTATTACTTTGATGACTTTACATAACACACTTCAATGTCTAATTATTTTTTAAACAACTTCAGACAATATCTTGTGATTCTCTGCTGTGAGTATATTAACACCTCTGCTTCATCCTCCTCTCCTCCCAACTTCTGTCAGCTACAGTATTACTTTTATCTTGTCCAGGTTTACTGTCTTTACATTTTATTCTACAGCTGTACAATCCTCCGTGACTTCTCTGTGGACTGATTCCAAAAACTGCAAACTTTTGGACAATGTCTTAATATTATGACTCTTTAAATAATATTCTTGATATACCCAAATATTGTTGTTGAAACCTTGGAGGAGTAGAACTGTTCAAAGAAACCTGCTCGTGCAACGAGGTCAAGTTCATTACATTTTCTTATACTCTCCCATATGCTGGTATTCATGTTATTTTAGTTTGGTGTATGGAGCATAACTCTCTAACAAAGTTCTACTTCTGACATTTCTAATTTTCCTGTCTTCCTTACTTTTTCTCCCCCATTATTTCTTATCCAACTCTGCCTTCATTCTTTCTATGCATTTGGGACTCGATTTACCTGTAAATAAGATCTTATCCACTTTCTATTTTCCAGAAAGTCATCAAATTCTCTGGTCCTCTCTCTTATTCTCTTTTGTAGATCTTTGCTTTTGCTTTAGTGTAGAGGAAGGGAATTTAAACATATCAATTCAGACATCTATTCTGAACCAAACAAAGCAGGAATTTTTAAAAAGCTTCCTTCAAACTCCACTGTATCTTTTAAAGCATTTTCCAGTTTTAGCAAACTAGGCAACTCTTAGTTTTCTAATGAGCTAGAGACAGGTGAGAGTAGTCTATTGTCCAAATCGTAAAACCAGACTCTAAAATCTGTCAGAAATGGTGTTCACCATGACTCTGTTATAAGATCCCTCATCTAAAATCATGACCTCTACACCCCATCTGTCAGTCCTGGCTAAGAAGGGGAGGGACTGAAGGAAGACTCCGTGTCCTTGGCGGAGCTACAGGGCTGAACTTTTTAATGGCTCATGCTTTCAGTGTTGTCCCAGAGAACTGACACTGCCAGTAGCCCAGGGGAAGGCAGGATGCCACAGCAGTAAAGATTTGGGATTCTGACACTTTGTAGCTGTGTGATTTCTTCTACTACTTCATTTCTTAAGCTTCCACTTCCTCATCTACAAGGTAGGGGTGATAAAAGTGCCCCTCTCATAGGATCGTTGCTGTTGTGTTAGTTGCCTAGTCATGTCTGACTTTTTGTGACCCTGTGGAATACTAGAGTGGGTTGCCATTCCCTTTTCCAGGGGATCTTCCCGACCCAGGGATCAAACCTGTGTCTCCTGTATTGCAGGCAGATTCTTTACTGTCTGAGCCACCAGGGAAGGCCCATGGTTTTGTTACGGTGGTTAAATGCAATAATATATATAAAGCACTTGGTGCCAACACACAGTAAATATCCAATAAATGTTAGCTATTTTTATAAAGAACCGTGCATTCTGAATATATACTGTCCTTTATGGGAAGTCTCAGAGGAAATAAAGTATATGGTTCTCACCCTTGTGGAGTTCCTAGTCTGAGCAATGACCAATATTTTCACTCTGTGGAACTTCACATATAGCATGAGTTTAATGGATATCTGTTGTATAAATAGCTGAATAACCTTTGGTCTTGATGGAAGACCTGGCTTCTCCCCTCAGGGAATACTCAGATAAAGAGAAATAAGAGCAATGACCAATATTTTCACTCTGTGGAGCTTCACATATAGCATGAGTTTAATGGATATCTGTTGTATAAATAGCTGAATAACCTTTGGTCTTGATGGAAGACCTGGCTTCTCCCCTCAGGGAATACTCAGATAAAGAGAAATAAGATACATATTATGTAAACAAGGACTGAGTATCCACTTATATGATAATTAATTCAACCAATGTTTGTTACTCATTGGCTATATGAAGAAATTATATTAGGACATTTAACAAAACACAGTTCCGGACTTCAAAGGGTTTAAAGCCTAGTAGATAAGATTTGTGACAAAGAGTTGAAAGTGTTAGTTGGTCGGTCGTGTCCGATTCTGCGACCTCATGGACTGTAGCCTGCCAGGTTTCTCTGTCCATGGAATTCTCCAGGCAAGAATACTTCTCCAAGGGATCTTAACCCAGGGATTGAACCTGGATTTCCTGCATTGCAGGCAGATTCTTTGCCATCTGAGTCACCAGGAAAGCCCTAGATAAGATAACTACATTAAAGTGAGGGTATTACTGACCAGCTGGGACAAGGCAATTTTCAAGTTGCCTCATTCCCATGTCTTTCCCTGGTTCCCATCTATTTCTCGTGTGTCTGGCAATGTTTATTTCCAAGGTAATAATAATAATAAAAAATCATGCAGATTGCATCTGAAAAAGAAAAATGGAGATGGGTACACAGCTCCCTAACTGTCTGGATAAACCCATGGATTTAATCTCCCTGAAGGCAAATAAGCTGTCCAGAGAAACACATTGTTCCCACTGACTTCCTCACCCTGACTACTCATTGACTTCTTTCTGTGATCGAAACTCTTCACTACATTAGTCATCTTATAAGTACATACTTCCAGGGACGATGGAAAAATCTTTTGTTTGTAAACTCCACCATTCCCTCAAACTCAGTGTGTTATATTTCCAGAAGTAGAGAATGGTGTGGAGAAAAAAAAAATGAAACTAGACAAACATGAGATCAAATCTCATCTCATCTTCTTTTTAGATGAGTGACTCTTGGGCAAGTTAATTTAAATTAAGCTGAGTCTCAATGTCCTCTTAAAAAAATGAAAATCATAGTGCTACGTCAGAGACTCCTTTGCTTTTCGCCTCTCTTCTTTTCACAGCTATTTGTAAGGCCTCCCCAGACGGCGATTTTCCTTTTT
>SJYT01053127.1:159539-200309 GCA_006410635.1 Cephalophus harveyi
CCTCTCTTCTTTTCACAGCTATTTGTAAGGCCTCCCCAGACAGCCATTTTGCTTTTTTGCATTTCTTTTCCATGGGGATGGTCTTGATCCCTGTCTCCCGTACAATGTCACGAACCTCATTCCATAGTTCATCAGGCACTCTTCTATCAGATCTAGGCCCTTAAATCTATTCCTCACTTCCACTGTATAATCATAAGGAATTTGATTTAGGTCATACCTGAATGGTCTAGCAGTTTTCTCTACTTTCTTCAATTTGAGTCTGAATTTGGTAATAAGGAGTTCATGATCTGAGCCACAGTCAGCTCCTGGTCTTGTTTTTGTTGACTGTATACAGCTTCTCCATCTTTGGCTGCAGAGAATATAATCAATCTGATTTCGGTGTTGACCATCTGGTGATGTCCATGTGTAGAGTCTTCTCTTGTGTTGTTGGAAGAGGGTGTTTGCTATGACCAGTGCATTTTCTTGGCAAAACTCTATTAGTCTTTGCTCTGCTTCATTCCGCATTCCAAGGCCAAATTTGCCTGTTACTCCAGGTGTTTCTTGACTTCCTACTTTAGCATTCCAGTCCCCTGTAATGAAAAGGACATCTTTTTTGGGTGTTAGTTCTAAAAGGTCTTGTAGGTCTTCATAAAACCGTTCAACTTCAGCTTCTTCAGCATTACAGGTTGGGGCATAGACTTGGATAACTGTGATATTGAATGGTTTGCCTTGGAGATGAACAGAGATCATTCTTTCATTTTTGAGATTGCATCCAAGTACTGCATTTCAGACTCTTTTGTTGACCATGGGTCAGGGTAGAGGAATCTTCTTCAAAGCTGGTTAGAAGCACACTACCACCAAATTCTACTATGAAAGAGCTCAGTGAGGCTATTCTCGTCAGCATGGACTGTGGCTTAAAGTGGGGAACTGAACTTTACTGAACTGGGTCCAATAATTCTGGTTCCAGAAAAAAAATATACAGTTTAAAGTGACAAAGCAAGAATGTTAGAAGAGTCATAGAAAGATGGCATTATATTCTCTAAAAATTACATTAAATATGCTATGAAAACATTTGAGTTCTTGAGACAAAGGAAAACACTTGAAACCACAGAAGTTTGGGGTTGGGTTAACAGATACATTATATCTAAGATATGGCTGGGAGAGGAGGGCAGGAGAGTACAGGAAAGGGGCCCAGGGAGACACATACATACGTCATTAGGAAGTAGGTTTAGGATAGGTTTATAGCCACCGCAACCAGGGCAGCAGACCCTTGAAGGCAGAGGTCAGTATATGAGTACTTATCTTAACATATATGTTTGCTGTGGGGAGGCAGATATGAAGATGCTGACAAGGGAACAATGTATTTGAATCTGCTCCATAGCTTCCTCAACAAAGACCTTAATGAAGGATACTTTTAGTGCTAATGTTAGGTACCATGTGAATTCAAATACGATGTGAGTTCAAAGGCTCACCAGCTTCCTACCCTCCTCCTTCCCTCTGGGAAGACGATGTTTAAAGCACCTTTAATAGGAAACTGCTGCCTTAAGGAATCAGGTCTTACTCACTTTTTAATCTCCTAGAGAAGTTAGCTTAGTACCTTAAAAAGAGTAGACGATCAATAAATGTTAATTCAGAGAATGAATGGGAAAAAAAAATGAAAGGATGAGGAACAATTTCAAAGTTAAACATGAAGACTTTAAAAAGCAAAACAGTATATTCAAGGTGGTACAGTGACTTAAACCTTTTTATAGTAAAACTGAACTAAGTAACAAATATACAATATTTGGCAGCAGAGACTTTGCAGTATCTATAGTGAGGATTTCAAAGTCAGACAATATAAGCAGTAGGTCTCATATGAGACTGGGAAGACAGCAACAGCAAGGGGGAGATGTATGTATATTCTGGGATGACAGAATAATCAAAAAATGAGAGCACCAAAACTTGCTCCTCTTTGGATAAGCAGTTGATCGGAAAACAGACAACTACAGGAGGAGAAAGTTCTCCATTAAAAGGAAAAATGTGCAAAATGAAAAAATGAACCACAAAAGACTTCTTTGAACAATCTTCATAAGAGCTGGCTTCATACACAACAATTTGTGCATAAAATAAAGCTGTTCAGAGGAGCCTGTAAGGTCCTGAGCAACAGGGCATAACTCATCTGACCACCGCTGCTTTGTATGACACACGCACATGTGATTATTTTTTAGACAAGTGGCATAGTTATTATGAAATCTAAATTACAATGTATGAATTTAAATATTATTTTATATTCTGAGGACATCCAGGTGGGCTCTCAGGAGAAGTAATGAATCAGAAGATAGAAAGCTATTTTTAATATTTGCAAGCACTGAGAATATATTTGTGCTTTGCTATTTTGTTTTCTACCTCATTTCAGTTTCTTTGTTATTCTTTCAAAGCAATCTTTTAGGGAAGAAAAGACATTATGCAAATGTAGCATCAAGAGATATTACATCACCTCATTAGGCAACATCCTGGTAGGTTTCAGGAGTTATTTAAAATAAAACTCATTCCATTCTTTCCTTTTCCTTCCCAGGGGTAAATCTACTATCAGCCTTTAATGCAATATATCTGGCTACAAATTAATTGTACTAGTCTCTAGTCATTGTCATTTGTAGTCCTTGTGTTATTTTTATTATCACAAGATAGCTTTCCAGTGGAGCTCCATGCAAACACATGACTTGCCTTTCGTATTTTCAGTGAGAGCACACAGATAGATAATAAGGTTTATTCACCCCAATGGTTTCTCCATCTTGGTAGTGTTTGTTATCACGGAAGCTTCCAGGGAGTACATGTTTTCATTTGTCAAAAGACTTTTGTTTTGCTGAGCAAGTATTTCTTCATTTTCACAGTCAATTCCAAACTGGAAGTCTAATATGAAGAAAATGATCAAAATATCTATAAAAGCTACTAAGAAATAAAGTACTATATCTGCATATTCTATTTGATCTCCATGGGGAGCCAAAATTCAAGTTTCCTAGCAATGAATGTAAACATCTCAATCAATGTCATTCCCCCCTACTCCAGAACTGAACAAAACATCGTTAAGGATTTAGTTATATGCATCCCACTCCAGTACTCTTGCCTGGAAACTCCCATGGACGGAGGAGCCTGGTACGCTGCAGTCCATGGGGTCGCTGAGTCGGACACGACTGAGCGACTTCACTTTCACTTTTCACTTTCATGCATTGGAGAAGGAAATGGCAACCCACTCCAGTATTCTTGCCTGGAGAATCCCAGGGATGGTGGAGCCCAATGGGCTGCTGTCTGTGGGGTCGCACAGAGTCAGACACGGCTGAAGCGACTTAGCAGCAGCAGCAGCAGCAGCAGGACACATCTTTAAGTCTGCCCAATTTTCCTTTTCTTTGTCTCCCCTATCCTTTGGAAAGGAAATTCAGTTATCCATGTGCAATAATACAGCATTAGAAACATTTTTCTGACTAAAAGATAGGATTGGAAAGGACTTACGAAGTCATCTATTGTCTTAGGTTGTCAGTATTGGGTTCTTGGGTTCTGAAGAATTTTGAAAATAAGATTGGCTTCTGAGTTTAAATAAAATATCAACATTTAAAGGATTGGAACAAAATTATTACAAAGAGTATAAATGGCTTGCAGGCTAGCATGACTTCACTGTAACCTGATTGCATGTATTAGCAAAGCTAAATAATAGAGCAGTGGTCTCCAAGTTTTTGGCACCAAGGATTGGCTTCATGGAAGATAATTCTTCCACGGATTGGAGTGGGAGGGGATAGTTTCATGATGATTCATGTGCATTACATTTATTGTGCACCTCATTTCTATTATCTACTCCTCCTCAGATCAGGCTCCTAGAGGTTGGGAGCTCCTCAGATCCTAGAGGTTGGGAACCCTTGTAATAAAGGACAGGGTTAGAAGAAGCTGGAAAGATAGGTATGGAGGCAAAAGCATGGTGAGAAATATGAACTTTATATCATACTAAACTCTACATTGAAAAAACTAAGACCATGGCATCCAGTCCCATCATTTCATGGCAAATAGATGGGGAAAAAGTGGAAGCAGTGGCAGATTTTATTTTCTTGGGCTCCAAAATCATTGAAGACGGTGACTAAAGTCATGAAATCAAAAGGCACTTACTCCTTGGAAGAAGAGCTATGACAAACCTAGACAATGTATTAAAAAGCAGAAGCATTACCTTGCCTACAAAAGTCTGTGTAGTCACAGCTATGGTTTTTCCAGTAGTCATGTATGGCTGTGAGAGTTGAACCATAAAGAAGGCTGAGCGCCACAGAATTGATGCTTTTGAATTGTGGTGCTTGAGAAGACTCTTGAGAGTCCCTTCCACTGAAAGAAGATCAAACCAGTCAATCCTAAAGGAAATCAACCCTGAATACTTATTGGAAGGACTGATGCTGAAATTGAGGCTCCAAAACTGTGGCCCCCTATGCAAAGAGCTGAATTATTGGAAAAGACTCTGATGCTGGGAACAATGGAAGGCAGAAGAGGAGGATGAGATGGTTGGATGGCATCACCAACTCAATGGACATGAGTTTGGACAGACTCTGGGAGATAGTGAAGGACAGAGGAGCCTGGTCCAGTCCATGGAATTGCAAAGATTCAGACATAACTGAGTGGCTGAACAACAGTGTAAGGAAGGGGGCTCCATGGTCCAAAGATAGTCTATTCTCTTTAACTCTCAAATCATAATTTCCTTCTCCTGCTCTATTTCCATGCTCGAGAAGCAGCTGTGTGATTCTAATTTGGCTCCTCACATGGCAACCCTCCATGGGGAAGTCTGGCAGGGCAGAGAACACAAGTGTCCAGTAACTTGAGCATTTCATTTTTCATTACAAATCGATCCACTGGCATCCCAATTTACAACTTGGCTCTCCACATACCTTGCCAGCATCGAATGTGCCGGCCAGTCCATCCTACACTATCAGTAGTCAATCTTCTAGCTGTAAATTAATATAATTGCATTTTGATTGCAGATCTCAATCCCACAGACTCTGATTATATTTGAGATCAAACTAGAGTGTGTGGATAAATCAAGTTCTATCACAAGAATCTGACTTTGAATCGCAGAAAACTCATTAAGGTAATGTCAGATATCTTGAGAGACAGCCTTCACGACTTCTCTGCGTGATCTAATTTCAGCTCCCAGAATTTGACGGAGCAAGCTAAGTTTCTTTTCCTTCCTGAAACTTCTGTGCATAGGCAAGCATTTCATCTATAGTATCCTAAGAAGCTGCTCCAGATAAAATCTCCACTGAATCCTTTCTAATATAAATGAAACTCAGTTTCTTTGCTTTTCTACTTTCTCATTAAAAATGAAATTTCCAAGACTATTCAATATTATTTTTATTTTCTCAAGGACTTCTTTTTTATAGACTTTTCAAACCAGGGTCTCCTGCATTGCAGGCAGATTCTTTACTGTCTGAGTCACCAGAAAAGCCCTTCTCCTACATATATAACTCCAATTATACTTCTCCTCTTCAGATCTTTTGTGCTTTCTTTCTCTGCAACATGCCTACACATATTTTATACATTTTGCCTGAGCTACACTGTCCCTGTCTTAAGGTGATACTGAAGACAGTGAAGTGAAAGTTGCTCAGTCGTGTCTGACTCTTTGCTACACCATGGACTATAGTCCAGGGAATTCTCCAGACCAGAATACTGGAGTGGGTAGCCTTTCCCTTCTCCAGGGGATCTTCCCAACCCAGGGATTGAACCCAGGTCTCCCACATTGCAGGTGGATTCTTTACCAGCTGAGCCACAAGGGAAGCCCAACAATACTGGAGTGGGTGGCCTATCCCTTCTCCAGTGGAAATACTCAACACAGAATAATAGCTATCCTGAGTGGTAGTAGAAAAACTGATTTAAAATTTGGGGGTTATGTATTCTTATCCCAGAAGATTTTAAATTTTATATTTGGTCTATATACTACTTTAGATATTTATCTCCCATATTTGACCACATCCTACCCCTCCCCACTGAATACATCTCTGTTTTTGCTAGAACACTTTAGCTTCAGCTATATAGTATCCAGTTATGTTTAGTTTTAATTTTCCCACCTCTGTCACTTTAATCTTACATTCAGTTACAGTTATCAATTTAGTAAATTACAGCCATCTTTTAGCTATCTCCAGCCTGATTATTTTCCCCACAAGTGCCGTTTTCAACTTTAATAGCAGACACCTATCCCATATAAGAAATTTGATTCATTTGCATTTCAAATAAGTTCCATATATTGTTAGTTTTCAAGCAGTCTGTGACATACGGTACAGAAGCCTATCAGAAATCATCAGTTTCTCATTTGAGGGACAGTTTGATGCAGGCATTCAAGTTGGGTAGGTTATTTTAGAACCACGGAGGCTTCGTGTGTGTGTGTGCAAGTGTACTATTTATGTATTTAAAACACATATAGATACATTACATTATTACAGCGACATGCACTGGTACAACCCAGTGGATGAAAAAACATGCATATATATATATATCGTTGCAGTGGGTGCTTTGCTCAATCTGAGAAGTATCTATTTCAAGATTGGAAAGAAGAGGAATAATAAATTGCCAAAGGACGGAAGGAGGAAGACGCCAACGTCATTGATTATCTTGTCATTTCAACATCATTTTTAGAGTACATTTTTAGATATTGATTACTCATATCTAAAAAATAATGGTAAAATAATAAAAATAAGAATGCTAAAATAATCCAAAGGCAAATATTCATCTTACAATCATCTACTATATTCGTTTGCCATTTTTCCCACCTTTTGTTAGTTTGTATAACACATGGGTGTGCAGTGATTCCCAAATTCAGACCCTGTGTGACAGTCTACAAGACCTCTGTGCAATGACTACTCACTCGGGAAGAACACATTTCTTCTCTGCTCAGCATTATTTCATTAATACTTCCATTTTTTACATGAAAACCTTTTACATTATTCTATCAATTCTCTTTGTGCAAACTTGTGACTGGTTAATAGAGCTGAAACCTCTGTCTGCGCATGGTTATATACTAAGCTTCATTTGAGAGACCTCATAATACCAATTCTCGTGACCTTGTTGCCCTGATCACGTTACTGTTTTGATGTTTTGACATGAAACAAGAGAAAAACTTTTACTTCCTAGATCCCTTTACATGTATTCTTCAAAGAAGAAAGATGCCTTGATCTTAACATTGGGGCTAACTAGATTAATATGATTTTATAAAAATTACAAGATACTAAAAGTATAATCAATGGTCTGGCTGGACATAACTGCAGAGTGGGCTGTTAGCTCTAGCTATTTTCCTTATTCTCTCTGGCTTCACTCTCCCTCCTGTTACTTAGTGTGGAATCACCTCCCCTGGTCCTCTCTTACTAAGATTGAACTGAGGGTCATTTTATTATTTTGACAGAAAACAATTCCTTATCTTCAGAGGACAAATCTGTACATCTCGGGGTTGACTATCCTGCTCATGCCAGTGTCCTAGGGCACACCCTCAGTCCCTGCCCACCCACTGGCAGGCTTGGTCATCTCTGTCTCTCCTCATTCTAACAGGGATTCTGAGCAATCTGTCAACAACAAATTAATAAAAGAACACAGTGTCAGGCAGGTCATGTGTTTTAGGCTTAGGAATATGAGTTTATCCTGCAAAGATAAAAAGAAAGGAAATGTCAACATATTGTTTTCATAGCTTATGTCTGAAAAAATGTGGATAACCTTTTGCAACATTTTTGTATTTCATCAATATACAATTCGCCTGTTCTATTTGAAACATTTTGATATTAAAAACATGAAAGTCAAGTGCTCTATAGAAAGACAGCCCTGTTTTTCTTTCTTTTGTGTAAGACCTTTTTCAATACAGTTCCAAACAAATTGTCATCTAAGCTATATTATTGTAATATACTTGTCAGGTCCAAATCAGAGATATTGAAAATAAAAGGTAGGGTTTCAAAATGAAGGTTTTGCAGCCCTTATAAATGTCTCCTTTGGTCTACTGCTTAACAAAAATGCTTCAGCCTTCATCTTTAATTATGCTAAAAGCACCCTGTAATTCTGCAATCTAGAAAAAATTGAAAAATTCATAATCAATTAGCATATCAGGGGCCCCATTTTACTTTTATCTTTCCTTCTCTCTCCCCTATCTCTCTCCCTTCCCCTGTGATTTATCCTTTCCTTCCCTTCCCCTCTGCCTTTAAACTTTCTGGTAGAAAAATACATGATTTCTAGAGGTATGTAAGCCAAGATTTTAATCTTGGTTTGGATTCTCATCATCATATTTACCCTTTTTCCTCTGGTGAGTTAATTAACACCTCTGAAGTTGTTTCTTCAGTTATAAAATAGAAACAGTGACATATACAAAGTTTTGGGGGCAGAAGACTAAATGAGCCAATACATGTAAATGATCATGGTAAATGCTCAATACTAATGCCATTTCCCTTCCATTTATGTCATTATCTAATTTGGAGATAATTATCTTTAAGTATTATTCATCCAACCATGTAGGTAACAATATATTTAGCCTGAACTCCAGATCCAATACTAAGAGAAAAAAGGAATCATCATTTTAAGAAAATTTAAGATATCAGGTTACGGTCAAAGAGGCTGTGGCATTCCGAGTCAATTAACAGCCTGCAATAATTATTCACCATCATAAAAACTACCAATTGCTGGTTTTGGTTAATAATATGCAAATGCAACAGGGTAATAGAAACCAGCTGCTATTTGAGTGACATTAGAGAATCTTTGTCACTCACTCGTGGGAAAATACATATAGACCTAGAAATAAAACTTATCTATTATTTCATTCATATGTAGTTCCAGAAAAATTAGTTCTTTTAATTTCATTTCTCTGAACTTCTTCAACATTACCTTTACTTTAAGGTAATGGGATTTGACTCAATTGTGAGTAAACAACAAGACTGCAAAACAACGTAGAAAGGGTGATAGAAGTATTCTGCAGCTTCTCTAAGGTTTTGGACATAGAATGTTCTTACGTGGACCAGTGGAGATGCTTCCTCTAGGTAGAAGTCCAAGTGGTAAATGAGTTTATAATGCCATATCCCCTATGGATACATGACAACTCGGTTGAAATGTGAAACAGAAGTACCTACAGTTCTTTTTCCTAAAACTATACAGAGAACAGGAAAATAGTTTCTTTGACTTATCATCCTGACTAAAGTTGACCTATTTGATTCATTTAAATTGTTATTGTTATAACTGTATAAATTGATACTTCATTTGGCATTCTGATTCCAAGATCAAACGTATCCTCATCAAAAATGGAGAGATATGAGAATGAAATATTCCTCGACACCTCTAAAGGTCAATCTTACCTGTCTGTGATGACATAGAGAGGCACACATTGCACAACCGAGGGCATAAGCCACTGCTACTCTAGAATGTCTCACTTGTTCACTTAAAAAATAATCTTCACTGGCTGTGATGATTTAGGTATCAGCTTACCTAGGCTAAGGTGCCCAGGCATTCAACTAAACCCTAGTTATGCCATTTTATAGAAATCATCAAGGTATGTTATCAACTGACTACATAAAGGAAGTCTGCTAGATAATCTGGACTGGCTGATTCTATCAGGTGAAAGAGCTTAGAATAAACCTGAGTCTTCCCTGAAGATGGTCAGTCTTTGGATAGCAGATTCACCTCCTTGTTGAGACTTCCAGTCTGCCTCCCCTGACAATGCCTAACTTCAGACTTACTAGCCAGGTCCTACTGTTATGTAAACTCATCTCTTCCAGTAAATCTCTGAAATATGTATTTTTACTTTTTGTTTCTCTGGTTGATCTTGGACTGACACACTGGACCACAAAACTCGAAACCCTTATCTCCTATTCGTAAGCTTCCCTGAGTAATTCCTGGCCTTCCCTTCAGATGTAAGCTTTGTGAACAAGTAAAGTAAGTAAAGTCACTCAGTCGTGTCCGACTCTTTGTGACCCCGTGGACTGCAGCCCACCAGGCTCCTCAGTCCATGGGATTCTCCAGGCAAGAATACTGGAGTGGGTTGCCATTTCCTTCTCCAGGGGATCTTCCTGACCCAGGGATTGAACCCGGGTCTCCCGCATTGGAGGCAGATGCTTTAACCTCTGCACCACCAGGGAAGCCCAAAGGAGGAGGAATTCACCAATGAAAAGACACAAGTCAAAAAATTTTAAACTATTATGAATTCTAAATTTATTCAATCTTTCATCCAAGATGTACCATTAAAGTCCCTTCAACATCTAGGTCATATACAAAATGACTTGCTTTCATTATTATATCATTTCAGTCTATGTTTTAAGGAAAATGTTACCTTAAAAACTATTATCTTTGTCTTCCTTGTATTCTCACAGGATCCAGCAAAGTATTTTGTATTCAGTGACTGTTTGCTGAATACATGACTAATGCCTCAATGATATTCTAGATATTTTCAAGATATTTTTATAGTAAAACTCTCTTTTTTTCCATATCTTGTTTAAGACAAGTATTTTGAATGGAGCTGGAGGAATCAGGCTCCCTGACCTCAGACACTGTGACAAAGCTACCACAAAGTTCATAGCAACACTATTTACAATAAACAAGACATGGAAACAACCTAAGTGTCTATTGATAAATGAATGGATAAAGAAAATGTGGTATACATACACAATGGGGTATTAATTAATCATAAAAAACAATGAATTATGCCTTTGCAGTACCATGAATGGACTTAGAGATTATCATATTAAGTAAAGTAAATCAGACAAAGACAAATATAATATCATTTATATAGGGAATCTTAAAAAAATGATATAAATGAACTTATTTACAAAACAGAAATAGACTCACAGACACGGAAAACAAGATTATCATTATCAAAGAGGATAGTGGGGGTAGGGATGGAAGAGATAAACTATGAGCTTGGAATCAACACATACACACAACTATATATAAAACAGATAATCAACAAGGACCTACTGTATAGCACAGGGAAATATCTTGCAACAATCTATAATGGAAAAGAATGTGAAGAAGAATATATATGTGTGTATAACTGAACCACTTTGCTGTACCCCCAAAACTAATAAAATATTGTAAATTAACTATACATTAGCTAAACTGATTAATACAATCATAATTTATAAAATTTAGCCAATTAGGTTTATCCTCACCATATGTTATTAAAATGGATCATTTTAAAGATAGTATACAATGAAAAAGCTTATGATTTAAATACATGAAGAGATAATTCTCAAATTTTAAGTGATATAGGATAATTTCAAAGTTCTCATTCACTTCTATGATATTTATTAAAAATGAAGCTAAATGCAGCTGTGTGTGTTGGAGTTACACATAAGCACGCACAAAGTAAAACTGGCAGCAATAAAAACAATATTTATGAAGTTATGGAATGTTCTTCAAAATCTCACCTTAAAGTTCAAAATGTTGGCAACTTGAAATGAGCACATTTTAAGTGGAAGCCAGACAAGCTACCCTCAGTAAATCTGACCTTAAATTAATTTCTTAATCAGAAATACTAGACTTGACCCAAGACCCTTTAACAAAGAGTATTTCTAATCATAAACTTTTTCAGTTCTCTCATGGTGGTTGAAGAGAGGGGGAGAGTTCCGATAATACTGCATGTTCACGCTTTCTTAATGTGTCAGAATAAAAAGGTTCAAAATAGAATAGATTTGCCTTTGAACTCCAGCTTGCACACTTTCAGCTGTAGTAACATACAGCTGAGTTTATTGTAGTAAACTTGAGTTACTTGTAGTAACATACAAGTGAGTTTATTCAGCTCTCTGAGTCTTGTTTTTGACAAAACAGAGAAAATAAAACCTACTTTGCATAACTTTGAGAGTTAAATGGGATATAATGTCTATAACAGCATTGGCCGATAGAATGTAATGGAAATCTCCACCCTTTCCTTCATCTCCTTTCTCAGAGCAGGTGTTCATTCTTTACAAGGCAAATTCCATACTCTGTTCTCCTTCTCCTGGGACCTATGACATGCCTTTTCTGCCATATCTTTAGCTGCATCCTCTCCTTTGCCTCCCACATTTATAAACCAACTCATAGCTCCCTTATTCTTAAAAATCCCAAACCCTTGCTTAGGCTCTGCCTTCCAATTAAGCAGTACTTCTGTATTTAGCCATCCCTTTACCATGGAAAATTTTTTTAAACTTTCATTTGCTCTTTCCTTTTCCCATTTATTCTTCAGCAGCTCCACTCACCAGACAACACAGACATGAAATTCCAGTGGCCTCACTAAAGCCAAAGCCAGGGGCTGACTTCCTCTTATGATGTTTTCCCACTGACCATATCTAAGTTTTCCTGTTTTTAACTTGTTGATTGCTAAACACACGTTTTCTTTGGCTTCCCCATTTTAAGGCTTTCCTAATTTGATTCTGTTTATACTGCTCTGATCATGACTTTTTTTGTGTGTGCTGATTCAGAATATTTTTTTTATTTAAATTTTATTTTTTTACTTTACAATACTGTATTGGTTTTGCCATACATTGACATGAATCCACCACAGGTGTACATGAGTTCCCAACCCTGAACCCCCCTCCCACCACCCTCCCCATATCATCTCTCTGGGTCATCCCAGTGCACCAGCCCCAAGCATCCTGTATCCTGTATCAAAAAACCTCGAATAGCCAAAGCAATCTTGAGAAAGAAGCATGAACTGGAGGAATCAACCTGCCTGACTTCAGGCTCTACTACAAAGCCACAGTCATCAAGACAGTATGGTACTGGCACAAAGACAGAAATATAGATCAATGGAACAAAATAGAAAGCCCAGAGATAAATCCACACACCTACGGACACCTTATCTTTGACAAAGGAGGCAAGAATATACAATGGAGAAAAGACAATCTCTTTAACAACTGGTGCTGGGAAAACTGGTCAACCACTTGTAGAAGAATGAAACTAGATCACTTTCTAACACCACACACAAAAATAAACTCAAAATGGATTAAAGATCTAAACGTAAGACCAGAAACTATAAAACTCCTAGAGGAGAACATAGGCAAAACACTTTCCGACATAAATCACAGCAGGATCCTCTATGATCCACCTCCCAGAATACTCGAAATAAAAGCAAAAATAAACAAATGGGATCTAATTAAAATTAAAAGCTTCTGCACAACAAAGGAAACTATAAGCAAGGTAAAAAGACAGCCTTCTGAATGGGAGAAAACAATAGCAAATGAAGCAACTGACAAACAACTAATCTCAAAAATATACAAGCAACTCATGCAGCTCAATTCCAGAAAAATAAACGACCCAATCAAAAAATGGGCCAAAGAACTAAACAGACATTTCTCCAAAGAAGACATACGGATGGCTAACAAACACATGAAAAGATGCTCAACATCACTCATTATCAGAGAAATGCAAATCAAGACCACAATGAGGTACCATTTCACACCAGTCAGAATGGCTGCGATCCAAAAGTCTACAAGCAATAAATGCTGGAGAGGGTGTGGAGAAAAGGGAACCCTCTTACACTGCTGGTGGGAATGCAAACTATTACAGCCACTATGGAGAACAGTGTGGAGATTCCTTAAAAAACTGCAAACAGAACTGCCTTATGACCCAGCAATCCCACTGCTGGGCATACACACTGAGGAAACCAGAATTGAAAGAGACACATGTACCCCAATGTTCATTGCAGCACTGTTTATAATAGCCAGGACATTGAAACAACCTAGATGTCCATCAGCAGATGAATGGATGAGAAAGCTGTGGTACATATACACAATGGAGTATTACTCAGCCATTAAAAAGAATACATTTGAATCAGTTCTAATGAGGTGGATGAAACTGGAGCCAATTATACAGAGTGAAGTAAGCCAGAAAGAAAAACACCAATACAGTATATTAACACATATATATGGAATTTAGAAAGATGGTAATGATAACCCTGTATGTGAGACAGCAAAAGAGACACAGATGTAAAGAACAGACTTTTGGACTCTGGGAGAGGGAGAGGGGGGGGATCATTTGGGAGAATGGCATTGAAACATGTACACTATCATGTAAGAATGATCATGACTTTTGAGTCCCTATAGTTAGCAGCATCTCCTCGAATCACTTTTGCAAATTAGCGTTTTCTTTCTTTCTATTGGTTTCCTGCTTCTCCTATAACTTCTTTGAGTCATCTTGTGAAGGCTTTACAACTTTCTTAGCCACTCACTTTACCATTATTCCTGGAAACATGGGAAGACCATTTTCCCTCCCCTAAAGTCACTCCACGTATATACAATCACAGATCCTGTTCATTCTACCATCTAAATTAAAAAAAAAAAAAATTCCTCTTAGTTCCCAGTGAACCTCCTAGTCAGACAGTCTCACCTGTACTCCTGTGACATTATGAAGATGATCTCATCACACAAACTCTGCCCTTCTTGGATTCTACCCTCCATGTCACAGCCAGAATTCTCCTACTTACAATGGTTCCCTTTGCCCTTCCCGTGGAACCCTTAGCATCCCACAGAGACTCTGGACTGATCTCAGCATCCTTTCCTCTCTTTCTCTCTTACCCGAGGTTCTCTGCTGCAGCCACTCTGACCTCCCTCATTTCCTTCCAAGTACTGTGTTCCTTGACCTGCATCTCAGAACAGTACCCATTCTCACATCTCAAATCAAGAAGTCACCCTGCCATTTTTTCTTAGTTAACATGTATGACTCCTTTACAACTCAGTCTACACATAATCCCTGATACACAAGAAACAAAGCATATTTGTGGACTGATGATCTCACCCGTTACTCTAGCTGAGACTGATCAGCTCCTCTCCACGTTGCTGAAACAGGCCTTTACTTTTCCCTGTGGTCACTCAGTCTCTTAACTATAGGATTCTCTAATGAAGATGCTAGTTGCCTGGGTTTAGAACATTGCTAGATTTAATTTTCTATTTTAACTTTTAGTTATTACTATTTTCTTGGCCTGTTTCATTTAATTGTATCCCCCAATCTCAGTACAATTATTTAACACAATGATTAATTAGAAAAATGATTAATCTTTTGATTAACATACTGACTAGTCACAATAAATCTCATTCATGGGAAACACCAATCTTTAGTTGCAGTTGAGTGATGTTTTATCTATGTTGTTTCAAAAGCTAAACATCATAGTTTCTTATAATGCATATCACAAACAGAAAATTCACTTTGGAGAAGACTTGTGAGAGTCCCTTGGAAGTCAAGGTGATCAAACAATCCCAAAGGAAATCAACCCTGAATATTCATTGGAAGGACTGGTGAAGCTGAAGTGTCAATACTTTGGCTACCTGGTGCAAAGAGCCGACTCATTGGAAAAGACACTGATGCTGGGAAAGAACGAAGGCAAAAGGAGAAAGGAGCTTCAGAGGATGAGATGGTTGGATGGCATCACCAACTCAATGGACATGAATTTGAGTAAGCTCCAGGAAATAGTGAAGGACAGGGAAGCCTGGTGTGCTGCAGTTCATGGGGTCGCAAAGAGTCAGACACAACTTAGCAACTGAACAACAACAGCCAAACTTTAGAAGTTTTTCTGAAACTAGGTTATAAGTTACAAAGCCAGAGTCATGTTCTTTCGTGTGTATCTCTGTTAGTTGCTCAGTCATGTCCAACTCTTTGAGACTCCTGGGACTATAACTTGCCAGGCTCCTGTGTCCATGGAATTCTCCAGGCAACAATACTGGAGTGAGTTGCCATTTCCTTCTCCAGGGAAAATTCCTGACCCAGGGATTGTACCTGGTTCTCCAAAATTGCAGGTGGACAGTTTTTTGCTGAGGCATCAGGGAAGCCCTTTCTTGTGTTTCAGATGACACCGAGGCACAGAGCAGTAACACTAAAGTAAACTGAATTTTATGCAGCTTACTTTACAGCCAAAAATTGTGAACATAACTCCTTTCCAATAGATACAAAATCTAATAGTAAACTATTCAGGAGGATGAATAATTTATATTTCTTCTTTCTAAAAGATAAAGTATAGAACTATGACTGATGAGAACAAAACTACATTACACAGTGAAAAGAAATGAGCGTGGGGAACCAATGAAAACAACACTAAATGTAGTCATAAAAATAGAAAAAAACACATCAACCTTATATCTCCATAATTAAATAAATATTTATATATGTAGGGAATACTTTAGCAGAAAATGCTACATTAGAAAGGATAACTTCTGTAAAATAGGTACATGACAGCAGTGCCTCTGAGATACACAGGTAAGCATCTAAAATCAGGCTAATAGGCTTTGTCCAAATAGAAATATTTTTGCCATCTAAAAGCATTAGGAGTGTTGACTAAGACAACTCATGTGGTAACTAATGAAACTTCTGCTGGTGTCTAATTTATCAAATTTAACTCCTGAGATACCTATTTTCAGAAGCAGATTTCATTGTTTAAAGATTTCTGCTTTTCATTAAGTTCAGGTATCAGTATATTTGCAGTTCTAGGGATATAAATACAAAACATATTGACATCCTTGTGGCTTTGGATAGCTATGAATAGTTTTTTTTTTTTTTCTATATGGGTAGAGTTTACTTATAATTTCAAATTGGTATGAAATAACTTTGTCTTGTTTCTATGTCTTTTGTAAAGTTGATTAAGCACAACTGAACTAATAGGTACACTGCAAGAATAGGTATGACCATAAAGAATGGCAAAAGCATTATTTTAAAGTTGATTCTTTTTAAAATTTTTGTAGTAATAGAAAGAAGTGATAATATTGCAAGTCATATATTAGTATTCTTGTAAAAGTTGTGAAAGACCATTAATGAGTAAATCTACATTTGTTAGCTAATGGTTAGATACAATCAAACATTTATCAAAATAAAATTGAGGTCCATATACATTCAAAATCAACTCTTTATCATAAGTATCACTAGAAATTATAGAGCCCCAGATGAACACTTGAAGAAAAGGCTCTTAAAACCAAGAATAACATTTTAAGTGCAAAGCTATTACAAACCCATTTGATATTCATTTTAATTGCCTTGACTATAATGAATATACTTTGTATTCAAACAGATGTCACAAGTACCACTGCAGAAGTTCCAATATAATTCAGCCTTAGTTAAGAACAAGTAAATGGATACTTAAAATGGAATGTTACCAGGAAGGAAGGAAAAAACCAATTACAGCAAACATCAGCTCCTTAAAATAGCAAATTAAAGATTTGTATTAAATTGTGTTCTTTTATACTTGGACATATGCAGCATACAGTAACACAGGAAAACTTGCTATATCAACCACTTCTTTTCCTTGCCTCAGCTGTCTACTGATTAATTAGCCTGGAAAATAGAAATTGGGATGTGAAAAATGACTAAGAAGAGGAGGCTGAAATTCACTTTACAACATTTAGTCTATGAAAAGGATTTTTAAAATGCCACTATGCCAATTTATTCTAGCTGGAGGAACAGGTAGTTACATATGCCATTTTATTTCCATTGGTCAGATAGTTCTAATATTCCCTTTAATCTTCTTCCACACAGAGGACTAACACCTTAAAATCCAAATTTTATCCTCATGCCATAAATTAAAGATGGCATTTTTCAATACTGAGTTCACGGAATGACCCATGGATGTTTGCTAAAAGCAGACATTCCTGTGCCCTGACCAAGTTCTACCAAGTCAACTCCGATGCTCATACTTGTTTAAAAACAACTGCCTGAATATTGGATGAAGTAATATTTAAAACAATGTAATTTTCATTTCATTCCAGTCAGCAAACATTTATTAACTACCAATTCTTTTTTTTTTTTTTTTTATTTTATTTTTACTTTATTTTACTTTACAATACCGTATTGGTTTTGCCATACATTGACATGAATCCACCATGGGTGTATATTAGCTCCCAATCCCGAATCCCCCTCCCACCTCCCACCCCACATCATCTCTCTGGCTCATCCCTGTGCACCAGCTCCAAGCATCCTGTATCCTGTATCGAACATAGGCTTGTGCTTCGTTCTTACATGTTAGTTTACATGTTTCAATGCCATTCTCCCAAATCATCCCACCCTCTTCCTCTCCCATAGAGTCCAAAAGTCCTTTCTATACATTTGTGTCTCTTTTGCTGTCTCACATACAGGGTCATCACTGCCATCTTTCTATATTCCATATATATGTGTCAGTATACTGTATTGGTGTTTTTCTTTCTGGCTTACTTCACTCTGTATAATAGGTTCCAATTTCATCCATCTCATTAGAACTGATTCAAATGAATTCTTTTTAATGGCTGAGTAATACTCCATTGTGTATATGTACCACAGCTTTCTTATCCATTCATCGGCTGATGGACATCTAGGTTGTTTCCATGTAATGGGATTCTCAAGGCAAGAATACTGAAGTGGCTTGCCATTCCCTTTTCCAGTGGACCACATTCTGTCTCTTCTCAGCAGGTGTTAAAAGATAGAGAGGACACAGTAATAGACATTTTTACTTTGTGGTAGAATCTTTGGAGTTTGATTCTGGTATGTACACAGTTTAGACCCTGCCATTGAGTTTTGTTATTGCACTGGTCTGTTACCTGGATTGGGAATAGGCAACTACTAAAATTGGTACTCGTCAAAGACAATTTTTCGCTGCTTAGTGGACTGGCATATCTTCTACCTCCCACCCACCTCCATGGGGCTCCTTCTGTGTCATCTCAGGCACCAAAATCCACGGCTCATCACTGTTCAAAGTTTGCAATTAGAAAATACAGCTTGCAGTGTGTAGGGGCTTTGAAAAAGGTGCTTAGTTGCTCAGTTGATGTGACTCTTTGTGATCCATGGACTGTGGCCCACCAGGCTCCTCTGTCGATGGGATTTTCCAGGCAAGAATACTGGAGTAGGTTGCCATTTCCTCCTCCAGGGGATCTTCCTCACCGAGGGAAGATAGCCCCTTTGTGCCAAAATGTTTCCTTCTCCTAAAATATCCTTGCATTCATTTTTTTTTTTTAACTTTGGTGGTAGATATAAATATAAAACTTTAAAAATGAACTTAGAGCAAGATTAGATGAGACATAAGCAACTAATGAAATTAAGATTCATCCCAGGCACTAGTTTCNAAATGTTTCCTTCTCCTAAAATATCCTTGCATTCATTTTTTTTTTTTAACTTTGGTGGTAGATATAAATATAAAACTTTAAAAATGAACTTAGAGCAAGATTAGATGAGACATAAGCAACTAATGAAATTAAGATTCATCCCAGGCACTAGTTTCAGATCCTTTTTGGCATTGTTTGGGTGCAGGATTCTGTGGAAGATTGAGGAAAAAAAAAAAAAAGTGTCCTTACTTTCTGAGAAATAACAATTTAAATAAAATTTCAAGAAGACAGCCCTTCAAGAAGTCAGGCATGTGGTAATACAGATCAAATGTCAAATGAATGGTGCAGGAGGGGCAAGAGCACTTCCAGATAAAGAGCCTGGAGAAGTGTCACCGAGGACCAAGGTTTGCACTGGGTTTTGAAAGCCCGGTGGAGGAGCTCAGGTGGAGGAAAGGGGGAGAGGGGCATTCTGGCGAGTGTCCGTGCACGATCACTTGGAGGGAGCCATGGCAGGTCCGTTGCACTGTAGCGGAGATGCTCCTCACCGATGACCTCGTCCTCTCTCGCTTTCCGCACTTTGTCTTTAGTGTCGGTGTTCTACAGTTATATCAGAGTGTGCTTAGGTTTGGGTCACCCTTCTGTGTACCGGATGAATGGCTTCAGTCTGAAGATTCATGTTATCTGTTTCCGAGTTGCTGCTGCTTTTCTTTCGAAGATTCTTTGATGTTTCTCCTGTTCTCTCCTCCTGAAATGTGTGTTATTTCGTTTCTCTGAATTTGTATTCTGAATTCATATCTCTGAATTCCCCGAGTGTTTGACTTTTCTATTTTTTAATCTTTGTTTTCTTGCTTTATATCCTAGGAGATGAAAAAAATTTTTCTGGCCCTTCTATAGAATGTTCTGTTTTGGCAATTTACTTTTATGTCTAAGAGTTGATTCTGGCTTTTTTCTTGGTATTTTATTCTTAATTTATGGATGTAAAATCTGAAATTTAAAAATTCTCTTCTGTTCTCTAGGTACTCTGTTTCCTGAAGGGACCTGTTTGTTTTGTTTTTCGTGTAAGCTTTTTTCCACATGTCTAGTAATTCTTGCTTGTCCATTGATAGTTAAAGATGAGGAACTTAGAAAGCTTATTGGAGGCTCTGATCATAGACTGTCAGCTGGTGGGCTTGCCTTGACTTTTCTGTGAATGGTTTGAGTACTGGTTGTTAGGCCTGGAATATTCTAGATGCCATACTGAATAGGCCAACATTTACTCTTGTAGGCTTTGTTTTTTCCAGATAGTGTGTTTATTTTCCTTAGAGACATGTTCTCTTTTCATTTGGGGTTGAGTGTGGGGGGACAGGAGATGCTGGGTAGACCTTTCTTTTAGAAAGAGTTTTAATTGGCTCTTGAGTTTCTGGGCCTTCTTCCTGCCCAGCTGTGGTTCCCTTCTCAGGTCTTGTTGGGAGCACTACCTGCCTCTTGTCTCTGCCCTGTGCTTCTCTCTTCCCATGTGTTGCGGGTGGCGATTTTCTATATTTCACTTTTTTTAAAAACTCTTATTATGGAAAGCTGTAAATATATCCAAAACTGGAATGTGGTAGATGAATCTTTATGTATTTATCATTCAGCTTTAGCAGTTAATATGGCTACTATTATTCCTCTGCCCTCCCTAGTTTTAACCAAACCTCAGACATGTTATTCCATCTATAAATATTTCAGGATGTGTTCCTTTTAAAAAACACAATTATAATATTATCATTTTAATATCAAATAAGTGATTGCTTCATCACTTTTTTTTCCCCCCAGTAGTTTGAAGCAGGAGCTAAACAAAGTTTTGTACTGCTCTTGGCTGATAAGTTTTTGAAACTGTAGAGTCCCTTCCCTTGGAATTTGTTAGTTTTGCTTTACCTACATATTTCAGTGTGCTTCGAGGTATTCAGAAATTTGCCTAAATCTGTTTCTTTATTTCCTTTTGTTTTTTTAAATCATTCTTTTCATGTGTGTCCTTAAAGAATAAGACCACCCAAACAAGAAACCTTGGTTTTTATTTTATTTTATTTTTTTTTACATTTTATTATTATTTTTTTTTAATTTTATTTTTACTTTATTTTACTTTACAATACCGTATTGGTTTTGCCATACATTGACATGAATCCACCATGGGTGTATATTAGCTCCCAATCCCGAATCCCCCTCCCACCTCCCACCCCACATCATCTCTCTGGCTCATCCCTGTGCACCAGCTCCAAGCATCCTGTATCGAACATAGGCTTGTGCTTCGTTCTTACATGTTAGTTTACATGTTTCAATGCCATTCTCCCAAATCATCCCACCCTCTTCCTCTCCCATAGAGTCCAAAAGTCCTTTCTATACATTTGTGTCTCTTTTGCTGTCTCACATACAGGGTCATCACTGCCATCTTTCTATATTCCATATATATGTGTCAGTATACTGTATTGGTGTTTTTCTTTCTGGCTTACTTCACTCTGTATAATAGGTTCCAATTTCATCCATCTCATTAGAACTGATTCAAATGAATTCTTTTTAATGGCTGAGTAATACTCCATTGTGTATATGTACCACAGCTTTCTTATCCATTCATCGGCTGATGGACATCTAGGTTGTTTCCATGTACACCAATTCTATGTGACTAAAATCTGATACATGGAGGGTATCCCCTATGTCAAGAAGCACATGATAATATTATTTTCAAGGTACAGTTTATAAAGTACAATGATCATCTGCGAATGTTTGGAAACATAAAGAAAACAGTGCGCTTACTGTACAGATTAACAATTCATTCCTGATTTCAATTTGGTAGTTTTTCTTCTGAAAAGGT
Organism: Cephalophus harveyi; assembly: GCA_006410635.1. NCBI lineage: Eukaryota > Metazoa > Chordata > Mammalia > Artiodactyla > Bovidae > Cephalophus > Cephalophus harveyi. The sequence continues at coordinate 181,326 of SJYT01053127.1, forward strand.
GTCTGGAGGTTGAAGAGAAGTGTGTTTAGTTTATTATTAGAAAACATAACTGAAATGTTGCTTAAAGACAGATTTATTCCACGTTTCCTGATGGTTTTGGACATCCTGTGTTTTCAAAAGGAGGGTAATAAGTGTGAGAGGCTTCTTGGTGGCTAAGGGAAGGGAAGGTAGAACTATAAGGCCAGAGGCTCTAAAAGTACACTTCTTCCCTTACCTCCAGCCCAATTCTCAGGCTGCCTGAACTGAACTGTAAGAGAAACTTATTTGGAAGTTGCATTGTGTTTTTTAACCACCAGAGCAAAATGCAAACAAGTAAAAGTTGACTTTGGAGTTTAATAGAGGAACAGAAGAAAATAAGGAAAGTAAAGCTCCTGGTACCAATTTATTTTTCTTAGTCAGCAGTTTTCCCTCAGCCCTGTCCCTTCCAGGACTGGAGTCTGGAATGAACTTTGGCAAGGCACTCTCCCTCGTGAAACTGAGTGCAGACAAGCTGATGGGGCTCCTTCATTGGGCCCAGTGCCCTGGGTTTTCTCAGTCCTTCGGTGACATTTCCCAGCACTGGAAGCAGGATCCAGTTAAAAATAATAATAATAATAAATAAAAGACTGTGACAGGGGAAGGTGGATAGAAAAACAGTTGTAGGAACTTAAAGGGGTTTCATGACACACAGTCATGGTTCTTAGAGTGGTCTCTGGATCAGCTGTTTCACCACCACCTGGGAATTCACTGTACTAGTCTGCTCAGGCTGCCATAGCAAAATCCCAGCACATTGTTGGCTTAAAAAAATTGACATTTATTTTCCTGCAGTTCTGGAGGCTCTAGGTCCAAGACCAAGGTGCTGCCAGTTTGGTTTCTGGTAAGAGCTCTCTTCTTGGCTCTTCTTCTTTTTATAAACCACCAGTCCAATCAGATTAGGAGTCCAGTCTTAAAACCTCATTTAATCTTAATTATCTCCTAAAAGCCCTATATCAAATACAGTCATATTAGGGATTAGGATATCAACATATGAATTTCGGGTGACACAATTCAGTCCATAGCACTTAGTACAAATGAAAATTCTGGAGCCCACCTGACACCTATTGAGTCAGAATTTCAGGGAATGGAGCCCTGCCACTGGCATTTTATTAATCCCTCCTGGTCATTTGCATGCACGCTAAAGCCTGAGATGTCCAGGCCATCAGGGAAAATTGCCAGCATTGCGTTTAGTTTCCTTCATGGTGTCTCCCATTTTTACTTTCAACCTTATTTCTTACGGCTCTTCAACATGAACTCTGCTTCTGCTAAACCACTTCTCATCATGGTCTTGAAGGACCTTTCGTATTCTGTCTTCCTCACTCTTGTTTACCCACCACAAATTGCCTTTCAACATCTTTAATAAAGCATCCCTTCAACATCGCAGCCTCAGTCAAGTCTTCTTTCTCTAAATAGCAGAAGCACTAATTGTCTGAACCAATCCTTTTCATATTTTATAGATTTTACTTTCTTGCAATTCCTAGGTTATACTTGTCTGTAATGTGATTACAAGGCTTTATACATAAAAGCACTGTAATCTTCAAAACAGTATATACAGTTCTGCTTATAACTATTCTCTGTAAGCAACTCCCTGCAACACTGGCCCAATACAACAGTGATTTAGGGCATAAAACAGCCCATTGGTCTCTGACATAATGCCACTTCCAAACTTGTTTAATAGTTTAAAAGTAATCAATATATTATTTGCTATTTATTAAGTCCTTAAGTGCATTAAGACTTATAATAAGCCCTTAGTACATTATCTCATTAAATTTTCACAATCACTTTGAAATAGGATCCCTATTTGACTGAAAGACATTGGAAACTGAGGCAGAGGGGTTCAGTGACTCCAAAGTCACAGAGCCAGGATGAAAAGTGTGAACCTGTTTCTCTGACTCAAAGCATATGCTTTATTTCTACTATTTTATACTATAGGTGGAGGGATTAGTTTGCTGTCAACATATTGAATTTACTGCCAAGAATCCCAAAGTATATGTCTCTTGTGGTAAAGATATTTCCAATACATCCTTTATAAATTCTCCAATTTTCTTTACCCCCAACACACAAATCCTTAAGCACTGTTAAAATAAGCCATCATGGGAAAAAATACAAACCATCAACAACAACAACGGCAACGATCTCTATTCTATATGCTATTTACCTGCAGACAGCCTTTGGAATTCTTTCATCTGTACATTAAAGACAGCTGAAGAACTCAAAGGGAATTACTTGAAAGTTCACAAGGAACTCTCACAAACTTTTGCCCAAAGCAAATACTGATAATTATGCACTAGAAGCATTCACACACACACACACGTACGCATATAAAACTGAAAAACTCTAAGAAGCAATGGATTTTTTTTAACAAAAACTGTACTTTCTTAACTTTCTTCTCCAGAAAACAAACCAAGTGGGGCTATTCTACTTTCACAGCTGCCTGCACTTTGAAGACTGGACTGTTAAGATAATAAGCCACACCTGTTGGATTGTTTAGGCAATTCCAAACACCAGCTGAGATAGTAATTAAAAGTAACACTCCATTCTCAGCCTACCTGGGGTGTTCAACAACCTCGACATCTTGCAGAAATAGGAGACGTACTGCTCACAGTACTCGGCGCTGCTGGTGATGGCGCTGATCTGGTCCATGGAGGCGCTGTATACGAGCTGCGTTACCGAGTATTTTTCTGGGTTGTAGCCCACCACTGTCGTCTGCATCTGCAAATCGTGAGACACGATGGTCCATACTTTGTCCTCTGTGGGGAGAAAAAGGCCAGGACAATGGGTCACTAGTATGCAAGTGCATCTTCAAAAGTCAGAAAATAACGGAGCTGCACTTTCACTGGTTGTTTTCTGTGAACAGATATAGAACAGAGTTAAGGATTCAGTTCAGTTCAGTGGCTCAGTTGTGTCCGACTCTTTGCAATCCCATGGACTGCAGCACGCCAGGCTTCCCTGTCCATCACCAACTTTCAGAGCTTGCTCAAACTCATGTGCATTGAGTTGGGGATGCCATCCAACCACCTCATCCTCTGCCGTCCCCTTCTCCTCCTGCCTTCAATCTTTGGATTAATCTTTGAGTTAAGGATAGTAATTATTAAAATAACCCCTACCTTTCCTCATACCTAAGTTCTGTGTATATTGGCAAGGTAGAAAAGTAATATTTCTTTTATTAAAAACAAACAGAAGTTATCTTAAAACAAACAGCCTGAGTATCTGGTGGGATGCTCTAAAACCTGCAGCATTGCACACGTGGCCACTGTGTTCCAATGCCTTCCCAACGCTATAACCCTTCACTCTCCTGTAGAACAATCTCTACTCCCTCCTAAATGAGCTACGTGCTCTCCAGCCTCTGGAGCTTTGTTTGCTGTAATCAGAATATGCATCCTCATCTTGTCAACAAATGTTCTTCTCACCCTGACCTTTCAGGTAAAATTAGACACTGCCTGCTCTGTTATTGAAATGCTCTATACATGTGGAATGATGCAAATCAGTAATTATCTTGGTGTTTTGAACCCTGAAAATTTCAATATGTGAAAAGGAGAAGCATCTAGAAGATTAATGAGATTAAATTAAAATCCTACAAAGTTATGCATTTGAATTAGAAGCATTACTATGAACCAATAATGATGATGTTATCTTTTAAAAAATATGCCCTACTTCTTTCCACTGAAAAAACTCCCCAAACAAGGACCAACTTCTGGCAACAGTCGTCATCACTCAATACCATTTTCCATTAAGAGAAAACTAGGATCCTGGAGAAATGTCTGATTCCAGGACTGGAGATGGCTTAGAGGCGTCTGGAACATACTGTGACTTCAGAAACAAACTATTGGAGACAAAGTGTGGTTCACAAATTCTCCAAGGCCAAAAAAAAAAAAAGATTTAAATTAACATCAGTAAGAATTTCCTGCAATAAATTAAAATGCATCAAATATATTTAATCCCACAAGTTCACAACAATGAAATGTTTAAATTTTGGAATGTGTTATGTAACTAATTCATTATTTTGAAAACTGGTAAATAAAGGCAAAGAATCCAGCATTTAGTCTACCTTAGTTATATGAATCTTAAAGTAACTAAATACTCCCTTTGTGGAAATATTTCAGCCCATAAACGAAGGCCAAATTATAAGAGCATCATCATTTGGTAACTTCTAACAAGTTAGTAGGGTCTAAGTAGGATTATTCATGGCTGCAAATATAACCAACAAGCGGAACCAGAGATGTGCCCCTGGGGCTCTGGAGGCGAGGGCACGTATCCTGCGCTGCAGGTGGAGGGGTGCGCATAAAACTCAGACATGAATTTCACCAAGTTTACAGACCTCCCTGCCAATTTCTAGAAAACAGAGGGCAAGGGGTAGATGCTAAATGGCACCAAACGGAAACAGCAACATCCACGTTGTGGAAAACTGTATACATCACACAATCCAGTCTTTCAACAGCCGAGGGATACATTACAAAGGAAGACAGTGAGAGACACTCACACCCACAGACAGAGTCAAAGAGAGACAGAAGGAGGAGGAGGAGGAGAAGCCCTCTAAAGAAGGGGCTTTAGATTGAGAGAAACACCCTGAACTTGCCCCTCTTGTGGTCTTCCTATCTCAGGAGATGGGAGCTCCATTCTTCCAGTTCTGGGAGAAAAGCCCCCTTCCTCCGCCTCCTCCTGCGCCCTGGCAGTGACGTCCGCGGGCTCCACCTTCAGTCACAATTCAGGATCTGGGCACTCCTCACCCCGCGCCCACCACTGCTCTGGTCCAAGCCTGGGCCCCCCGCTTGCGCATCCCATGATGACCTTTAACCGGTCCCTTCTCCCCCACCTTGTCCCTTCATGTCTACCTTCAACAAACAGCCATGCTGAGATTTCAAGCACAAGTCAGCCTCTGACACAGCTCCGAGTCCTTACACGGCATCTGGTCTTAGTCACAAGATCCATTTCTTAGAATAGCCCGCGGAGGTCTGGCTCTTCCTTGCACCCCCACCGCTCGTCCCTTTGGCTCTGATCACGCGGACCTCCTTTGTGCTCCTCAAACAGGTCAGGCAGGCCCCTCCTTGGAGACTCGCACTGACTCGTTCCTGCGTCTAGAGCCATCTTTGCTCAGACCTCCCCTAATCCCCTCCTTCTCCAGCCCTGAGCTCCAGTGATGACCTTTCCTTCCTCGAGTCCCACCCCCACCACAGCTGCTCTCCATCTACCTGCCCAGCTTTGTTTTTATCCATAGCATTTATCTCTATCTTAGTGAAGTGAAAGTGAAGTGAAGTCACTTAGTCGTGTCTGACTCTTTTCGACCCCGTGGACTGTAGCCTACCAGGCTTCTCCGTCCATGGGATTCTCCAGGCAAGACTACTGGGGTGGGTTACCATTTCCTTCTCCAGGGGATCTTCCCAACCCAGGGATTGCACCCGGGTCTCCTGCCTTGGAGGCAGACGCTTTAACCTCTGAGCCACCAGGGAAGCCCCTGGTATGCCTCTTAGGGCACATTTAAGTTATTTTTAAAAATATCTGTCTCCCTCCATGAGAAGGAAAGAAAGCAGGGATTCTTTTCAGTGTTATATGCACCAAGCTTACAGTGATAATTGGCACATAGTAGGGCTTCAAATCCATTGGAGAAGGAAATGGCAACCCACTCCAGTATTCTTGCCTAGAAATCCCATGGACAGAGGCTGAGTCTGGTGGGCTACTGTCCAGGGGGTCACAAAGAGTTGGACACAACTTAGCAGCTGAGCACAGGACTTCAAAAACTTTAGTTGACTAGAAGAATGAACCAATAAAAATAAATAGAATACAAACATTTGATCTGAAAATAATAGGGGAAAAAGTAGAAGCAGTGACATTTTATTTTCTTGGGCTCCAAAATCACTGAGGATGGTGACTTCAGCAATGAAATTGAAAGACACATGCTCCTTGGAAGTAAAGTTATGATAAATCTAGACAGCATATTAGAAAGCAGAGACATCACTTTCCTGACAAAGGTCTGTATAATCAAAGCTATAGTTTTTTCCAGTAGTCATGTAGAGATGTGAGAGTTGGAACATAAAGAAGGCTGAATGCCAAAGAACTCATGCTTTGAAACTGTGGTTCTAGAGAAGACTCTTGAGAGTCCCCTGGACAGCAAGGAGATCAAAGCAGTCAATCCTAAAGAAAATCAACCCTGAATATTCATTGGAAGAACTGATGCTGAAGTTGAAGCTCCAATAGTATGGCCACCTGATACAAAGAGCTGACTCACTGGAAAAGACCCTAATACTGGGAAAGATTGAGGGCAGGCAGTAAAGAGGACAGCAGAGGATGAGATGGTTAGATAGCATCACTGAATCAATGGACATGAATTTGAGCAAATTTCAGGAGATAGTGAAGGACAGGGGAACATGGCATGCTGCAGTCCATGGGGTTGCAAAGAGTTGGACAAGACTTAGTGACAGAACAACAACAGAACCTTTTTAAAATCACTTGAGTTCAAGTTCTGTGGAGACTACCCCAAGAGATTGTAAACAGACCACTTCACCCCTCTGAGCCAGAATTTCCCTTCATCTATTACAACATGCCTCTTTATCAGATGACTTTCCAGCTTGCTATTCTTAAATCAATTAAAAGAAGTTCAATTATGGTGCCCTTGTAGTCATTTTCTATAGGATAATTAATTTTCCGGGTTTATCTTTGGGCTGATCAGAACTGTCTTCTTTGAGCTCCTCCGATACGGCAAGAAAAGTCACAATATATTTTGGTATTTCTGTCACTTTCTGACATGACTCTGAAAACAAACTGTCATTTACAAACAGATTGCAGACTTAGCTTCACATAATTAAAAATCATTAACTGTATTAGGTAACTTCTATCTCTTTTTTGCTGCAATCAGTCTGTGGCACCGAATTCTCAGATGGTTATCACCACTTACTTTTTCCTCTCTCCCTTCTTTTCTTCCTTTTTCTTTCTTTCTTTCTTTTTTTTTAAATGAATCTTTCCCAAGAGCCTCGTCCTGTAGCAGTGTCCCAACACTTGTGAGAACCAAGTGTTCCAACATTTTGGTCCTGGTGACTTCGTGACTCTAAATTTTAGTTCCAGCCATCTCAGCCCACACACTTCATCATCAAAACCCTGTACATTATACCTTTATATTTGTTTTATAGCCTACTCATTCATTTAGCAAATATTATCATGTACCTACTATATGACAAATACAGATCTAGGCAGCAAAGAAAACATAGCAAAAAAAGCATTCGTACATTTTTGCAATTTACATTCTTACATTCTAGTGGGGCAAAGAAAACAGATAATAAACAAAATTAAAAGAATATATATACATATATATGCATGCTGCTGCTGCTGCTAAATTGCTTCAGTCGTGTCCAACTCTGTCTGACTCCATAGATGGCAGCCCACCAGGCTCCTCTGTCTCTGGGATTCTCCAGGCAAGAATCCTGGAGTGGGTTGGCATTTCCTTCTCCAATGCATGCATGCATGCAAAGTCGCTTCAGTCATGTCCGACTCTGTGCGACCCCATTTACAGCAGCCCACCAGGCTCCTCTGTCCACAGGATTCTCCCAGCAAGAATACTGGATTGGGTTGCCATTTCCTTCATCAATATATATGCATATCTATATACACACACACATATACATATGCACCACTTCCTAGGTGGTGCAACCGGTAAAGAACCTGCCTCCCAATGCAGGAGACTAAGGAGATGTGGGTTTGATCCCTGGGTCAGGAAGATCCCCTGGAGAAGGGCACAGCAACCCACTCCAGTATTTTTGCCTGGAGAATCCCATGGACAGAAGATCCAGGCAGGCTACAGTCCAAGACACAACTGAAGCAACTTAGCACAGCACACAGCATATATACGTATACATGTATTCTTTCACATATATGCATTCTTTCACATATATCATCACCACTATTCGCCAGTGATAATGATGAGGAGAAAAACGAAATCAGAGAAGGGACGGGTAGGCTGTGTGTATTGGGGTTGTCCCTTGGAGAAGGAAATGGCAACCCACTCCAGTATTGGTGCCTGCTCAATTCCATGGAGAGGGGAAACTGGAGGGCTGCTGTCTATGGGGTCTAACGAGTAGGGCATGGCTGAGCACCCAGGCACTCATGCACGCATGATAGGGACTGCATTTGCAAACATGGAGGAAACCATAAAGCCCTGAAACAGTGACATCTGAATAAATAAGGTAGCTGTTCAGCAAGCCCTGTCGATGTCTGGGGAAAACAAGACAGAGGGAGTGAAAATGTAAGTATTCTAATTATAGAATGTTTCTGATGTCATTTAGGTATTCAAGGAGACTGGTGAGTGAGGAAGGAGAGAGCGGCAGAAGTCAAAGGCAGGAATGTAACAAGGATGAGGGGATGGTGACCTAACAGTTAGATGGATAGCCACTGGCTTTGGAAGGTTTGAAGCAAGTGAAAGTAGTTTGCTTTAACTTATTTTTGACATACTATTGTTTGCTTCAGTAAAATTATACTTCAGAAGGGCTGAAAATAGTATATCTTTATAAAGATTTAAAACTTTTTATAGTGTCACGGCATTATAAAAGGTAACATATATGCTCTATTTTTATAGCACAAAACAATTACTGTTGATGCATCTTGCAAGTTATTTTTTAATGCTTGCATATTACATGTTGCAATGGCTCCTTTGGAGCTATTAAATCTTACATGACAAATGGATATTAACAATTTTACAGATATCCAGCATCTAGAAGAAAGTTATGCTATATAGATTTTTCTTTGCCAGTATCATAAGTGGAAAATTCAAAAATCCTATTCCCATATTCACAGTGTGTTTATACAGAATGTATTATCAGATATGTGTGTAATGCAAATAGAAACCACTGCACATGGAAACTTCTAAATTTCTGCCACTGTTTCATTTTCATGAAGAAGCAATTGAAAAACTAGTGTGTCTCACATACTCTTTTTGGATTAGTGTGTTATGAAAATGGCCGTTGTGATTACTGAGTCCTCAGTATCTATCTCATTGTGCAATTACATACTTTAAAACTGTAACATTGTATATTGTTTTAAATACAGCTAATTGAATAATATGTCTCAAATACTGGGGCACATATGAAACATACTGTGGACAGATTCCCCTCCTTGGCAATTACAGGGTCTTCAGGATGACTCTGCTTCGTGATGTTGACACATGTACATTAGAAAGGTCCCGCGGCTACCTGTATCAGTAACCCCATATCCTTATCCTAAGTGAAAGAAAGTGAAGTCGCTCAGTTGTGTCTGACTCTTTGTGACCCCATGGACTGTACCCTACCATGCTCCTCCACCCATGGGGTTTTCCAGGGAAGAACACTGGAGTGGGTTGCCATTTCCTTCTCCAGAGGATCTTCCTGATTCAAGGATCGAACCCAGGTCTCCCGCATTGTAGGCAGATGCTTTACCATCGGAGTCACTAGTGAATTCCTTATCCTAATTAACTGTAATTCTCAAGTAACTCACTTTATATGAACTCAGTTCTTTGTATGGCTGGAGTTATGACCACGGCCTGATTAAGCTCGAAAATGACCAGGGAAAAAAGCAAAGAATTATTCCTAATATAACCAGCTTCTCCATCATGTGTATGACTGTTGTTTGACTCTTTTTCATGTTATCCATATGTAATCCGAAGTTCACAGTATAGAGCAGGTGTTTATACAGAACATTTTAATTAAAGTCCAATCTGAGCTAAATCCAGTAGAAAAAAAAATTGTCCCTTATACATCTGCAATTGCATCTAGGTGTTTCTGATTTTCAAACAGTATTATGGTATTGATTAGGGACCAATTTGTTAATCTGAGAGATTTTCATAACTTTATTCCTATTAACTCTGAAATTATCTCTAAAAATAAGGGAATATTATATTATAAATTACCTTAAAGTTCTCCTCCATTTCATAAACTGCATCTGATAAATTAGTCTGTGGCTTTCTTTGGGCACGAAGTCTTGATAGCTATTATCCTGATTCAGTAAATCAACAATTGAACCTCAGCTGTGAAGATATGAGCAAGGCTCTCCAATGAAATGCTATAGCATTAATAAGAACTGAATTAACAAGAAATGTTTGTAGGCTTATAGTGGAACATAGCTAAGGAAAGAGACTTACCATTCAAAGGAAACCATGTTCTCATATGAAAAACTTTGAGCTCTACATAGTATCAATATAATGCCATTTTAGAGAGTACCCATTTTGACTCTCTTCTATTAGAGATTAAGAAACCAAGTGTAATAGAGTTACCACAAGATCCTACGATCCTACTCCTGCACATATATCCAGAATAGACAAAAAGTCTAATTCAAAAAGATGCGTGTAACTTAATACCCACAGCAGCACTATTTACAAAAGCCAGGACATGGAAGCAAACTAAATGTCCATCAACAGATGAATGGATAAAGAAGATGTATATATATATTGTGTGCTCCAGTACTCTTGCCTGGAAAATCCCATGGACGGAGGAGCCTGGTAGGCTGCAGTCCATGGGGTCGCTAAGAGTTGGACAGGACTGAGCGACTTCACTTTCACTTTTTAGTTTCATGCATTTGAGAAGGAAATGGCAACCCACTCCAGTGTTCTTGCCTGGAGAATCCCAGGGACGGGGGAGCCTGGTGGGCTGCTGTCTATGGGGTCGCACAGAGTCAGACACGATTGGAGCAACTTAGCAGCAGCAGCAGCAGCATACACTCAAACAGTGGGTATTACTTAGCCATAAAAAGAATGAGATATCGGCATCTGCAGCAACACAGATGGACCTAGAAAGTATCATACTGTGTGAAGTGTTGGACAAAGACAAGTATCATATGACATAACTTATACGTGGGATCTAAAAAAGTAATACAAACAAACTTATTTATAAACAGAAACAGACTCACGAAGATAGAAAACAAAACTATGGCTACCAAAGGGGAAAAAGGTGAAGGAATAAACTGGGAGTATTGGATTAACAGATACACTAATATATATAATATAGACAACAGAGATATACTCTGTAGCACGGGGAACTCTATTCAATATCTTATAACAGCAATAATGGAAGAGAATCTAAAAAGGTATATAAATATTTACATATGTGTGTGTGCATGTGTGCTAAATCTCTTCAGTCATGTCTGACTCTTTCAACCCTATGGACTGTAGCCCACCAGGACTGTAGCCCACCAGGCTCCTCTGTCCATGGATTCTCCAGACAAAAATACTGGCATGGGTTGCCATGCCCTCCTCCAGGAGATCTTCCTGAGCCAGGTATCGAACTCACATCTCTTATGTTTCCTGCATTGGCAAGCAGGTTCTTTACAACTATCAGCACATGGGAAGCTCTATATATATATATGCATATATATATATTTTTTATATGTGTATATTTTCAAATTGTGAACCTATGGACTGTAGCCCGCCAGGCTCCTCTGCCCATGGGACTCTCTAGGCAAAAATACTGGAGTGGGTAGCCATTCCTCTCTCCAGGGGATTCCCTTCTTTCCTCCAGGGATCAAACCCATGTCTCCTGCATCTCCTGTACTGGCAGGTGGGTTCTTTACCACTAAGCCACTTGGGAAGCCCATATATGTATATATTCATATATACATATATGAATATCATTTTTCTGTACACCTAAAACTAACTGCAATATTGTAAATCAACTATTCTCCAATTAAAAAAAAAAAAAAAGCAACCAAGTGTCAGAAGTAAGTGGCTTAACAAAAGGAATACAGAGTTAGTAGCAAAATAATGGAAACTTTGTCCCCTAATTCTGGCATTTAGTGGTCTTTTCACTACGGTATCTTTAACCTCGTGGTGATATGCTTGGTGACATGTCAAAACTTTTGTTGTGTTCCCCACATCATCCCACTAATTTTCAGGGAGCAGAGGAATATATAGACATTATTTTAGACTTTTTAAGTATTATTTTAAATGACAATAATATATGCTATTACACCAAGAAAAAAAGTCATAAAGCAGTAATACAATTCAATCATGCATATGGTCACAAATTACTCAGCTTTTTATATTTTAGCACCATGTTACGTTCTGGAAGCACAAGGATGAAAGAGACTTGAGGTCCTCTCCTCAACAAGCTTGTAGCGCAGAGGAGGAGAGAAAACATTAAGCTTGAAATTACAAATTGCCAACAGGTGCTGAAACAGATCTATGCCACAGGGTCCTGTGGGCTCACATGGAAAGCTTTAGAAAGCCGTGAAGGGACCAAGAGGACAAGGCATTTTCAGTGAATCCAGAAGGTTAAATAGGGATGAGCCATATGATGATGGTGGTAACAGCAATCCTACTCTTCTTAGAACTCAGGCCAAATACCTTGGGGACAAAAGAGTTCAGTAAATGAGATTCTGATTGACTGGAAATTGAAGGGTCTGGGATAGTGAAGTATAAGACTGCAGTCATAACAACTGTGTATGGGTTGAGAGGTCCAGCAGATCCTCATGGTGTGGGTGCTGGAAAGCTTCAGAGGGAGAAGATTCACTTATATTGTGACATTTTCATTTTTAAATTTTTAAACAGCTGTCCGGTTGCTAAGTCATGTCCAAGTGGCTATGTAAGTTTCCAGGCAGCTATGTTTTAGTTTGCTGCTGTTGTTCTGGCTGCGGGCTCTTCGCTACGGCGCACAGGCTTTCTCCAGCCGTGGGGCCGGGGCTTCTCCCTGTGGTGCCTGCTCTTGCTGCGGCCCACAGGCTCTGGGTGCACCGCGGCACGGGGCATCTTTCCCGATTAGGGGTCAGCCTGTGTGCCTTGCACTGGCAGGCGGATTCTTAACCGTTGGGCCACCAGGTGACTCCTGACATATTTTTTAAACTATCTCTCCAAAGTCATATACAACACACCCACTGCTAACATCATACTCAACAGGGAAAAGCCGAAAGCTTTTCCTCTAAAATATGGAACATGCCAAGAGGAATATAGGATTACGGATATTTGATGTTATATTCTTAATTTGGGTATTGGGCATAAATTAGAAATACTTCATATCAAAACAAAGAATTAACAGGCACCTTATTTCAGGTAGACTTTAGAGGAATTCCAGATTTGCAGAAGTAGTAATCGAGGAAATATCGGTCACTTTATATGAGCTCTGCGTGCTTTACTGCGTAAGTCACAGAGCAGTTTCTTAGACAATTGTTTACCTCAAGTATTAAAAAGTTATGCAAATTAGGTTCTAATGATGGTAGGCTATAACTTTTTTTTTGGTTTGTGTTTCATTTTTTGTCATTTGTAGGATGATCTATACAAAAACTTCATCAATTGTACAGGTAGATAAGTTTCAAAAGGCCATTAATTTCACAAACCATTGTTTTGTTTAGAAGGTTTTTCGCAATGGCTATGATCCTGCTGAGATAATTTAAATTATTAGAAATTTATGGTGTCATGTCTTTTCTCCCCAAATACATTTTGTGGGGGTATTAAAAGCACCTCTGTAACCTAGACCCTAAAACTATAAAGGCCATTTCACCATGGTGGGCTGTGATGGTTTGAGTTCTTCCATTATGCTGGCTATGTATGCAGCTCAGGTGGCATAAGCAGCTTTAATCACGTGTAGAGAAATAAGGTATATAAAGCAGATGGAACCCCTGCAGGAAGCACTGAGGAAACGAGCTAAAAGTACAGATGATGTTCTGCAGGTGGTGGAAAATGTTGATTATTTTTATGTTCACAATTCCAGCTCAAAGACGGATGACAAATGGAGTGCTGTGAGCAAGTATAAATAATGGTGGGTCATTCATACCCACCTGAAGAACAGTTTGGAGCCTATGTGTATCTTTTTTCCTAGGAAGACATTAGCTGTTTTCTGGGAAGAAGAATATTTGTTAATGTTTTTGTTCTGCTGTAGAGATGTTAACATCCTTTTACAATACAGCTAGAGTTATTGACTGCATTTATATCAATACTCAGACAAGCTAATCTTCCCTTTCTTTTCTCTCTCACACTGGGTAGAGATGTAGTTTGCGTGTATTTGATAGTCGGGAGTTCATCTCTGTGGCAATAAGAAGATTTCCATCTGTGCAGCAAGGAAATGTTACTCTTTGATCCTTGTAGCTTATGATGGTAGTTGGATTTTGATATGAGTTTGAACTTGGACACTAGGTAAATGTCATCTTGGGTCAATGACTGACCATTTCTAGGACCTTTAAAGATAACACTTCCTATTATTTAAAAATATCTTAAAATTATTGCTAATACTTGATTTAAGAAATCACTTCAAATATTTTACTCTACCACACTGTCCTACTCATGGTTCAAACATGCCAGCTGCTATGGTTACAGCCTTATCATGGCCCTTTCTTCCGCCTAGAGGCATTTTTTTCTGGATGGTCTCCAGGCTAACTCCCTCATCTCCATTTAGCCTTGATTTGAATGGCATGTTCTCATTGAGGTCTGCCAAATCTATCTTATTGAAACTTACAACCTACTCTGCCTCTCACCTTCTCTATACCCATTGCATATACATATGGACTTCAAACATAGTACATAATATTTTTATTTATTGTCTGCCTTTCTGTTCCACCTTCCTCATAGACTATAAGTGAGTGAAGTGAAGTCGCTCAGTCATGTCCGACTCTTTGCGACCCCGTGGACTGCAGCGCACCAGGCTCTTCCATCCATGGGATTCTCCAGGCAAGAATACTGGAGTGGGTTGCCATTTCCTTCTCCAGGGGATCTTCCTGATCCAAGGATCGAACCCAGGTCTCCCACATTGCAGGCATACACTTTAACCTCTGAGCCACCAGGGAAGCCCTTTTTTCAACAAACTTCTTTTAGTCATCATCAATGATTCCTATAAAATACGCCCTTGAATTATAGTTCATGGGCTTATAGATCCTGTCAGATAGCTCTAAAATTTACTAAGCTTGAAAAAATAGACATTTTGAAAGTCTTAACAGGTTGAACAAAGTGATATTTGAAATTATAGAATCCTGGTACTGTACTTGCAATATTTTCAAGATTTTTTAAATCTTGCAAACTGCAAGGATTTTTTTAAGAGCAAAATAATGCATCTAAGCTGCAACAAGCTTCTTAAAGTCATCACCATTTTCTTTCTGAATTAGACATTAAGATAATCATTCTGTGCTATATGTGCATCCATCTCCTTACATAGTAAGAGGTACTGAACATAGAAGCTTTTGTTCATCAACAACTTGCTTTATTCCAAGCCCTGTTCTAGGCCCTGAGTGCACAAAGGCAAATAAGATGTGTGTCATGCCACTAAAGAGAAGAAAGTTACACAGAATAAGTAATTACTGTACACCTGAAAAAAACTTACCTTTTAATCAACTACCAGAACCATCTAAATAATGAAATTTCACATACAAATCATAAATAAACCCACTTATAACCTGAACCATACCCTTTATCATACATAACACATTCTTTAAAATTCTCTACCACTGTACTTTATATATAATTTTTTATTGTTGGAAAATTTTATTTTCTGTTAATATTTAGTTTAAACCTAAGTTGTATCAGGCTAACCTGAGAAATTATATTCTTTCTGAAGTTTCTATCTAAATAGCTTTGATGTAGCAGAAAACATAAAATTGAAAATGATAGTTTGATTGACTATTAACAGGATACAATCTTAGAAGTCAGCCCTTCCTTTCATGTTGACCCTAGCTCACATTGCTCTCTGCCCCCTGAAACTTGGAAAGATCAAATGAATCCTTCAGTTCAGTTCAGTTGAGTCATTCAGTCATGTCTGACGCTGCAACCCCATGGACTGCAGCATGCCAGGCCTTCCTGTCCATCACCAACTCCCGGAGCTTACTCAAACTCATGTCCATTGAGTTGGTGATGCCATCCAACCATCTCATCCTCTGTCATCCCCTCTCTCCTCCTGCCTTCAATCTTTCCCAGCATCAGGGTCTTTTCCATTGAGTCAGCTCTTCACATCAAGTGGCCAAAGTATTGGAGTTTCAGCTTCAGCACCAGTCCTTCCAATGAACTTTCACAACTGGTTTCCTTTAGGATGGACTGGTTGGATCTCCTTGCTGTCCAAGCGACTCTCAAGAGTCAACACCACAGTTCAAAAGCAACAATTCTTTGACGCTCAGCTTTCTTTATAGTCCAACTCTCACATCAATGAATCCTAGCAATTTACATTTTGGAGGCACTAAGAACCATGGTTTCAGTGACTTCTGATTAGAAAGTTAGTGGCAACAGAAACAGACTCACAGACATTGAAAATAGATTTATAAAGTTACCAAAAGGGAGTGGGGGTGGGGGGATGGATAAATTAAGAGCCTGGGATTAACAGATATGAGCTACTATATATAAAGTAAACAACAAGGTCCTACTATATAGAACAGGGAACAATGTTGACTATCCTCTAATAAAGCATAATGAAAAGAATATGAAAAAGAATATATGCATTTGTATATATAAAACTGGATCACTGTGCTGTACACCGGAAACTAACACGACACTGTAAATCAAGTATACTTCAATTAAAAAGAAGAATCCGGGGCCCTTTTCCCTCCTTTCAACCCAAGCACCAGACTTGAAGATATTTTTTGATGATACAGATAATATTTATCACCTAGGAAGAAAATCCCCAAATAATCAACTCCTCTAAGTATTTAATTTTCCCCATTAACTCAGTTTCTATTCACTGAATCAGCCCCATTGTGAGGAACATTAGCACGACAGTCTGACAGATTAAGTTCCTTGGTGAGGATAATTAGCTAGAAATAACTTTTCAGGGAAAGAACACCCTTAATATAGCAGAATTAACATATTCAAAGAAACTAAAACTGGTGTTCTCACTTTAGTTTTAACAGAAGTACAAATGTATCAGGTGATTTCACTTAAAAAAAAAAAAAAGACTCTAACTAAAATATTAAAGCATGTCTAAACCCAGCAAATTTTCCCTCCCCCCCACCCCGCCCCCCGCCAAGAACACTCTTACCTGCCCAGGCTCTAAGTCCATCTGGTCTGAGCTTTTAAGTACTTTGCTAGAAAGTATCACCCACTTCCCAAGCCCCAGTACCAGACCAAGTTCAGATTGGCTATCCATCCATCTCCATCTGCCTCCCTAACAATCCAGTTATCCCTGGGTTTGCATTTCAGGCTACAGTCCAAAGGGTTGCAGAGTCAGACCCAACTGAGTACACAGGCATCGTTGTGTTTCTCATATCGTACTTGGAACATATTTGTTGTAACCACAACTCTGCTGTCCCTGAAGCAACACGGATATCACTGAACCCATATCATCTAACCAAGAACTTGGTGCAGGTACTCAAGGGCTAAAGAAACACTTGCTGAACTAATGAAACAGCACTGAGTTCAACACTGAACTCAAGAAACGGATGCAGCTGAAGGATGCAGGGCAGAACAAAGGCTGAGGAGTCATTCTGCAAAGACTGTGAGACTGAGGAGCATGGCTAAGAAGCACAGTATGATAAGAAGCATGACAGGTTCTCAGCAGAGGCAATACAGTCCGACTTCTGTTTTTAAAAGATGCCTCTAGCTGTTATTTAGAGAGCAGACTGGAGGGGGTTAGGGCAGAAGCAGACAGGCAATGTGTAGCTCTAAACAGAGACAACAGCAGCTGGAATCAGGGGAGGTGAGATGGATGAGTTTGAACTACATATGATAGAAAAAAGTAGAGAATAGTGATTGATTGGATATGGCAGGTGGTGGGCATGACAGTGGGCATGACAGTGGGCATGACGTGGAAGAGAGAGTGAGAAGTATGTAGAATGACTGCCTGCTTTCCAGCTGAAGTGAACGGGTAAACGGAAGGACACATTTTGCTGGTTGAGAGATCAAAAGTTCCATTTTTAACAGGCTAGATTTGAGATCCCCTAGAGACAGTTAAGTGCTGGCATCTGGCAAACAATAGATGTAAACATCTGGGGATTAAGAGACAGGTCATAACTGGAGATGGTGAAGTCATACGTAGCATATAATTGCATTTAGTGCCATGGCAATGAATGAGATAACCGAGGGGAGATGTTTAGAAAGAGAGCAAAGAAAAGGAAGTCCAGGACAGGGCCTGGGAGCTCTAACTTTTAGAGGTCGCCGAGAGAGTCTTCAAAGGAGACTGAGGCTATTTTAAATGGTGTGATAAACATTAGAGTGCATTATCTTTTGGCATTCTGGTTTCCTCTGGGTATATGCCCAGGGGTGGGGTTGCTGGGTCTCAGGGTAGTTCAATTTTTAGCCTTTTAAGGAACTTTCACACTGTTATCCACAGTGGCTGCACCAATCCACCTGGAGAAAATCATAATTCCAAAAGATACATAGACCCTAATGCTCACTGCAGCAGTTTCACAATAGCCAGGTCATAGACGCAACCTAAATGTCCATCAACAGAGGAGCAGCTAAAGGAGATGTGGCACATATTGCTAAGCTAAGTGAAAGTCACTAAGTTGTGTCCAGCTCTTTGAATCCCCATGGACTATACAGTCCATGGAATTCTCCAGGTCAGAAGAATGGAGTGGGTAGCCCTTCCCTTCTCCAGGGAATCTTCCCAACCCAGGGATTGAACCCAGGTGTCCCACATTGCAGGCAGATTCTTTACCAGCTGAGCCACAAGGGAAGCCCAAGAATACTAGACTGGCTAGCCTATCCCTTCTCCAGAGGATCTTCCCAACCCAGGGATCGAACTGGGGTCTCCTGAATTGCAGGTGGATTCTTCACCAACTAAGCTACCAGGGAAGCCCAATGGAATATTCAGTGCAGTTCAGTCGCTCAGTCGTGTCCGACTCTTTGCGACCCCATGAATTGCAGCACGCCAGGCCTCCCTGTCCATCACCAACTCCTGGAGTTCACTCAGACTCACGTCCATTGAGTCCGTGATGCCATCCAGCCATCTCACCCTCTCTCGTCCCCTTCTCCTCCTGCCCCCAATCCCTCCCAGCATCAGAGTCTTTTCCAATGAGTCAACTCTTCACATGAGGTGGCCAAAGTACTGGAGTTTCAGCTTTAGCATCATTCCTTCCAAAGAAATCCCAGGGCTGATCTCCTTCAGAATGGACTGG